>QVRM01002503.1:0-33891 GCA_003439945.1 Dermanyssus gallinae | reverse complement strand
ACCAGAATTATTCCACGTTGGTCCCAAAAAACCGTAGCCATCATCTTTCCGGCCGATGCCGTTGTCCGCACCCTCTTCGGAGGTCCTTCACCAGGTGCACACGATTGGCGAGATGCTTCTTAGGTCTCGGAAGTGTAGTGATGGACCCAGCTTTCATCGACGGTCAAGAATCTGCGCCAAAAATCCGACGGATTTTTCGACATCTTGGCCAAATTTCGCTGTGAAGCGGAAACACGCGCGTCTGTTTCGCCTTTGTTGAGCAAATGCGGCACTCATTTTGCTCTGAGTTTTTTCATCTTCAAGTTCTCGTGCAGGATGAAATGCACACTACCCAAACTGATCCCCAAGGCCTCCGATATCTCCTTAATGTTCACTCGCTTATCTGCGGCAACGATTTTCCGCACTTTTGCCACGTTTTCCTCATCAGTTGCCGTTTTTGGGCGTCCTGAACGTAGTTCATCCTCGGTGCTCCTGCGACCTCTTTTTAACTCATTAATCCAGTTGGAAACAGTGGCAAAATATGGCGCAAAGTCACCGTACACCTCGTCTAACTCAGTTTTTACTTGGGTCGCATTCTAACTTTTGAAATAAAAACGCTTGATAACCACTCGAAACTATTTTTTCTCAATTTTTCAAAATCACGCCGATACGTTGCACGGGAAAAGCGATCAAACGAAATCGCAACGGCCAATCACCATAATATTTTGACTGCTAGCATTCGAAAAGTTGCCGTTTCCAATAGCGGTGAAAGCGCGAAAAAATTTGAATTCTGAAAAGCTCATTTTAAGAACTTGTAGAACTACCTGTATATAAGCCAGAGTTTCTACAGACTATCTACTAAACGTTACCACTTGCCGGCCAAGCAAGAACAATTTATCTTAATTTACGAGTTCTAGTTGACCGCTTGTAGCTTTGGTCAACGACTTCGCTCGTCTTCTCGTTCATGCTACAGTCAATAATCGAGCATTGCTCGATAACAAAGATAGAGGTTTGGATAAGCTATAATGCTCCATTTTTTAACCATATTTGAAAGCAAGTGTACACTACTCAGTGTTTCATCGCCCACTCCGTCGTTGAATTGGTCCTATAATTAGTTCCGATGGCGATCGTCCGATCCAGCGTTCTTTCTTGCTTGAGTCTTAAGTTAAGTGCAGCTACCCTGCTGATATTAGTATCGTTCATTTGCTGCTGATGTATCTGCCTTGAGTCCATTTGCTCTATACCGACCGGTATCTTAAATACAGCAGTATTGCTTCTTTCTGGATACTTTGTGGCAAACGTATATTAGAAGAACTTTTTGTTGTTTTAGCCGGTGCAGGACACTCAAAAGTAAAATTACGAATAGCGAAAAGCCTCAGTTCAGTGTGCGGTCGTCATTAAACGTGCAAAATGCTTCCCGTAACGACCTAATGGTATTGCGACAAAGACCTGATTTAGTCATCCAATCACTTACCGCTGGCCCGTATTGTCGGTACTGTTGAAGCACTTGTGTAAATAAGGGGTGGGTTGATTGGTACTGCTATACTGAAGGCGAGGGCTGAAATGTTAACAGGATTCCAAAGTTAGCAAGGTTATCAGCGTCGTCACTGTGTGTTGCTATTGTTCACGCTCTAGCGAGGATTCCACACGATAATAGTAACAATAATGTATTATTTCTCTCTGTCACTCGCTAACGTTCGTTTTTCTGAGCCTTTCTAGGCATAGAAGAAGTCAGCATTACCCCTTCACGGAGGAAAGTTAAGACAGGGTTGCCGCGTCAGATGCGAGCTGCTTACGCAGTCGCGGAGTGGCGGTTTTCGGTAATGATGAACGACGTACAGTTAGTTACCAGCAGCAGCAGTACAGTAAGGAAACACGGTTGATTGATCAGAATTCGAGCAAGGCCCATCGTTCTATCGGAACAAGCAAACTGCGGTCCCAGCGGCAATCATTCGGACCACACAGTAGACCACTAAAGCGGTTCAGCTGGCAACAAAGAACATCTCGACCGTTGCTAAAGGAATCGAACCGATAGCTGAGCTTGACTCACGGCCAACACGCAACGCGTTCGCTTAAGCGACCCGGCAGAATACAACGTCATATAGAGCAGAAAAGCGACGGTGTCACCGACCTTGTTATTGATTAAGAGAAATTAGACATGGCAAAGAGGCGAGCGGACATCTACAGCCGAACACAGGGAAAGACATGAAGCGGCGGAGGTATGTTAGTTGCTTGACGCAATCCAATGAAAAAGGTAATCTAAGTAATGATCGGCTATCCTTTGTGGTGTATGCACGAAGTCGCAGCTATTTAGGAACATTCAACAAGGACAGCTAACTTTCGGCATATTCATGCAACACTCGAGCATTTAAATATCCGTTATCGATTCGTTTTTTCAGGCAGACGAAAAGGCGAGTATTATAGGAGCTGTGTAAGCTGTTTAATCAGATACTCAGCGGGGGACACATACCCCAGGTTTGGCACGAGGCCAGGCTTACTCTGCTATTCAAGGGCAAAAACGGTGACAACGTGGACGATCCAAATCTCTATCGGGGTATCGCGTCGGAACGCACTCTCAAGAAAATCTTCGCCAAGTTGATTATCTCGAGGGTGCTTCCAACTGTGGAGAAGGCCTTACCTCCGGAGCAATTCGGATTCAGGAAAGGCCGAGGTACAC
Organism: Dermanyssus gallinae; assembly: GCA_003439945.1. Lineage (NCBI taxonomy): Eukaryota > Metazoa > Arthropoda > Arachnida > Mesostigmata > Dermanyssidae > Dermanyssus > Dermanyssus gallinae. Next base: position 31,235 of record QVRM01002503.1, on the reverse strand, counting down.
AGGACGCGATCCACGTACTCCAGTCGGAAGTTGAACGGGTGCTGGCTGTGCCCGGGGGTCACTTGTACGCCGTCTTTATCGATTGTGTCAAGGCCTTCGACAAAGCTCCCCGTCACCTACTAATCGATTCATTTCGACATGCTGGGGTGGGTGGTTCTTTCCTACGAGTGCTCTCCAGCTTCTTTGCTGAAGACCGCCTTGAAGTAAACGTAAGGGGCGAAGACACCTTGCAGCTCTGTCAAAACGTAGGGACCCCCCAAGGGGACCCTCTCAGTTGCCTGGCATTCTCCTTGCTCATCGCAGACCTAGCTCGCCATGTGCGGGAGGAGTTTAGAAACGCCGTCGTCGTCATGTATGCGGATGACATAGTAGTGGCCCACCGGAACCGCGGTGCCATTCGTCGAATTGTCGGTGACGTCGAAAGTTACCTTCACCGTAAGGGCCTGCAAATAAATGCGCGGAAGACGAAAGCCATGAAGTTTCGCCGTGGGGGTCGATTGGCCGCAGCAGACGTAATACCCTGTTGTGGCCAACCGCTGGAGTTTGTCAACTCTTTCCCGTATCTGGGTCTGAGGCTACACTATACGGGAACGACCTTTACCCAGCACATCGCCGACAGGTGTCGAGCGGCTATTACCTCTATTCACACAGAGGTGAGAGACCCTCGACGACTGTCTGTGAGTGCGGCCGTGCGTCTTTATGAGCTTAAGATTGTGCCAATGTTGAGCTACAGCCTTGGCAGGGTGTGGGGCCATCTTTCAGCGGCAAATTTTGCGCAGCTAGAAAGATGCTTCACAATATATATGAAGCGGGTCCTTTGCTTACCCCGGACGGCAAAAAGCCGCTTCGTGTACCTGCTAGCGGGTTGCGGGCCGGCAGTGGAAACAATCAGAGTCAGGCTTAGGTCACCTATTACTGGACCACTTCAACAATTTTTGTTGGAGTGGCAGGGAAAAGTGACCGAGGCCTCGGCAGAGGTAGCGCAATTGGATGTGTACCTCGCCAGGGAGCTTTGGGATGGAATGGCATGCACTAGCCGGCACGTGTACACAAGATACATTGTGCATGGCTATCATCACTTGGTATGTTCGACTCAAGGATTTCACCAAGTTGACGATCAATGTCGTTGCCGGTTCTGCTCGCAGATATGCGCTAAATACCACGCAGCGAGCTGCCAGAAGCATCGGCGGTCTTTGCACTTTTTCGCCGGGTGGGACGGTCGCTGAAGTGTTTAAAGTGTATAAAAGGAATGAATTGTATTGAAATTATGTACCATCTTGAAATGCAATGTTATTGCGAAATAAACCTTATATAAAAGGCGAGTATTCTAAATATAAAGCGGATGTAGTTTTAAACTGATCGTCTATACGATAAATGTCGTAGTAGGCCCGTGAGTTTATTTATACAGCCGCTTTGTCGTGGTATTGCCGCCATTATTGTTGCTGCTGCTATTGGTGTTGTTGTTGTCGTTGCTGTTGTTGCTTCTACAACTACTGCTAATAGTAATAATGCTAATGATAATTGTGATGACGATGTAATGCGTGCCGCTGCAGATTGTGTTGCTATAATCGCGCCGTATCGTAGCGACACTTTAAGGCCGTGAATTTCTAGCTAGACGCGTTAGTTGGGAGAAATGGCCTAACCTAGGTTATGAAAAAATTAAATTTTAAACAGCTATTTAATCGCCATTAGCTGATAGCTGTTCCTTTTCGCGGCGATCGGGTGGCTATGTTATATCAGGTATGCTGCCGCAAAGCCGATCGCGCTATCTTCCCGATGCGACGATGCGGTTGCCGTCGCTTCTGTTGTGTCGCTGTTGTTGTTGCTGTTGCTATGACGGACCTCCTTGCGGGGTCTATTACAGCGGCAGCTGCCCATGATTACTGCTGTGGTCGTTTACGTTACTGATGTGTTTGCTTTGTGTGTTTGTGCCCTTCAGAACTTCGTTTGATCTAATAACTCAACAATGGAAGTACCAGTAGAAGAAGAAGAAGATGAGACAGCAGAAGAACGAAGAGAAAAAGAAGTCCTAAGTGTTAGTCGTAGTAACTGCAGAAGCAGTCGTAAGTCTCATAACAGGGTGTGACTTTTTGCGTGCGATGGCGTCATCACGACGAGCAAAGGCGTTCTTTTTCCATCTGACCCTTGAGAACTAGTCAAGGATAAATATTGATATAACAATGTTCTTCCAGCCGCCAGCACCGAGTGGGACGGAGGAACAGGGCGAGCTGACCGTTTCAAGCTTATTCCACGGTTACGTCTGTCATACATGACCACATCTCTAGTCATTTGCCATTTGTTTCTATACATGTTGGACAACCGTCTGCACACTTTGAGGGTGGTCGTCGTCTTGTTGTTGTTGTTGTTGTGTTTTGTAGGGCTGGCTTTGCATTCAAAGCGTTGAATGAGAGCTGATAAATCTCTATTTAGTGGCTTCAAATGAGGAGAGAAAATGCTGCATACCCTCTATGCTCGCCTTATGATTTGCACACGCAAACATCAGAAAAATGTGAAATTAAATGCTGGTCTCATAAAAAATGCAAACTCGTGGAATGCTTTGAAACTCCTCAAATTCAAGCGGTCCAACCCGATATGGTGACAAAGAGGTACGTTCCATTAGCGCCGCAGATACATAGTTCGTTAAATGAACCCAGTTACCTTCAATGAAAGATTTGCCAGTTTTACTCATCAATTGCGTTTAAAGATTTAGCTTCTGGTGGACGTATATATATGGGAAGCAATATTGCTTATCCCCTGATATATATATATATATATCCCACTTTGGCGGCTATAGCCGAGCACGTGAACGAATCAACGAAGCGTCCACCCAGTCAGTATGTTTGGAATACGCGACCCACCAGACAATCTTAACCAGACGATGAAGACTCTCTGAGAGGCTCGAAGCTACCACGTCACGGCTATTTTCGGGTGAAAATTACGCTAATTCTTGTCGGCTTTCGTTTTCTCCGTCAGGACGGAGGTGACTCGTCTTCTATCGGGCAGAAGACTGACCCAAAAGACGAACCGCCGAAAGTTCTCACCTTGTAGCGCGTAGGTCAAACCCCGGGCCAGAATCGATAGCGCAATTGTCGTTTACTGTGGTATTACGTTTATCATTGTTTGCCTTGATTTCGTCACTTTACGGTGGCAGAAAATGGCTCGGTGTGTTTGTGTAGCCTGTACGTCTGGCCCATGCTGGCTTCTGGGCCGTTGCTTCTCCACTGGCGATCGACTCCTTCATATGGTCAGTATCACAGTCAGTGGTCATCCACGGCGAGCACTTCAGTCAATGAAGCCATCAATGTGCCACATCTCTGTAATGGTGGACAGCCATAGTAGTCGTAGTAGTAGTAGGAGGATGGAGAGGAAAAGTGATATAAACGATATTAGTATCCTTGTGCAGAATTTACGGAGAGCAACGAAGAGGCTAAAAAAGTATGATATAATCATTATATAATACTAATACATTAACGGTTGCTTTCATTTAGTTGATCCGGTGTATACGTTCGTAAGAAGACGAGTCCTCTCGTATCTAACTTCTAATATCTAAGCAACTAAAACGTATATATTATTAACTAAATTTGCCCATCTTGGACGAATTGCTCAGTACAGATGCTGCATGCTTTCCAATGTACTTGCAAGTACTCAGTAAATTCAATGCCAATCATTCATACGTTCAGACTGTGTTCAATATATGAATGTCAACAAAAATATGTTTAATAATAATACGAATAATAGCCTAAAATATGCTAATTTATCTAGGTGTAACAAATTTTACATTTGTGGTGTACGAAAGTGTGTGTACGACGCGCTCGGGGCATTTGAATTATTTGAAGAATCCAGTTTATTAATTTGTTGCCTTCATAACAACACGGTTGTGAGTTACCGCAACTGCAGCGGCGTATCGACGACGTATCACGTTATTGTCATAGCAGAAGGTGGTCGGTCAGTCGATTGGTATTCGATATACAGACAGACAAACAGAAAGATCGATAAATACCAGCTGGTCTTGAAACGATGGTCAAGACGACGATGGGGATGACAATGAGAGCGCGGCCACTTGCGTGCGTCGTCATCACTGTTTCACGATCCCCCCAACTGCATTCTACGGACTGCGGCCTGTGGTGCCTGCTGGGCGTGGGGGGGGGGGGGGTTGTTCTGCACTTGACCCCAAATTGCAGTCTGCAATCTATGTAGGCTTCATCGCCCAAATTGCCAGCGCCCTGTTCTTCGATCTTCTCGCTTACGTTTGCTGATAATCGGGCGGCCGTGGCTTGAAGCCCCACACACGAAAAACGGGGAACACATTCATATGCTTATATTTACATTTGACTGGCGGCGGCTTCCGAAAGAACTCAATCGCCCGCTAGATTGTTTCGTCTCACGATATCGCGACATTGTCGTCGGCGACGTATCGTCGGGTACTGTCGGTCGGGTCATCCGTTCGTCTTACTGGCCACTGACGGACACTGTTTATTGTTGTGTCAGTACTGATGGTGCGTTGTTGCTAATAATTATAATTGTGCCTATGGAAAGAGCTAATAGGTAATAGACACAGTAATTGTTTTTACTACTTGCGTTGTTCTCGACCCGTGTCAAGCGGGTTTCCACACCGCTCGTCGACCAGACACCGTGGATGATGTCGTATCGTTGCATGGTCGGCGCCATTATGGTTACTCTTGTTGCTATTGGTGATTTTGCTCTGGTTCTTTGTTACTGCTACTGCTGCTGCTGCTTCTGTGCTAACGGTAACCACACTGTCTGATCTAAGTACTGTCAGTGTATTTGTTGTTACTATTATCGTTCAACAGCTATTGCCGCTGCTGCTCCTTCGGTTGTTGTTGTTGCTGTTGTTTTTGTTGCTGTTGTTGTTGCTATTGCTGTTATTTTGTGTTGTTGTTGTTGTTGCTGCTGTTTTTATTGTTGTTATTGTTGTTGCTGCTGTTGCTGTGGTTGTTGTTCTTGTTGTCTGTCACAATTGTTGTTGTTCGTATTGTCGTAGTGCACTGCTGCCCTTGTTGTTGTCATTATTATTAGTTGCTGTAGCTTTTTCTCTTTGTAACGGTTGTATTTGTGACGGAGGTTGCTGTTTCCCACTAGTTGGGCGACAGTCCAGGAGGAGCGCCGTTGTCAAAATTCTGTTCTTTAACAGAAACTCATTGATGAATGACATCCGCCGTTATGACTAGCGGGAACCGGAATTTCGTCCGTCTCTTTCTCGTTCTATCTTTCATCCCCCTCTTCCATTGCTCCCTTCTTCTTTGGTTGTCTTGAATATATATATATATATATATATATATATATATATATATATATGCATAGATATAACCCTTGACGGTCCCCACTTAAACAGCGACCTGTCTACGAAGATGCGGTTATAACATCCACGTCGTTGGCCTCTTCGTTAGTAAATATGTTTTCAATGTGGGAAATACAGTAATTAAATGGGTGTCCATCAAAGCCTTTCGTTGCTGCTAAGATTCGCCTTTGTAACGATGCGGAACCGTCGTTACTAATATGCTTATATACACATATGTACAGGGTCTCCTTCAACGATATGAAGTAAGTCTAGGAAATTGTAGAGCTCGTTAAAATAAGTTTTTTTTCTAATGGAGCATGATCTATAAGAGTCTTGTTCCGGGGTGAGGGTGATATTACTAAATCCGTGACACTGGTGTTATTTCCCGACATAGGAGCACAAATTGTGCAATTGCGAGAAAACCTACCCACGAGAGAAACTAAGCATATCATCGTGTTCGTCAAAAAGATCTGCTTCTTCTAAAGAACATATAACCCCGACTAGCAAATGTGACAAAGAATTCGCAAAAAGTGAAATTCTCTTTTTAGCTTTCATGCCAAATACCTCAAAATCGAAATTCAAAGGTTTTTACATTTAGGAAAATTGAGTGCATGCTTAAATTACTTCATTCATCAGATAACTAAATCACTTTAGGTCATTTATGCATGCAACCTCAAGCTTTGTGAAAAGTCGTAGGAATTAAGATTTTGAGTTATTGGGCTTAGTTGCTGTATAGGAAGACTGGTTTTATCTCAATTGCACATTTTGCACTCCTATGTCGTACAATAACACCAGTGTCACGAATTTTAGTAATATCACTCTCACTCCGAAACAAGACTTCCCAGAGACCATGCTCCATTGGAAAAATATTTACATCAACGAGCTTTAAACTATCCTAGACCTCTTATTGCCTACCTATTGCCTCAAATCTTTCAAGAAACCCTGTATAAGGCAGAGCGTCCTCTCAAAAAGTGCAATGATATAGAAATCACAACTTTACGCTGGCTGCGTAAGGTTCTAGGGCGGATAAGCCATCTTACGTACGGCACTTATTAGAACTACGGCAAACAAACCTCACACAGAAGTCTAATCAGCGCTGATTATCCTGTATAAGATTTCACCCTCTTGACGTTAGGGCAGGCGATCGTATGCCATGACTCATTTGTGACCAACGCAGGAAACGCATGAGCACTTATGCTGTCGTGCATTCCACTTGGAATGCTACTAGGAATAAACATTAAAAATAGAAATAATATTATTTTTTGGAAAAGTATTGCAGACAATGGTGAATACGTGCTGCGTTCTCTGCCCTACGAAATTTTGGCATTCAACTGCAGACAGCAGGCGGGATGGAGGTAGTGACAGCGAAAAGGCAGTATCTACGATAACTGTTGTTTCTTTTACTGCGTAGGCAAAGTGCAATCTGCTCCATAGAATAATGACTTGAGAGCTAAGAACAGTAAGATAATCTCATATTTGTAAATAATTATGGTAAGCCAAGATACGAAACGTGGTGATGTTGCCATGCAAACACTGAGTTCTATTAATAAAAGCAGTGTGTTTTTGTTTTTAAATAATTTGATAGGATTCTACAATGATCTACAAAATATTACAGACCAGCGAGAGAGTCGGTTTTTAAAGCTGTCACTGGTTGTATATACGGGAAATGCCGCATTCATGATGGGTTCTAGAGAGTGTGGTTGTGCTATTGAACATATGATTCACAGGTTCATACCTTTCAATTGTAAAAGCAAAGTGGAGCGCATATAATATTAACTGAGTGGTAAAGACGACCGACCGTGGGTTTGGTTATACTGCTAGATAGAGTCGTAGTCTCAATAGAGTAAAAAAGGGATCTTCTTTTTAAAAATGTGTGGTAGATGGCTGTGTGGTAGATATATACTATATATGTATGGTAGAGAGAGAAAGATCCAACCGCAGACCTGCGAATGGTTTGCAGAGTTTGCGTGCAACCGGACTTCCGAGTCAAGTCAGAGGACGCTTTAAGCAGCACGCGCCTGGCACCGTCTGGCGAACCGCAGAGGAGTAGCGTCTCTCCGCCTTTGAATACAACTTTTGTTCTAGATATGAAACTATTTACCATCGAGTGTCAAATATCTTTCGTACGCAGACGATCTTAAAATATATAGTGCGCTTGACTCCTCATCAGCGCGCCGCTGTGGACAGTGTCAGCCGGTGGTACATTGACAACGGTATGCAGCTCTCTGTTCATAAGTGTGTTCGTTTTAAACCTCCTTCGAGCTAAACTACTTACTCAATGGGTCAACACTGCCAACGGCGCGTGTGTGACGCGGGATCTTAGTGTATTAATGTCTACAGGCCTTCTTCTCGGCACATATCAAGTAACTAGTCAAAGCAGCATTCGTACTTTTGAATATGTTGTTTCGCTGTCTCGCATTTTTAAGAAGCGCACGGTATATCCTCGTTTGTATACATCAATTGTGTTATTCAAACGTTTATACTGTTTATACTAACCCATATACACCCATACACCCAATGGCATTCATCTTTGTGTAAATACGTGGGCATGATTGAAGGTGTGCAAAGGAGATTCCTAAAAAGTGTTCGCAGAAGATGCGACCTCAAACCGAACGACATTGTTCAATCGCTCTTAATGGACACACTCAGGAACAATGACAAACGAGTTCTAAGACAACTTGTGGGTGCCAGCCTTTTTGAAAAGTGGCCGAATAATCGCCGAAGCCAAATTTTGTGTACGAGATGCGTTGCAAGAACAGAGCACGTTAATAATAAATATGTCTGGCGCGTGCACAAGGATATTTATAACAAAACGACTGCGTAAATTCCTCCTGTGACCAGTTTTTCCTCGCCCTTTATTAGGGAAATAAGAGAGTTTATATGTTACAGTCCATATATATATATATATATATGTTCTACCTTGAATCTCGGGCAAACTGGACATGCTCTAATATCAACTGCAACAGTGAGCCATATTCAATCCAGGATTAGAAACCCTCGTGATAGTTTTTCTGTTTCCCTATCTGCTTCTATTTTTCTGTATTTGTGTCTCTAGTGAGATGCTGTCGACGCCCCTGCGGCGGGAGCTTTCCAAAAATCCTAGTGATCTTGGCTACCGCCGCGGCTCCGCGAGGGAGACCTCAAGATGAAGTGGTTACTGGCGGCGTCGTATCGTTGGCACAGCGGACCTCACGACTAGTCATATTTTTTATATTGTTACCATTACATATAATACTATCAGAATATCGAAGTCGACTCATACGGCCCTGCACCATTTGCTGACAGACTTTTGGGAACTTCTATCCGAGCCGAGAAGACCGTTATACGCAGTATTTATAAATCTTAATCGTTAGGAAAGGCCTATAATTATTAAACACACACGGCAGGAGTGTCCGAGGCGACGACTCTACCCATTGATTTGTTTGGTACTATTGGGGGAGCTACCTAACCAGGTGAGGCAGTGATAGACCCGAGAGTGGGCAAGTACTTTAATGTATACAGATGACATTGCGATCTATGACAGGAGTCTACTTAGGGTTAAGCAGCGACTGGAAAGGCTAATTGGTTATATGGACAAGATAGGATTTTGCACTATATATATTACCTATATAGGAGAAATTAGAGGAGGAAGATCTACAGTTACTAGATAGGGTTTGTCAACTCTTGTAAGAATAGAATAGTTCATATCTTAGGGGGCGGACTCTAATGGCATGGGAATTACAAGTACGATGGCTTTTACCTAGGACGACGGCGTTTGTGGCCTACACTAAGAAGTGGGCGGAGAAATTAAAGGACATCGTTATAGGAGTAGATACGACGGTCGCAATAAGGAGTACAACATGGCGAGCAGCCGGATCTAGTAGTAGACATCTCAATCTTTGCGTTTGCAGCTCACGGGTTTCATGCAGCACGGAAGAATTTCATAATTCTCAGGAGTGTTGTACGTGCGCGAGATGTTTAGGCCATTCCGATAGATACTACGCCGCACCATGTCTATAAGTTTAGTCAATAGCTGAACATGCAAGATAAGCGAGTATCCAGTAATGTGAAAGAATCACTAGCTGTGATGGATGTACATGTTTACAATTTACCCAACTTAGGTATTATTGAACTATAATAAACTATATAATGGTGTATCACGTTACGGACGGGCGTCCGTTATAGATAAATATTGCCACCGGAGGACGCACATTTTATCTATTTCAGTTAATTAGCGAACTTTAGGATGTACTCTTTCTTGAATGACTTCTAAGATCCAGTTTAACATGATTTTGTATCACACGGGTCTAGTTGTGCCTCAACCATCTGAGCCTAACCAAGAATTAGGACCGAGCCAATAAACGCCAATGATTGCTTTAATCTGGACCAAAATTACGTTATTAACCGTGTCCTCTATTTTTCGTAAAAATACTATAGTTAGGTATACACTCACATGCAATCGTAGCTAATTAATTTAATGCGTAATCAAATTACCTGTAGTTTCAGGTCAAACTGAATAATTCCCTGAGTAAATCTTAACCAATCTTATCAGTCTTGCCGAAAACTGAACGTGCTTTATGTCGCCTATGTCCTAAATATTAGCGCAATCATGCCCCTGAGCTAGAAAATGCTGATCTCGCGGAAAATGGTTTCCCGATCTGGAAACCCGATGCAAAAAAATACCAAAATAGTTGAGGTAGTACCAAAAAAAGTTAATTAGTACTAGACTGCACATTGTCATAGCAGAAAACAACATCTCGTGAACATTCAAGATGTGGCTCATTCGGAGCTTACTGTGGTCGGTTCGCGGGCGGATGGACAAGTGAGCCCATTTAAACCCAATCTATCGCAGTTTGTTTCGTTGTTGAGCGCAGGTTCTTATGAGGCAACTATGTTAAGTTTTGAATGAATTACGTTTTAATATGATGCATGTGCACCAACACCCGTTTATTTGATAATGGGGGCGAACTTATGTTGTGTTAATGTAATCTACATGCGAGAAAATCTTAACGAATCCAAACTTCAGCTACCGTTGTGCATGCTTAACAAATATTTCGAATGGACGTCGATTTGTAAATAAGATGCCTACTTGGAATTAGCGAGTATATAGATATGCGCGAACATATATTTTCACAACTTTGACCGAATCGGAGTTCCTTGGTCTTTCTCGATCACCTTAGAAAATTACGGCGAATCATGTTTACTTCACAAAGTAGAATAATACATACATACGCACACATATAGATAGATTTATTCGTAATCCCGCGGCAGCTTTGATGAAAATTAAAGTCAGGTGGAAGGACGACTAATAAAATGTGATTGGCGCTATCAGCAATACGCTCTCCGGTAGAATCTCTGTGTCGGACGGAGCATGCACAGTGTAGATATCTGTATCCATGACATGCCCGCACTCGATTCCATGTTTAATCTGCCAGCACGCAGGGCATACACAAAAAGCGCGGCGATCTTCTAGCTTCTCCCAACAGGTGCCCCTGCTTTAAGGCTTAAGTTGAGCCTCTTCCCATCCCCCCCCCCTTCTCCTGGAATGACATGATGCATGTGTGTGTTCATATCTTTTTTAGCTTAGTCAGTGAAAAGTGGTTTCAGGAAGAGTAATACTATCACACCACAATTGAGCCGAACTCAGTCTCACTGACAGCGGCCGTGCGGGGAAGTTAGAACGACCGAAACTAAGCAAGAAGTAGATTGAGTGTGAACCCGAATCACCTGATGAAGACACGTATCGAGATACAAAAGATATGACGCAGCACGTGCGGGAGGTGGGGAAAAGCTATGCTGGCAGTGAAGACGTTATTGTCGCTGTTGTGTTGTTGTTGTTGTTGTTGCTGCTGTTGCTGCTGATCTTGTTGATCACTATTGTGGTAGTGATGGTAGTGATTAGGATAGAGATTCTGGTCATGTTTGTTATTGATGTTGTCTTTACGGTCGTTTATTGTTTTTGTTGTTGTCGTCGTCATATAATTACTACTGCTGTTGCGGATCGTACGAAACGCCTAACCAGCATTATCTTTTACACTCGTTTCCAGTCACGCACATGTACACACACAGGCACATATATATATATATATATATATGACCCGCGTCTTTGGCCTCCGCATTTCTTTTTTCTTCTCGCAAGATAACGCACTGGCTGGTTGCTTGCTTGGTTTTTGGTCGTCGTCGTGCACAATTATGGTGCGGGGGTGTCAATGGTGAGTACGACAGATTGATGAGAGCGAGCCTTGCCGAGATAAACCGAGAGAGAGAGAGAGATAGAGAGAGGGAGGGAGAGAGAAGCGACCAAACGGTGGCTGATTATGCGAGCACGGACCGATGCGCGTTGGCCAGGAACACTTGTTGCCTCCAGCTCGTATCATCTCGGCTCTTTTGGCCTTTTTGTTTGCCTCTTGGAAGAAGTTAGCCGGGCTCGTGTAAAAGCCTCAGAAATCGCGCCGATCTTCCTGAGCTGATAGATAGCCTATCTATGTGGTCGGGCTTTCGAGGCTAAAAGGTCTTGTTTTGGCGTGACAATTGGAGAAGAAGTGTTAGACGGATAGACAGAGCTGAAGAGAGTCCGAGAGCGGGAAGAAGAGAACGCGCAAACGAAATGTTATTGTATTTGGTCATTAGAAAAAACTTTTTCGGGCTGACCCTCAGCCAAGCATAAAATATTACAATTAATTACTATGAAAATCATGATCCAATAGATTGGTATATGCAAATAAAAGAAAAAAAAAAAATATATATATATATATATATATGAGCAACGGGCTTGTTCTGGAACAACGGAAATCTGCCTAACGGTAATACGATGATTCCCTTCGTGTCAAGGAAACTCCTAACAGAAGGCGTAAGCGGTCCAACGCAGCCCACTTTAACAGTGGAACAGGAAATGTCGTAAGTACTCAAATGTGGGGCGCGCCTACAACTTCAGATTACTTTTGAGACGTTAGGGCCTGGAGGCCCCATGGTGGAAAGGTTGCTGGATCGCGTCCTCGCTTAGCTGAGTGACGCCACGAAAGATAAGAAATCGGGTTTGTTTTTCGGCAGATGATTTCAATTTTGATTCTTTGAAACGCAGCGGAGGTCGTAGGTTCGTTGGGAAGATGGGCAAGCAAAGTGGTGGTAGGGTCGTTGGAAGAATGGGCCAGCAAAAGCCTGTAGAGACGGGAACAGAGTATTTGGTGCAGGACTGCGCAAGTCGCTTACAGCTTTGCCTCGCGATGCGTGTTGCGGCTTGCTTTCGAGTGCCTGCCTTGGCACAGCGCCATGATCGGTTGCAGTGTGCACCTCTGAAAGACCATTGATATATTTTTAAATGTGCGTTTTCGTATAATCGTATGTTCTCATCTGTGTTCCAAAAGTAATCGAGTTACCAATGGTGCCTATATATGTGTGTATGTAGCTGTGCTTGTTTGTGTGCCAGAGCAGTAGAGAACGACGAGCAGAAAACGACGACGACGACGACGGTTTGCTCAGTAAGCCGGCGTTAATCCATTTCTCTTCGTCACGTTCATTGGCGAAACATCAAATTGGCCGGACAGAGGCACGATCTTGATAGGCAGCCCCGGCTGAGCGTGACTCGGGCATCGTGGTCGATGTCGTCCTCGCTGTGTTTATTAGCAGCGTATTCACTATTATCACTACAAGCGTGCTTCGCGACGCCCGTGACTTGCTGGACGGGTCTGCACGTAGTCGTGGTTGATGGGGGAAGTGTTGAGCCATGCTAACAAACGTTGCCAATAATTATAGCTGCCTTTGTTATTCTTGTTCCTTTTCTTCTTTTTGTTCTTCTTGCTTTATATTCCTGTTATTGTTGAAGAATAGTACATATTAAAATTGGCTATTGTTGTTGTTGCATCTGTTGTGAGTGTTGTTGTTGTTTTTATTGACTTGATTGTTGTGGTTGTTGTTTAGCTCAGCACTGGACAGCAGTCCAGTAGCAGATCGAACTACCTGTCTGTTTGAGGCGTTTGTCAGACGTTGTCAGAGTGAATGACAACGTCTCAAGGATGCACGCGTGCATTTGTGATGTGAAAATCATGATCGCGATGTAGGTGATTATTATGATTATTCGTTTGCTATCGTAGCCCAGTGCCATGCATCTGTTAGTGAACGTAGTAACATTACAGTAGTAACCTTAGTGCAGACAGAAGTAGGAGGTTCCGGATAAATATTGCCAATGTGTATAAAGTACAAAAGTCGAGTCAAGACCTTATATATATATATATATATATATATATGTAGGTTAAGCGGTTAGTAAGCTAACTACTTCTTCAGCCTTTCTTTCTCTTCTGTCAACTTGTTTTTCTTCAGAATCGTAGATTTTGTTTTAAATTTTATCGTTTCGGTAGTATGTTAAGAAATACAAGTGAAAAACCACCTTAGGACAGCAGCTGCGAGCAGCTCTGACCCACAAGGATAAAGGAACACCTGCCGCAACTTGCGACTGAGCTTTAAGACAGTAACCAAGAGTCAGGGCAACGCTCTGAACTACGGTTAAACACGGTCACTGGAACAATAGTTCTGCAAGCACCAACCGAGGTGGAAGTTCTTTACTAGAAGACCCTGGTATAAATACGGGTATATATATATAGAAAATATTGCGATGATTTATTAATCATTTACAATACATTTGCACACTCGGCAAAGCTCGCCTTAATAAAAATGGTGGTAAAAAGTTGTCACGTAGAGTTAAGAATCAGTTGTGTGTGTCCTTGCTTGATGGCAGCCCTTGCTCTCATGGGCTCGGTGCGAGAGGTATATTCTCAAGGTTCCTTGCATGTTAAGATACTAAGATCAATAAGATTCCTCTTCGTGACGCAGAGCCCCAAGAGCGTACTCGCAGATTTGGAGTCCCATACACCACTCATAAGGATAGTGATGGATCCGAATCTGCGAGGTTTTTGTGGGTCGGGGAGCGCCGCTCTTAGGAACTCGTTGTCATATTTGGTGATCTTGTTCTGCCGCGCTTTTGCCAGGTCCCTGTTCGGGCCGCAAACCTCGGCATCTAAAACCCAGACCTTGGTAAGAGTTGTTAATACGAGGTCGGGCTTTAGACCCGGTGCGCCCGGTCGACGGAATACTTGCTCACGAACCACCTCATGGCTCCTCTCGCGGAGAAGACGCGTTACGCGATCACAGACGCCGTTATGTCTCTTTATAGTTTGCTTGTGTGATGTATCGCACATCTGAGCGACATCAGCCAATGTCTCAGGCGCATGACACCCGTGCCTACAACGTTTGTTGTGGCCCGGGCGTCCCCTGGACAATCTGGCACGCGTTGGTAGTGCGTTGATGCTGAGCTTTAGTAGGTTTAAATACTCCTTACCAGATAGGTAGGGCATACTCTTAATCCAGTAATGTACAAAGGGCGTTTCGTGTGCTTTCATAAAATGTGACCCATCAACGTGTTGTGTAGTTGTTGAGACCATTAATCGGTCTCTTGTGTAGCGGTCTCAATGGAGGTTCCCAATATATATATATATATATATATATATTTACATATACATATAAGACAAACCATGGGGAAAAGCCTTACAAAGTGGCCAGAGGGCTGGGGGGGGGGGGCACAAACCCTAGGAGTGACACTGACAGACACGGTGAGACATATGTAAAAAGAAGGAAACCATTAGAAGGAGGCGGAAATTCCCGCGCAACAGGAGGAATATCTCACGCGTAAAGGTAATGATGGCAGCGGAGAGGCTCAAATTAGGAATGTTTCCGGGACTCCCTGGCATTCCGCCCTTGGCAGTCATGGCGCTCTTCAAGAAATACCTGGATGTTGTAGCGAGGGTATTTACCAAGGCGGTGATCTTGATCCCTAAAAGTAACGGAGAACACATACCCATATATCTCCTGAACACTCTAGCAGAAGGGGTGTAGACAATTATAGAAGATTGACTTGGAGCGTTCGCGAAGCAGCATAATCTCCTATCGGGCAACCAGTATGGATTTCGTAAGAAGAAATCGGTTCGACAGAAATGCAACAAATAGAAGTCGAGGCTAATATGCCTCATATATAGCCGGATACATAGAAAAGTTTATTGTGGCAGTTCTTTTGGATGTCAAGAACGTTTCTGACGCTTCTGACAGAAAGATCTCCTACATGGAGTAGAGATGGATGTCTGCTCTGATGCTCATAAATCAGGCAAAGACAAAGGAAGAACTAGAAGCCAGATACCTTAGCGTTCTATTATACTAGACAAGGGCCTCAGGGGCACTAGTCACATCAGGAAGTGCACGGCCAAGACGAGAGCGCTCGTCTAGTTCCAGAGGACTCGGAAAAGAAATGGTCAGAAAAGTCCTACGAAAGAGCCCAAGACAGCGATGCTTAGGATCCTGCAAGCCTAAAGCACAGTGTAGATGCTGAGCGAGGAAATGGCAACTGCAGCGATAAAAGAGAAAGTCGAGCTCGGAGGCGCAGAAGAGAACGCATTGCGCCAGCCGCATAAAAAAGTGACAAGGTTAGTAATCAAAAGGGTTTGCAGATGTTAGGACCATGCTGCATGCTGGATGGGTCAGCCAAGAATTCTACCCACTAGCCCTAGGCCGTTAGGAGAAATGACGAGCGCCTAACAAATCATGTGGCCGAGGTTCCTTTACCAATCCAACGTGCTTGCTCCAATATCGTTTTTTTTATATGAGAGGTTTGGAAACGCTAATACACTATCGGTACTGGCAATCTCCAAAACCTAAATCCTTCCCACTCTGGGGGGGTGGTGAGGATTGAGGTTTTTAGTGGGTGAAAGTTTCATACTAGGTGCTGTTGGTTGCTAGTATCGATCGTGCATTAGCGTTTCCAAACCTCCCATATAAAAAAAGACGTTGGGACAAGCACGTCGGATTGGTAAAGACCACATGACTCATTAGGCGCTTGCCATTTCTCCTAATGGCGTAGGATTAGTGAGTCGGGGCCTTGGCTGACCCATCCAACCGCTGGAGTCAAGTCCCACACGGCTCGAAAGGGGGAACATGCTCCTCCCGCAGCAACAGTGCGTAACTGAATTCACACTTCTCCGCAAGGACACCTCATAACAAAGAGGAGATAGATCAGCAAAAAAAGTCCAGCAGATTCGTTGGTGGAAATGGCTGGCGACTCTGATACTAACTAGAGTCGCTTTCTGGTTCGATCCCGGCGCGGCACAGATCCTTTTACAGCAATATTTTTTTTAGAGTTTGCAAAACTGGCTTCGAATTATCATATTTACACATAAATAAAAAAATAGATGTATTTTGGTCGATAACCAAGTTAAGTCTAGATAGTCTCAGTTGGACAGTGGCAAAGACGATGACACCTACTGTCATCACCACCACAATAACAACAACACCTATCACAGCCGGAGGCAAGCAATATGAAAGCGTGTGAAAAAACAAAACAACGTGCAGCTTTCTATGATAGCAGAAGTCCTCGTTGAGGAGTCATCTGAGTCTGGCCGTCTTTCTTTCGGTGAAAGAGGGGTCTATGGAGCTGGTGCGCGAGTTATGGTTATCATCTAACGGGGTGTCGTCGGTTCGATCTCGGTTGTTGATCGCATTTTCCTTGAACGACTTCGAGTAGTAGAGTCATTGGCTCTCTATCTTTCTCTTAATACATCTTGCTTCGAGACACGCTTGTTGGACGTTTGAAACGGCAAATATGGACGTTTAAAATGTCCATAATCAAATGTTCTCTGATCTCATTCAAGGTCTTAAATCTGTTTCCTGTGGATATTGTTTTAATACTAAGAACGCTAACGTCACAGGAAGCCAGGCCAATTAAATGCTTAGATTAAAATTGAAGAAAGGTCGAGTCTTTCTGAAAACAAACCAAAGAACGAAAAGTGAGCAAGATCCAACGAGTGCAAGGATCTTAATAAAATGCGAAGCATCATCGTATGGCCCAATTTATATCACTAGTATCGAGTTCAGGTTATTACAAGAATTAATTGAGTCACAAATCGACGAACATTTCAAGACGGAACTTTCGAAAACTCTGGATACACAGATTAGAGACGTTTTTCGATCCGTATGGAAACTACGTGCATCAAACGTGTGATGCGGTATGAACAAATCCTTATCGACATGTTTGTACCACGATCGTATATAAATACATAAAAGGCTTTGAATAACTATATGAGGAGATCTAGACCCTCTTGCTGCTACGCTACAAGGCCACGAATTGCCGACGAATGCTAGAGGATTTCCGACTGTGCCTTACCAACCCGCGCCTTTTTCCGTTATGCAAGCCCACGGGTTAAGGGACATCGGTCTAACTCCTTAATTAAGGTGGGAAAACATTAGGTATCAAATATCTGGAAAAAGGCAAATATCTTTGCCGACACTTCTCGTTAGTCTACCTGACTATTCAGACGATCAAGTTGTTAAAATCCAGTTGGTACCATGGCTTGCACATATTTGAAAAGTAAAGACAAACATCCAAGACCCTACCTATAATATATATTTAAAGATCTCTTTTCTGACAAGCTCGTTTTTATGCACGTTTTACTGGTGATTTGGAAATATATTATCCAGTGAATACGCCTGATAATGTTGATAGGCAACAATAGACACATGCCCCGTTTGTGAACGGTGTAAAGCAGTTTATATGCTAATTAATATAATAATAAAATGCTAAAATAATTCAAAATACGCTACATTTCTTTCAAATCATCACTAAACTTATGCAATACAATACATAGGTGTTAGAAGTTAAGTTTTATTCTACGAAACCAAAGGCGTCTTTATCGACTTAAGTTTTTATCTTTGCATCTAAGTGCAGTTGTTCTACAAGTCAATTGATCGTTCTAAAAACAAATGGTACTTAGCGACAAAATGGTATCGCTGCGTAACACTCGCGTTACAATATTCAACCTGCTGGGAGGTAGGATTTTCTGTTTACGTCTAGTAAGTGGTGAACACTATACCAAGTGACTCTAGAACTCACGCTGTAGTCGGCTTGGTTTGCCAATCTCAAGTGGTCGGTGAATCGTCGATATATCTTTTTGCAGCAACGAGCAGGTTTCTTTCTCCTCTGAATTCTAAATATGCTCGCCATATGAACCGGGAGTTTTTTCGCGGACATCACTGCAGGGAAATCGTCTGCAAGTGTGGGCCGGTAGTGTGGGGCTCCAACCCACTAAAACCCCGCAACCGATCGGGAACTGCATAGGCATAACTTTAAACGATCGAAGGGGGAGAATAGTTTTTAGTTTAGAGAATAATAAACAGGCGCGTCCTCTGTTTCGCTTTGGCAGTACTTGCAGAATGGAGATGTGGTCTTCCCAATTCTGAACAAGTATGACTGGATAAGAACCGGGAATAGACAAATCCATTTGGCATGCCACTGTTCGCACTGCGCGCTTTCGTTAATACAATGAATGACATGAGCACTCGATCTGTTGATGCGTCTAAAACCCCAGTGACCTTCTTATACATTTATATCTTGTAGTCTTTAGTCAAAACAGACGCTTCGAAGCAGGCTAAGTATGATCACAGGCACCTTGTTGCTAAGTCACAGGCACTTTGCTCAAAAGTTCCTGCAGATACTGCAAATACAGCAACCACACGGCATATGAAAACCTAATGTTTTGCAGGGAATGTGGATATACTCATGAACCACAAAACGTGTTACTATGTGCCTACTGGTCTTGTTAAGTTCCTTTCGTGCTTCGTTGGTCATTGCACCCGTGCCCTAATATTCAGAGTCGATTTCTTTCATCTTCCGCGTCCATAAGCTAATGAACTCTAAGTAAGCTGAAGCAGTCGGATAATCGAAACGTCGTTTAAGATCTTCTATAAATTGCGGCGTACCACCTAGGAGGTAAACTAATCCATTTTGCGTTGAGCGGTGCAGCCCAATGACACGTTTGAGAAATGCTGGCTTTATGCAAAAGCATTAATATCCATACCACGACGGGTAAGTGCAGATTTTGTAAAGATGGCTATTGCACCAACCATATACAAAGGTGTTCCAATGCAGTCGCAATGAAGAAGCACGTACAACCTGCATATATAAATTAAACTTACATTAATTAAGAGAAATACTAAATGGCGGGCAAGCGGAGCAAACGTCTGGGAACGCCACTGTAGATTGCTCAAAAGCACAATTGTGGTAAACGCTGGCTTTGCAACATGGCTTCTGTTAAACACTATTTTTCTGATGAAAGGGGACACGTTCTGACCGCATTTTGCAGGTTGACATGGCATGATTTTTGACACCATCACGCTTGCCTGGAAGTAACTGGAACACCCACTATCGTTATTATAGCTATCATTGTATAGGTAGTTGTCATCGATAGTTAATGCTACTTGTGTGTATATATATATATATATAGAGAGAGAGAAAGGGATAAGAAAATATATAGAGAGAGAGCATATGATTGTATGTACGCATATAGACGAAAATTCTTATTTTTGACACATCAATATACGAAACTTCTAGTTCTGCCTGCATAAAATGTAGAAGGCTTTCAGCGCTACGGGTGCCGTGGCAGTGACATACGGCGGGACCCTCTAGAACACACGTTTCTAAAATGTTCAGGATGGACGAAACAGCAACGCCGATGGCGGACACGCTCGAGTCGCGTTTCTAGTGGCCAAAAGCGTTAAGGAGCTTCAATAATATCTTCTCGACGAAAGCCATGCCTCTCCCCTACTCTCTGAGGTATTGCATAAGCGCTGCCGAGAAGGTAAACGAGTTAGAGCGCCACGCTACAGAATCAGACTAACATGCGAGCTTTCTTTAGTTGTATTCACGCATGCATACCGTATTTCTGGTTACTCTTTAAATGTTTTCTACACTTCTGAGAGTTAAAAAGTCATATTATACTAGATTGGAGATACAGCTATGGACTTGTTTTGAATCAAAACGGCGTCTACTGTGACATTTGCGTTGACACGCTCGTACTTCACTTTACACTCCAGAGTTTTTGAGACAATTAACCATTACGTCCTTAACAAACGAATGGTCACAAAACGCTATAATAAAGTTAAAACCTCAATGAGCCGGCATTAAAAATTGACCAGTAAACAACCTAGATTAGATATGAAAATATTAATGTAACTCGGAATTACGAGTCATGGCTTGCTCCAGTAGAGCAACTTTAAAAATACTTTTCTTTACATTATAAATTGTTTATGCCGACATTATGACAAATATCATACTACTGCACCGGATTAGTTAAAATCTTTATATGAAAAACAGTGAACGATGCCACAAGCATATTAAAGCATCATGACTTGGAGACTAATTAGGTGGTGAATAAATTCACTCATAATAATATATTATAAATAAATTATAAACGCATATTATTTTTACGTTTAAATATTGTTTATGACAAGGCGTTACATATGCCTAAATTGTTTTTTAGTTTATTATCAATTTGATACAAGATGTGCATAGTAGTGAAATAAACGTTTATAAAGTATATGACAAAGCCAAACGTTTTCAGTCTATTATAAATTTGAAGTAATCTTTTGCTTTATGCAGTATTGCTTTATTTGTAAAACTTTTTTCATATATTTTACGTACAAGCTTAGCAAGTTTAACTATGCCGTTTTCATATATGTCGTGCAAAGCAACGTAAAGCATAATTTCGGCATTTCTTAATGGAACTCTAGTTCAAACGAGATGCCTGATCAATTCAATGTCCTGATTCATTAGAGCAGGTGCCTCACTTCTAAGTCTTACTTTTTGCTAGCCTAACACACTCTTTCACTACGGCAGCTATCAATGCTATGAGGATATCCAGCTAAAAGCTCTAGCAGTGACAGGAATAACAGTAATAACAACAACAGTTCAAGCGGTAGCAACAATACTAACATCATTGGCGATAACACGATGACACAGCGGCAACAACAACGACAACAACAACAACAATAACAACACCACCACCAACAATAACAACACCTGAAATCACCAGGGGGTCTAAAGATGAAGATGTTGTTTTGTGGGTTGATAGTCGTCGCCGCTTTTCGTTGCCGTGCGGCTTCTTCGTGTGGTCATCATCATCATCGTCATCACCACCATCATCATCATCACCACCACCACAATCATCAACGTAGACAGGAGGAGCTGCCGCCGCCTCCACCGCCGTAGCGGCCTGCTGGTAGCCGCGGTAACAGCATCAACAGCGAGAGATGCTCATCTCCGTTTGGGAGACGGGAGACTGGAAACTGTTGCCGCGGCGTGCAGATCAACGCCTGTCGCCTCACCACCGTTCGCTTTCCGTCTATCTTATCTGGCCGCCCTGCCCGCGGTGAGGGGCACAACGTTTGTGTCGTTCGTTTGCTAGCCACAGAAGAGCAAGAAGAATATGACGACGAGGAGGAGGAATAAGAAAGTGTGGGTAGATGAGTCTACGGGAAGGGATTGCGGGGGCAGCGGGAGGACGGATAGAGAACAAATAAGCGGGAACAGGAGGAAAGGGAAAACGGGGCTCCGGGATCGTGGAGACTCGTTCTACCGACCGCCCGACCGACCCACCGACTAACCAACCAGCCGAGCGGCGAGCAGTCTCCACAGCGCCTGAAAAGGCGCTGCAGAGCGCGCGAGATTACCTTTGTTGTTCTTGCTCAATCCCCTCGTGGTGGTCGTCGGCTTTTTGAGTGACGAGATCCAGTTGTTCCGCGAGATCCTCGACACTCGGCACGGCGGTAGTCGGGACGCTGCACCGATTGCAGACCGATACATCACCACCGCCACCACCATGCACATATGCAAACCACCAAATCAGCTGGCACCATTGTACACTACACACGTGTTCTTGATGAGCTGCTGCTGCTGTTGCTGCGACTGGAGGTGGCGCATAGCTCTTTCAGCACGCTGTTCATGGTTTATCCAGGCGGCGTTTCGACCATCTGAGAGTTGAGACGGCTAGTTGCCCGTGGAGCAGACAGTTTCCAGACAGAACGCGTGTTCCAGGCCAGCTACGTCATGTGTCATGTAGTGTCCAGCCCCATTAATTGTAGGCTACCGTTGTGGATCTGGCCGTCATCAAGATCTCACGAGACGAGTTGGTTTACGGACCAGACCCACCGCTGGATGCTCCAGAATTCTCTGTTCGCTTCGGGGGCGCATAGGGCCGAGGTAGGAGTCAACCGCACCAACGCGTACACCCACAGCGCACTAGGAAGTCGCCCACCACAGAACAACTTAACGATCCAACAGGTGGGCACATGTGACATTGACAGCGTCGCCGACGAAGAGCGACAGGGTCTCTTCCAGACATCAACAAACAAAAGTCGTTGCCTTGCCTACGCGAAGACGAGCATGTGTTAAGGCTTTGCTCTGTTACTGACCTCGATTTCTCATTGAGAATAGATTGTAAAAAGGCGCGCGTGGATGAAGAGCCATTTGCACAGTGGAAATGTGCTTGGCAATGGCCCACGACAACGGCCAATGAAGAAACGACCTTATCGTATTTTGTATCGCTCGCATTTGAAGCTTCCGAAAAGTAAACACCTAAAAAGGTCCACGAAAAGGCGAGTTTCAAGTTTGCTTATTTTTAGCGTTCGTCCTTAATCTAATAAGGTCACTATGACAATCGCGACGGCCTCATACTTAGCTGATTGTAGCTACAAACCGCTCAAACCGATATTTATATATATATATATATATACATATATCGAGCAGTGAAATGTATGCAAGCATTATTGAGTAACCAGGGGCGGAATCTGTCCTTGCGTGTGGATAATATTGCTCATTTTATGCGGCGTTACAATTCTCCTTCTATTTCGTATTACGATCGACAACTATAATAGCTACCACTAGGGTAACAACAACAACATCAGCAACAAGCATAACAACAACAGCCACAAACATAACAACAACAACTATTACTACTACTACTACTACAGTGAAACTTAACAGTAGCCGCCTGGCAGAGGATGGACGCGAGGCGGCCCCGCCGACTGTTTAGCGGAGAAAAGGACGCAGCGTAGCCCATCGCCGAACGCAAAAGGGACTGTGCTGCTGTCCCGTTGTCAAGATCACAACTAACTCACCGTTTAGCGGACTCTGCTCTCCCGGCATGCAGCAGCAGCAGTTAGAGCAACAACAACAACAACTACAACAGCGGCATCAACAACACCAACTTGGATGCCAATGAATGGCCACGGAACGAATGGTGAACAAGCGATCCAGCGAGCTGTGGATGATGGACAAACACTCAAGATGAACAGCGCGTCTAAATGTAGAGCATCCCCGTCGCAGCCGCCCCCGCGGGTCGCGACGTCGATTGGCGGTAGCAACAACGTAGAGAAAAATACAGATAGAAGAAGACGCGCCATAGGAAAGCCAAGAAAAATAGAGGCCATTTATCGCCCTGCTAAATGTTGTCGCTGTGTCGCGGAGCAGCCACAGGGGCAGCCAAGAATCGTCGACACCAACGACGACGACCAAGACATCAACAACAACAACAACAACAACAATCACAACAATATCAACTGCAAGAACAACAACAACAACAACAACAACAACAACGACGAGGACAAGGACAACGACGATGCCATTTAGACAGTTGTACTAAAAGAACGAACGATTGTGGTAGGACAACAACAACAGCTCCGTCCGAGCGGATCATCACTTAACGGTAAGTACATACCGCAAAGGAAACGAGACCTTTTTCCTT
Organism: Dermanyssus gallinae; assembly: GCA_003439945.1. NCBI lineage: Eukaryota > Metazoa > Arthropoda > Arachnida > Mesostigmata > Dermanyssidae > Dermanyssus > Dermanyssus gallinae. The sequence continues at coordinate 7,346 of QVRM01002503.1, read as the reverse complement.
CATTAGAGTGCTAGACAGCGTTGCGAATATCAGGAGGCAGTGTCCTTACGTCAAACCCGTACGCAGGGGGCACCCAGAGCCTTGGCGTTAAGACGCACTTGAGTTAAATGAATCGATACCAATACGGGTTTGAAGCGCCAGTTTTAAAAGACACGCCGTCCTACAAACTTCCAGGCCAGTCTAAATGATACGTTTCCCTTAAATTAGTACGGGTCGTGTAGGAGTAGATCCTTCTTTTGTCGGTTCTAAGCGAGCCCTTGCGCGTATATATATATATATATATATATATATATATATATATATACATATATATAAATGTTTGGATCTGACATTTATATATATATATATATAAATAATGCAGGCGTTGATTTGCTTGGTGGTCGTATCTGCTGTGGATAGATATCATGCGCCTTGACTTAGAAATGTCGCAATCTAATTAGGCTACCGTTACGTAACTACTCAACATGAATGTATACAGCAATAACAGTAGTAGCAGGTAAGCAGAATAGCTGTCAAGTGAACAGGCAATCAAGCAATGTGAGGACCGACGCAAAAATTTGCTCTAAACGTACGAACATGTCTGCCGCATGATCGCAGTGGTTTAGCGTGTTGAAGGAATGAAGCGTATGCAGACTTCCTTCTAGACTTGTGAGATAACTTTGTTAAACTATTACTATGTGAATATAATAATATATACGTTCTTCTGTTAGAATTTGTTATATTTCTTTGTAAAGGTATATTACCTACTACTAAATATGTTTTTAAATATAATAGTTCATACTATACCATTCGTGTGATACTATATCTTTACTAACATTTAAGCTTATTTATTAGGCTTTCTTTATTACTGAATGACACAAGTAACTGGTCGCATAGTATATACGTCGTGTTGGAATCGAACCAGCGGTTTATGGCGTCGTTGTAAAACCGTCGACACAAAGCTCGCCACCACACTATTCCACCAATATATATATATATATATATATATATATATATATATATATATGTTTATATACTACAGCTTTACTTCATGTGCTAGAGAATAGGCAACGGATTAACTATTCTATCTTTTAAAATCTACACAATACATCGAGTGTTTCACCGAGTAGACGTCGGTCTAGCGATATAAATACTGCTTGATCTTAACATTTGCTAATATAGGGTGCTTGAAAAATGATCCTCTGAAAAAAACAGAGTGTTCCAGATATTTACAGATATAATGTGCATTCTAATGAAATGCAACATCGATGAGGTCGTGACCGTTTTCGTTTTTGAAAGCTATAGACGGTACTATATTATCACTTTTTACGTCAATCCGGATCAATTGCATAATTGCATGCTTCTACGTTGGCGTTCAGTGCTACTACTACTACTACTTTTTTTTTTTATTGAATGTATGTTACAACTATTTCCAACGGAACTACTTTCGTTTTACTTCATTCAAATGGAGGTTCTTCTATGCACTCCGTTCATAGCTGATCCCTTCTAGTGTTGGTTTTCGGCCGTCGTTCCATCTCTTGGTCGCCTCAACCTCTCAGCTCGCTGTCGTTCCAGCTCGATCTTTCTTCTCATTACACGTTCCACCAGTAGCATGCCCTGCCACCCATTTGGATTCGTCCTCCAGCATAGCGGAGACTAGGTCTGTCACCGTCATGTCTGAAAAAGTCATTGCTGGTGAGTTCTGCCGTATGTCTTCGAATGCTGGGCACCGGAGGATTGTATGAGTCACGTCATCATCCTCGCTTGTGTCGCACGTAATGCATTTGGCATCCGGAGCTTTGCCTATCTTGTGCAGGTATTTTTGGAAGCATCCGTGTCCCGTCAATACCTGCGTCAGCCAGTAGGTGACCTCTCCATGCTCTCTATTGAACCATTTCTCGAGGTTGGGGATGACCTGACGGGTCCAGGCTCCTGGTACGTGTGCTGGTCCATTCCTCGTTCCACTCCTTAATTGTCTGTCTCCGACTACTACTACTACTACTACTACTAGAGCTGCAAGTATCACCCTTGTCTGCCAACACGACGACAAAGACCACTTTTACTACGATATCGACTGTAACTTTTGAACGAGCAATCTGATGAACTATATTTATTTTTCGTAGATTACAATATGTATGTGGGACACATATTTCGGAAGATTAGCTATGCCAATGGGCCTAGCGGGTGTGTATTGTTATCGACTGTTACTTATTTCCTGTTAGTGCTGTTGCTGTTGCTGCGCCATAATGGTACCAACCGCGTTGCGGTGCGGGACGCCTCAGAGGGATGAGTACCCCCCCCCATAATGATGATTTGCGGGGGGGGGGGGGGTTCAACACATATGGGTTACAGTTGTTGCTCGTTCGTGCTTCTGTTGGTGCTGTTCCTGTGGCCGTTGCGGGGGCGACGTCGGCGGCGACAGCTAGAGAAGTTCTTTCCGCCGCACTCCACCGTGCCGTGGGTCGCGTCGTAGTGTTTTTCGTGTCGTTGACTGGTGGGGTTTGTTGCTGTTGTCTTGTTGGGATGGTCCTCGTTGTTATTGTTGTCTGTTATTGCTGCTGCTGCTGCTGTTGTTGTACTTGACGCAAAGTCCCGGTTTAGACAACGGATTTCTATCAATGTGGCATTGTCATCATCATCATCATCAGCGTCATCGTCACCAGTCATCGTCGTCGTCGTGTTCGGCGCTGTTGCCGTTACCGCTACCGCTCCTGCCGGCGTTGTCACGGTCGTTTCGAATTTCTCTAGGTTATTTTCGTAGAGAGTGACTGCCGTTTGGCAGTGAAGCTGTTTAGTGGTTGGTGGTCGTGGTAGCGGAGGCGCCAGTAGCAGCAACATCAAGGACGGCGGTTGCAATGGTCGATGCAAACGACCACAACAGTAGCAACAACGACAACAACATTAAGAACAACAACCGCAACAACAACGACAAAACCAACAACAACGACAACAACAACAACTGATGATGACCATTCTATTTGTGGCTGCCGACCCAGTCAGTCGGTGAGTCGATCGTCTGTTGATACCACCATATTGCTGTTGCTGCTTTTAATGGTGATGCTGTTGGTGATTGATAAACGTGACATCGTCACGGTGCGTCTGTTGTGCTCGAGCTCATCTTCCCTTCGACCGATGGAGGATGGAGACGCGGCCGAAGATAAGCAAACGTTAAGTGAGTAAGCGAGGAGCAAGTAATGAAGCGATTGTAGAACACAGCCACGATTGTGAAATAGGAACCACAGAAATGAATGAGGAAAAGAACAAGAAGAAATTTGATGCCGATGATGATTATGATAGAGATAAGCATCATTATTATCATCATCATCATCACTATACTAATATTAATAATAGTGATGATGATTATGGCAAAGAAAAAAATCGACATTCATTCAACCGTCCATCCATCGCATCCATGCCTTCGACCATGTAATAATAATGGCCAATGCTGGTCGTCGTCATTCACACGGACATCAATCACACAAATCGACATAGCTGCCTACATGCCCGGCTCTCTAGTTAGACGGTATGGCGTCAACTTGCTTTAACGCAGTGCCATCTCGTTCATCATGAGGCTCAGTTAGCCCGAGCTGCCACTGCTGCAGCAAGGGGAACGGGGCAGTAATGCGACCAGCATGTAAGTACCACTGTCAACAGTACCCTACGACCTTCTAGTAGTAGCAGCAGCAGCAGCATCAGTACTGTTAGGTTAGCTGACGTAAACTGTAAGCCTGTGAGTACAGGGCACTGGGCAATAGTCGCCGCGTAGTCGCAGCCATCACGCAGCGCAGGTTCTGGTGGTTGTCGCCGCACTGTCTATGATCGTAGTTGTCACGTCATCACAGTCTCCATAGCCTCAGTCACGTTAGAGTGGATTCGAAGATGCGTAGCGATACGCCTGGCCCCGACAGGCCCCGCGTTTCTCGCGCTAGCCGCCTCGGCACCCTGGCCTTTTTTCATGTCCGTACGGACCGGTTTGTCGCTACATTTGTGTATAAAAACGAATGCAAGAATGAGAAAAAACGAATGCGAGAGCGACAGCAGCAGCAAAAGCAGCAGGGGCGATGTTAAAGATGAGGAGACACTGAGCCACGCTCCACGAGAGCATCTACCTTTTCCGCGCTTCTTGGGCGTCGAGTTCGTTGATTGTTTCTTGCACTTTGCTGTATATACATATATACAAACACATATACATGTGTGTACGTGTGTGTGTGTGTGTGTGTGCACGTTGGGTGAATATGAAGCGTTAAGCGTTTGCCCACGGTACCACGGGTTAAGTATGGCTGATTCAACAGCGCGGCAACGAGATGGATAAGATGATGGATGATGGATGATTCTTAACAACCAGCAACTGCTCACTTGAAACGCCGAATTGATAAGCTACAGTAGACAGCTACTGATGATGAGAGAGGCACTGTAGAGGATACGGGCTGAGAGGCGCAGTCAACGACAGCAAACGAGGGCTCGCCAGCGAACAAGTTGAGTGAAAAAGCGTAGATACTGCAATGTGCTCTACCATTAGTGATAATGCTGATGACCGGGCTCACCCTCAGAAAGTCAGTGCGGTCTGCGCCCTATGAATGTTGTTAGTTCTCTGTAAAACGCCCAAAAGTGATGAAAGTCTGCACTTTGTCTGCGTGTTTCTTGGTCTGCCGTTTGTTCGTTCGTACGATCGTGTGCCTCCTTATGTGTTTCCTTGCCCGTTCTTGTTTTGTTCTGTTTTCTTGTGGTAAATAACTTGTTTTATGTTTTCTTTTAACAAGGTGTAACAACGTTTTATTTCTCTCTTCTTGTCATTTTCGCGTCTCGTTTCGCTTTTTTTGAGCTCTACCAACTCTTTTTTCATCTGTAGACGTTCTGTCTCTGTGCCATCCGTGTCATCTCTTACCGCCTCCGCGTGCATGGATGGCGTTGAGCGGATGGGTGACACCTACTGCCGTAAGCGTTTACTGTCAGGCGTCTTTACATTCGTTCCGCTTGCCTTCTCAGCTTCTCGCAGACTGTTTCATCTTATTTGGTCGCCGCCACAGCGACAGACGTGCGTGCTACACGTTCGGTGGCGATTATGATGCTAGCAAGGATGACGGTGATTGTATGATGGTGTGATGGCGATGAAGATTATAGCGGCGAAGATCTCGGGGCGGTATACGTGTTCACGTACGTACGACGGCGAGCAGGAAAAGTTGTGGTTGAGATACAGGAACGGTTCTTTTTACATCTAATCTAAAGACGCTTTCCGCTAACCCCAACGGTCGACGGTGGCGACAAGCTGGGCTGAGCCGACGACGACAACGACGAAATACAAAAGGGCAGCCACCAAAGACTTGTGGGTTGTCGCTCACGACAATGGCGTCGTTGCGTCGACGGTGAAAGACGACAAATGGAGACGGGCTGGATCGAAGAGGAGGACGAGAGATCCCGGAACGAACGAATGAACGGGCGGGTGGCGAGCGAGCGAGCGGGCAATCGCGGCAGGAATGCTGGAGGGTGAGCTGGAACAGTAGTGCCCCGATGTGCTCCGCCGGTCACCTCCCGAAAGCGGACACACACACACAATGGCAGCAACAACAACGGCGGGGCCGATGTCGGGGACGACGATCTGCACGATCATCGTTGATGTCTTAACCGTACGCGGTGGTTTCATTTGTCTCCGCGTCTATCAGCTGCACTGAAACATGTAGGAGTACGTATATATAAATATATATATATATATATATATATATATGGACACATGAAGCAACAACACGGCGGCAGACGGAATGTCAGGGTATCATGTTGACAAATGAAACTGTCAATCTTTAAGACAAACAAAGACTACGAAACAGCCGAAAGAAAGTATATGCACCGACAAGCCACACAAGCCCTTTAATATTATATCTCTCGCTCTCTCTCTCTCGTCTCTCTCTATATATATATATATATATATATATTATAATATATATATATATACGTACATATATGGCTTGTCTGAGAGAAAGAGCCTATTCGTTCGAGAAGGCACTGCAACGGATGTTTCTCTATAATTGCTCCAGAAACTATTCCCCAGACGTAAATTGGCATTTTTTTGATGAGGCAAACCGATTGGTTTTCCATCATGAGTGCCATGTTCGCTCTAACCACCCATTAACAAGCTTCGCTTAAAACTAAAAAAAAATTAACTACTGCTGCTGCTTTTGCCGCCGATCGAGGCCAGAGCACATTGGTTTTGGCCAGGTAGAATCCGTTGGGTTCGGGTGTAGTTATTGTGATACACACATACAGAACGGGCAAGCTCGTCGACGCAGTAGCAGCGCAGGAGGTCAGCAAGGCCGACTGGGATGTTTCTGTTACGCATACAGGTTGCTCTCAACAGTATATTAGGTTGTTTACCGGCACATGTACTGCAGTTGATCTATTTGTGTGAAGCTTTGCTCTCACGACAGCTGCTGTACGCATATTGTGTTTGAGAGTGGTATATATATATATATATATATATATATATCACACGCAAACCAGAAGTAAACTGAATTTAAGCTACAGAAAGAAGACATTCGTTTGATTATGTTAGTCAACAAGATTATCTGACCAGTCAGCCCATCACCTCGCAATTGCAGCTGTAATATTTGGTGATCGCAGCATGTTGTTACCATTTAAGCGTTCTAGTTTGGGAGAGGTCTTTTTTGGTGCTACACGGACGCCTACTTTGGATTTAGATTACGCTTAAACGGCACCGCATACGCGTTTTTAGTATATTTCATATTAAAATATTTCCATTTTATAGAAAACGGAATCACCATATAAACCGAATATAATATTTTAGGTTAAATTAAGAGGCATACTGTTTTTTTTTGGAGAACCTCGCTACCGAAGAGCTATATATATATATATATAATATATATATATACAACACCGTTAAAAGTTTGTATTGAATGTCAGTCGAATGTTCGTGAAGTTTGTGTGTGTTCTTGCAGACGTGTAAAATGAGAGTATTCTCCCCGGCGTTGCGGAACATGGACATAGTCGAAGACGTGGTTCTTATGTAAGCAGTCATTCTTTCGGGACGGGATCCAAACGGACCTGTATGTTTATCGAGGTCGGTGGGATCTTCGTCCAGTTTGATGATTGCTGGTGCTACGAAACAAGTCATGTGACGGCGAAGACAAGGACAACGACGGCGACATGATCCTGGCACAGCTTCAACTCGTCCAGCAACGCCATATGCATGAAGGAGGCGGCATAGAATTCGGCGGCAGAAATAGTATAACAACGGTAATAGATTGACAGCACGGCGCACAGTAATTAAACAAACAACCGAACGAAATTGTTACAACGACAGTGCGGCCAAATACAATGCCACTGACATTTGATAATGCTGTTGGAGAAGCCAGCTA
>QVRM01002502.1:425000-727991 GCA_003439945.1 Dermanyssus gallinae | reverse complement strand
TTTAGCAAAACACCCGCCGCGTCGAACAAAAAAACTAGGACTAATTTAACCGCTCTTGTCGTCTTTGAGGCAATCTTACGCCTCTCGATCGCCACCTAGTGTCCGAAGTCCTTCAAAGATGCGGCAGATCAAACATATGTTTATGTGCTAACATCAACTGCACAATTAGCGATAAATCATGGCCTCATGACCTTTCCCTCAGGAAGGATACCACCAGCTTGGCAATTAGCCTTATTGCAAGCATAGTCGTTAGACAGCTGAGGGGCTGCCTTAAAGCCTACCATCATTTGTTGAATTCAAACTAAGTAAAGGACTTAATACCACATATGTTTGCAGTGACATTTCGCTCTAGGTCAAAATTGATTGCCTTAGGTCCTAATGAGAAAGAAATGCACGACCACGACTTCGAACATCTTTGAGAAATCCTAACATATATGGAATCCTAACATATACGGAACGCGCAATCGACGACTAACCCTTTATGACAAGCTTACACAACATTTCGTTGAGTGTTAGATTGCTTCTCGAGGGGCGATCAATCGCTCTACGCACATTGAGGACCCTGACGTCACTCCTCGAGCCTCTCCTAGACAGATGCTATAGTCAGCGCAGCATTGCGCCGTCCGTTAGAATCTCGTTAAATAAAGCCAGGAGAATTTACTTCCCAAGATGTGGAACTGCCGGCTCTCGGCGCTTGTAAACGCAGCCCATCTCGGGCGCAGCACTCTGAGATGAGACTCATCAGAGAGATAGGCAGACACTACACAGACTCGTAAAAAGTTTGCCAGGCGAGCAAACGACACCCTGTTAGAGCGGAGGGTGACCACGATGACGTGAAGAATATCGCTCAATTTTACATTGTGAATGCGACAAAATACGCGCACGTATATATATATATATATATATATATATTGCTGGTTCCATTCTGTTTGCAACCCGGCACATACCCAGCTGAGTGGAAATAAAAATAAAGTAAACATACATAAATATATATATATATATATATATATATATATATATATATATATATATATATATATTGCTGGTTCCATTCTGTTTGCAACCCGGCACATACCCAGCTGAGTGGAAATAAAAATAAAGTAAACATATATATATATATATATATATACCAATAAATAACTTGACACATGTGCGTAACGTATAAAAATGCAAGGTAAATAAAACAGAAACACACAGTTCAATAATGATTTTCTTCTCAGATGCTACAGGTGACTAAAGCATACATATAGTGTACTTCTGTTCTCGCGTATATATCGCGTTATAAAAAAAAACGTAACCTAAACTAGAAACTGAACCACAAACTTTTGATGATAGTGCCGAATAAACATTGCCGGCAAACTCGTTTTTAGAGCATTGCAGTGCAAACACTCATTTGATTTCTATCTTCCCACACATGTTTGGATTAATCCCACACATCGTATTACTTGTTGGGTCATGGGTTACTCTACAAATTGAAACAGCAAAAGATAGTTCCGAATAAACATTATATATATATATATATATATATATATATACATATATATGTATATATATATATATATATATATATATATATATATATATATATATATATATATATATATATATATATATATATATATATACATATATAAAGGTGACGTCAATGCAAGAAAAATATTATTTCTTAGCGTTGAACGCTTCAAGAAAAATTAAGCTGTGGTTACACTGAGATGTTAAACTTATTAACATCTGCATGCACATGTACCTGAGCGCGAGCGAACGTACCTTACATCGTGCAGCTCCTCATCCAGCTCATTACTGACGACAAAGTTGAAATTGCCAATCTTCAGCTTAATCAGAACCATTTTAGTCGTAGCTGCTGTTGTCGCCACTGCATTGCAACCGCCCTGAACTAAACGTTTCCCTGCACGGCTGCTATGGTATTTTTGTTATTTTTGTTGTTGTTGTTGTTGTTGTTGCTGTACTACTGATATGCAAATATGAATGCTACTGTCGGCTACGTCGATCAATCACTCAACATAATTGTGAGAGTGGATCAATCACTCAATACATTAATGCGAGAATGGATCAATCACTTTTAATAGCCTATGCAAGTCCTATTTATTGCAAGACAACAACGGTACGCGCCATGCCGGTAGCGAGGTGGACGTTTCCGAGGTGTTCAGGTACAAGTGATCGGCGAATTTCGCTTCTTTTTTCTGTCAGACGCAATACACTCGTTAGCCTGAGCGATCCGCCGGTCAGCATCCGTCCATGTCCAGCACCCATCCAACATCAGATTGTGCAAGCATTGTCCTCTCTATCTCTCTCTCGTTGGCGTAGTTACCCCGTTAGCAAACGTAGCACACGTATCCAAGATTTAACAAGAAGAAAAAGTAGTGTGCAAAGAAAAAGTAGTGTGCCGACAAGAGAATCATCGTGTCGGTCGCTAACAAAAAAAAGGACGTCCGTTCATCAATCACCAAAGGAGATCATTATTAATCCAACGCGCCGAGAGGACAGCAAGACAAAGAACGATTCACACAACACGCATGTACTCTCAGCGTACAGTGGAACAGCACTGACTAACCAACATTGGTTGACCATTAGACAACGACGACGACAGCGACGACGACAACGACATCAACAATCACAACAACAGTATCGCGACTGTTGTTGGGATAAGTACGGCGTACCGCGACACGCCTCGACAAGGACGCATCCAACAGGGCTTCAGATGTCGTTTTCCGAGGCGGGTGGATAGTGATGACGCCGACAGTGCTGGCGGAACCAAAGGTAGACGCGACAGCGGAAACGGTTCCTGGAGGCGCTGCGTTCTCGGCCAGTACAGCCGCAGTATCAATATACGCCCGATACGACAATTCATACTGTTGACATGACGGGGATCATAAGCATGGAATGGAGCACGAGACACCCACAACACGAAGACGAAAGCTTTACGACGAAGACAACGAAGAGAAAAACATTGATGATGACGACGACGACAACAGGGCTGCTGACGCCAACCACAACACCGACACCTTCATGAATTTGTACCACCACCGCCGACGGTTTGGTCGAAGAAGCTGAACTGAAACAGGAGAACGAATAAGAGACACGAGTCGATTTCCGTTGGTGTTTGTTACACCGGGGAGGGTGAGTTCTACGATCTACTCTGCCGGCGTGTGTATATCTATGCGTGTGCTGGTTGCTTGCTGTTCATGGATGCGACCCCACACACCATCGATCCATCTCGCCGCTAGTCAGCTAGGGAAAATTCATAAATCTAAGGGAATTCGTAATGTAGTAGTTTTTTTTCCTTCTCTCGTCGTAGCTGTAGTAGTAGATCCGTAGAATATCTTCTTCGGCACTCAGCCACTCAGCTGGTTCGAACAGTCACAGCCGAAGTGTTGTAGGCACGATCTCAGACCTCAGACCAACGACACTCGGGTTGGGCGGGGGGGTGCGGATGCCTCTCGCCGTCTTCACTGCTCAAACGCGCGGGACAACATTAACAAGCAAGACGTTGTCATAATGGGGCCACATATGCATATATATATATATATATATATATATATATATATATATATATATATATATATATATAGATATATAATATAGATATATATATATATATATATATATATATATATATATATATATATATATATATATATATATATATATATATATATATATATATATATATATATATATATATGTATATATATTATATATATATATATATATATATATATATATATATGTATATATATTTATATATATATATATATATGTGTGTACATGTTTATGAAGGTTTGTGCTGATGTTTATGGAAGGACGCCAGCTTGACGTCTTAACGCTGTTCGAGGAATTAGAATCTGGTTGCCGATAAACGTCGTCTCGATGTCAACACAGCCAATGAAGTCAATCATGGCTAGAGAAAATGACAACGCGAAAAAGAATAAGACTAAGAACGTTTTTGCTTCCCCCGATGCCTGGCCAGCCCAGCCTTGCAAAGCAATCTAGATGGCAACTGTCTTGATCTTAGCAAGGGCTGGCAGCGACATCTATCGACAGGGCTCCGCCCCCAGTCAATTGTCTAAAAGAAACTCCGAATCGTAAACAACAGTATATGAGTCAACAATCATATAGTATGTATCTATCAGTGATGGACGATAGTCTATGACTATCGGACCGCTACGACTGTCGACTATTCGAATCCAGTGCCATGCGCGTGATCAGCCATTGCATCTCCATCAATTGCGAATTGCGTGCTAATTTGAGAAAAAGAAGAAGCCATAGCGACCGATGCTATCGTCATGATTTACAGAGCACCGAGTTGGTTTCTCTAGCGGAGTAAATAAATAGGCCTTGTCAAACCAAAACGTACATCGAATCGCACCGTCAGGCTCGCCTGTATCATCGGCCAGTTCAGCTATAGCTGAATAGTCGGCGCAAACCGTGCAAAATAGAATTGCTCCACATTTGACATAGTAGTAATATTTAGTCGTAAACCATTTAAACCCGTATCGTTTGTTTTTGTTCATCACACGTCTAAATTGGGACGGGTCTATTCAACTTGTATTTGCCTGTTATGCAAAGGCAATTTTAGCTTCTAGAATACACTGGATTGCACACATAGCTACACGTTAAACAAAAAGTACATGTAGTTGACGCATGTACATATATAGAGCTGGTGCATGTCTAGCAGACTAGCGAAAAGCATCTTTGCCAATTATGTTAATATCAGGTGCAAAAAGGTACGAACAAAAAGCGTGCGTAGGATTATTGTTATAGAAACAATTTTTTTGTCATGCTGTACGAAAATATGCTGCTGAAATGGTTTTATACGTGCAACCGCTCTATGTCTCATCTCAAACACGAGATTCTAAATGTAATGCAACAGAAAACAAGACAAGTTTAACCGACTATACCGTGTACGCGCCGCCCGTGTTTAGTTGTCTATATAAGGATTCCCATGAAATCAGCATGTTTTTTTGTGGCTAATTATGAGAAATACCTTCATTAGACTTTCCATAGAACGGCGCGTATCATAGCCGCTTGCAAAGATGCGCTTTTGCAAAGTTCGATCGCTACACTGCCCACATATGTGTACAATGCCGGTTTCTTTACAATTAAGCAATATCACGAATAACCAATCATATCTATACTAGTATTACTACTACTACTTCTACATTATTCTCATTTAATTTCATTGCCAAAATATAATCGGTTAATTTATTGTGCTGGTCCTCTTACCAAAACAGTAACGTCAATTTAAGTATCTGGTGATATCACGTAACGGCCACACGCGAGAACCACACACAGCTGCGCGTTTTGTCCAACAACGACAATGAGTTTTTGGCGTCTCTGGCGTTGCTGGATAGCACCGCTGGATTGAATCAGATCAGGCTTCATTGACAGTAACAGCGTGCCCGTCACAAAGTTTCTAGAGCCATTCCGCACGTAATTTTTCATTATTTGCCTGACTACCTGATATTCCGCTATGGTAAATGAGCCAGCCGTCAAACGACCACGAACAACTAACTACCCGGTGTGCGCGTTCATTCATGTTTGACTGATCTGGCTAGACATAAGGGCACTGTTTTATCTGGTGCATTATATATAGGTGAACGGCATAGTAGTAGCAGTAGTAGTGGTAGTGGTAGTAGTAGTAATATTAATATCCACTGACTAGTGTGTGTAAACAAATAATAGTTATGCATAACGTACTATATCGTCGTGCAAATATTCGGCTATATATATATATATATATATATATATATATATATATATATATATATATATATTGCATGGTTGGCAATGCCCTCGTTTCGCCTATCCAAAGGCCCGCAAGGATTCGGAATGTTATTGCACATTATTAAGGGGCGAGCGAATACTGTGAGCTGCCTGCTAAGCAGCTCACTATAGCAGTGGTCTAATCAAAAAAATGCTTAGAGGCCGGCATTTTTCCCTGTGTCGAGACGAGATCGCCGGGATACGGAAACCCCCGACCGCTTTCAGTTCCATTTGCATACAAATGAAGAACGCGACACTAATATCACAAAGGTCTGGGACGGCGGTCTCGAAATTCGCGCAGGCCGCACCAGCCAGAGACCGCTGTATTTACCCCCGATTCCCCCCCCTCCCCCACACACCCCCGAACGCATTGCGCAGCGGAATAGAGAGCGTTTGCGTAACCACCAACCAACACCGTACGCAGGGGCTGGTGAGCCCGAAGCGGTGGAAAGTGTTCGAAGGCGTTCGAAATTTATTTTTCGGCAAGTGTGCTATCGACCGGCCATCAGCTAGAGGACCGGCGGAGGCGACGGTACAGCCCGCCTGTACTTCTCTGTCCCGCTCGACAAACGACGCATAAACCGCACTGCCGGGCAACCCAGAATAAACATTGACGAACGCTACATACGACTCGGCTACCGGGTCGGTCCGGACGTATCCAAATACAGTTAAGCGCAAAATAGTTAGGTATTCCATGAAAGTGGTAAGTGTTCGTCCCACTTCGGGCATCGAGTATCGAGCAAGCTAATAGTGGAAAACACGTTTTTGTTATTTAACTTCGACAGCGTTCGAGCGGCTTCTTCAGCACCCCTCCCCGCCGAAGAGCAACGGCTATGGCCCGCGGGCCCGGCAAGCGGAGCAAATTTGCGTCTGCTTTGAAAGAGCAGCCGGTTCCAAACCTCCTTGAGGGCTTACTCGCTGAATGAAGGAGGAAGCCTGGATGATACCCGCGTTACCTGCGGGATGTGAGTACAGGGTAATGAGAAGTAATGGGAATGCGCATAAATTCCATGTATCGTTGCTAACAATAGCCATGCCGCAGCTTACTGGTGGTAGTACTTAACAAGTACCGGTTTACCAAATATCAATGAGAAAAAAGTAAACGATCAGACTGTTTCTTGGCGGTGATTACATATCATTCACTCGTATATGCACAAAGGGTACACGTAACTCAACCGACAGAGCTGTGTCAAGCTGTGAAAAGTCAACAGACCCGGGCCTCGTTTTGGGTGGGTTACGACATCCTGTCAATGGAAACGCTAAATCAACAGCATCAAAACAGCGACTAAGGTATCGCAAATAAAATGCATGCACTGTGATCGGCTACGGACAGTCGATCCAGATCGCCTACGTGCAAGGAAGTCTCACCATTGATTCCCGTAGACTATTTGTTCTTTTTTTTGGGAGGGGGCTAACCCTCTGCCAACATTTAACGTCCACGAATTTGCGGACCCCATAAATACAAATGTGCAACGGTGGGGCTCGAACCCGTGCATCTATGTGTCTCCTCCGGCCGCGAGGCGCCGGAGGCGACGACTACAACAACAACTACAGCAACAGCGAAAATGACGACCACAAAAACAACAACAACACCAACAACAACAAGTGGCAATCTATAGTAGTAATTGTCGCAGTCTTATCACGACGGCCGCCGACCCACTCTCACAGTTTGAGTGCAAGTCGACCTCAATGGTATCTCAGTGTACCGACCAACCTCCTCTCTCGTCTTGAGCCCGAGGGTGTTGCGCTGCAATCTACCTACAGCCCTGTTATTCCCCGCCGCCAGCTCGGCCTGCGCACAATTCTCTCGGCGAAAAAGTGGTTGAGCGGACTTTGCTGCCGCACGACTTTATGGCAAACTTTATCAGCCTACGAGAGTGTATGAGGACGGCGTTTGTGCGTGACGACAATCTGTGTCCACATGTCGATATACATATCGTAGACCAACACAGATTCGTAGATCTATCCCGCCACGTTGCAAGTCGGCAACAGAAAGCTGAAAGCTCACAAGGAGCGATAACTGAGCTCGATATTCAGTCACGTGTAACCCTGACACCTTCGTCAAGGTCATTCGCCTTATACGTGACTTAATAGTAGCAGCAGCAGCAGCTATGAAGTTGTGGTCGCTGTAGCGGTAGCCGCAGTAGAACCTGCAGCGTAGGTAGATCTGCGGTCGCCTGGTAACATACGGATCTGGGCGAGTGTTTCCGCAACTCCAGTCGCTCCACAACGCGAGATGGCACAATAGCGAGCGATAATGACGGCACCTACCGTAAACATGCACCCCTTGACACGCACACGCGAACAATTGATACGACGCCGCCTGTTGTTGACAAGCAGGTGGCGTATCATAGAGTACGAACCACTCAGTAGATTTAGCTGCAAACGAAATTCCAACAACAAATCTAGTTGGGTGCCACGTATGCCGATGTATATCTTGATATATTTGAGTCGCTTTCCAAACACAGTCAGTTGATGTGGCAAATATTTCTAGTCGATGCGTCAGTTTGTGGCTATCGGCCAGCGCTCTATAGGCGATCGGAGAAAATATTTTCTCCGATCGCCTATACAGGACGTTCCACGCAATTTTTATAGGGTACAATGGGGGTCACAGTTCTCTAGCTTTTTTGTGAAACTTCTCCGGTTTTCGAAATGTGGCATTTTATACGAGTCCTTTTAATGGAAAATCTTTGCGACACCGTGCAATGACCAAGGATAAAACTCAAGTGCACCACCGAAGTATGTAATTATTTTTCTAATGCGTTAAATATACACTCTTGACAAGTTCGAGGTAAAAAAAATCGATTTCCACAATTTTGAGTACAATCAAACCTGCGATTAAGCAGCGCACCAGACTCCCAGGAAGTTTGCGTACTAACTAAAAATTGTGTTTGTCGTATATTGCGCCGAATTCCAGCCCACTCAGTAATAGTCGTCTTAGAACCTCTACATTTTTACTCAATTGTACCGTACTAATCAGCGCGAAACAGTCTCATAAGATTCGGACTGTATTGTGATGATAGCACCGTATGCATACCAATACGCAGATCTGCAAGTCAAAACAGCGTTTGCTGTTCATACTTGCTGCTTATTCAATTGCGGCTGTTATACCGTGGCCGTTAATCGTTAATCAAGTTACCCAGCTAACACATCTGCGCCGACCGGGAAAAGTTCATATCCGCCGGCCAGGATTCTCTAACATACCTTCAGATCTGTCGCATTGTGGACGCAGGAGTTTTTCGCCGCATACCGTCCAGAGAATGGTCTCAGCTGTCACTTGGACGTTTAGATTGCTGCACGAAGGAACTGCGCATATATATATATATATATATATATATATATATGTGTGTGTGTGTGTGTGAGAGAGAACTGTTGCTTATATGAGAGTGCGTATGCTTATAGAACGTGTACCTACAAACATAGGTCGAAAAATCCACTTTAATAATAATGTGTGGGCGCATAGTGGGTTGCCCACTATGCGAACGGACCAAGCGTAACTAAGCTAAGGCGCCAACAGACCAAACCTGTTCTGACAGTAATGAAAAAATGTTGCTTGCTGCACTTCTTAACCCAGGCATCACAACTCAATCTAGTGAGAGGTAAATTGCGCCGGACGTTAATGTTATTTAGATTAGACTAGATCCGCCGGCGATAATCAGACTTGAATTTCAAACTGGTCCGGGGCGACAGGCATTAAAATACCTGTCTGTTTGTCAAAAAGTAATGTACATGTTTAGACATGCTACTAAAAAACGGATGTAGAATGAGAAGGAAACTTCTAAAGTTATTGGTACGAAGACTCACCGCTAGTGTACAGTTGTAGACAAGACGTCGATGATTTAAATTTTTTCGACTGCCAACGGAACGAGAATTAGCAAGGCAACCACACTTAACATGAATGACAAATTAGGGGGAAAAAAATTAATTCAAGTACTCAAGTACGGCCAAACCGGGAATCAGCAACTAACGCGTATCATCGTTCAGAGCTTTAACTCGAAACATCGAGTACTCATACTGTTTCGGAAACAACTTAGACATCAACTTAGTATGTTAAGATCGAAACATTTAGATAAAGAGGAAACAAAATATTTTATTTAAAAAAAACGGACTAATAAAGTTCAGTTGTCAATTCAAATGTTAGTTTACAGAAAAGCACTCGTTTGAAATATACGTTGTCCACAACGTTAGCGCGCGTTACACCCTTTGGTACGAATGAACAGATATACCATCATAAATAGAGGTAATTTTGTATTTTATTATTTCGGGTACTGCTACAGAAGAGGGCATGTGCAGCAGCCGCAGAAATGTGCCTAATCTCTGCGCGAACAATATACCGAGCAAAACTCATCGAAGGGCATGGACGAATTTGATGTCTTTGCTGTCAGCGTCGAGTTTGTTTTTGTTTTATCTACGTGTTTTTGCTTTCATTAAACTAAATACCTAAATATTTAGTTGAATAAAAGCAGGACATAGATATTTATGGAACAGTAGCAATGGCTAGCACTGAATGGCGGGGGAGCGGGGTAAGAGATCGACATCTAACTACGGCTAATACCGGTGTGTTGTTGTTCTTAATTAAAATTGATAGCGATCAAAGGTTAACAAAATGCAGCTTAATATCACATCATCGTATAAAGCCCTTTCAAGAATTTTCTCAGAACACTCTCAATGATAACTGTGTGTGGGCACCAGGCGGGTGAGCACATACCCGTCTAGATAACGCAATTGATTTATACAGACGAATACACATTTTTGGATCCATACATGATGAAACAACATGGAATAGCACATCTACCAGAACAGATGTAGATTTTACTAGTGGTGGATTAATAAAAGCAGAGAACGTAATATCCGTCAACAAGTTAAGACAGCTAGATCCGGCGCCACATTTTTGCTATAAACTGTTCACCCGTTGAGGTGATCGTCCACATCTGAAGAGTCGTGTCTCAGAACGAGTGAGACACTTCGGAACGGAGAGCTCCATCCCACATTGGCACAGCACCAACGACTGATGCCGTCCGCCGACAGCCTATAGCAGCGCCGTATGCGCTGAGGGAGATTATATTTCTAGTGCGTCATCACATAAAAGGGTGTCAGCATACAGAACACTCGACGAAGTATGAGATTTATGCCTAAAACAAATATTGTGTAGAGCAGTGTAGTAGACCCGCAGCTCCCATGCGGGACGCCAGACGGTGCCAGTTTGTCAATATGCCTACTTCAAAATATTGTCTAGTTTTTACAGGCGTATGGATTCACTCTTCACGAGTGTCATATAGATTGACCTTACTTCTAAAATAAGAGCATATACATATATATATATATATATATATATATATATATATATATTTATATATGGAAAATATTGTGATGATTTATTAATCATTTACAATACGTTTGCACACTCGGCAGTGCTCGCCTTTATATATATATATATATATATATATATATATATATATGGCATTTTTAAATACAAAATTACATCCTTAAACTGAATAATGTACATGCATACATATAAATTAAAGCTGATTATGGCGGTTTTGTCAGGAAAGTACTGTTGACCTTGCTGGGAACGACCGGCGGAAATGAGACGCTGACACATTTGCTTCAAAACTCGAACCGGAACTAGTGCTTTCAAGCGCTCAATCGCCTCCAAAAGCTTTATCCCCCCCCCCCCCCCCCCCCTCCAATTCTTTCTTTCAATGCTTGCCTGTTAGCCTGAGGAGTCCTTTGGTACTCTATTTAGCAAATTTGTTTAAAATAACACTTTAGAAGTAATAGAAGAATCGCCCGAATCTACTGCTTTGTACAGTTACAGGTCTTATAATATATAAACATGGCTTATTTGTGGGTTTAAAACATACGAAGTACGTTGTTTTCTGCGGACAGCGGAGATTATCACTAAAGCTCTATCTGCCATAAAAAAAAGGTCAAACGTATTAGTATGTCAAACGGAACATTTGGCCTTCGGTCAGGCTCGTCGATGACAAATTAAGCTTATCCAGAACAAACACTCCTTTTATTCACACACGGACGCGTTCGAAGCAGCAGCAACAGCAATAACAACTAAGCTAGATTTCACAATGACAACAGCAGCAACAGCAACAACAACAACAACAACAGCAACAACAACAACAACAACAACAACGACAACAACAAGAGCAATGACAGCACAAACGGTACGGCATAATGGCAAAGTATGCTTCGTGGAGAAGACTTCAAAGGCCACCCGTGGCATGGCAACGTCTGTTACGAACCGTCCCTGAGTCGCGATCCGAGACTGCTTAACTCGACCACAAATACGAAACGACCTCACGAGAACCACTTGTTGCTTAACGGACGCTCACTCCGTCAGCTTGTCCGCTGATCCGTGGTACGCAATCCGTTGGCCCCAGCGACCACTAGTCTGGGTGGTGTCACGCCAGAGCCTTCTCGTATTGTCAAAAGAATGCAGCTCGATCGTGTTGTGGCCAACTACTCAATGCATCTTCGAGCAGCATCGCCGAGCAGTACTGTGTTCACAATGTACCGCTCAATTAGGCCGTGTTACAGTGTTTATTTCGTTGCTGTCGAATTGCGTTGCATGCGTCCCACAGGTCCTATGCTACTACTACTACTACTACTACTACCATTATTATTACTTTACTATCAGTCTTTACGCCCACTTCTACATGCATTCGAGTGTAGCAGTCTAACAGCTATTTTGCGTTTGGAACAGTCGGTTTTTGTCCAGTCTTGTCCAGTCCACTGTACATTCACACCTTTCCTATTCGATCTCTTAGTAAAAGAGTAAACACTCTAGGTTGGGTAAGAGGGCTTCGCAACCGACTCCCGAGCTCCCTGCGTGGTCACTCAGGGTGCGCCTTGGGCTGGCTATGCCGTCAGGTTGGCCGAAGGAAACAAATGGAGAAAATTCTCCTGGCTGAAGGAACTTTACGAGTTTTGTCATTTCGTCAGACATTCGTCAGACATGCATTCAAGACGCTAGGAGGTGCTAGTCTGCCCATTAACTTTCAGAACGATCAGTCACGTTTGCGAGCTACTCGAGCTGGCGACGAGCGATAGGCGAACATCTAGGCAGTTTTTCAGACAGAGGCTATTGCTGAACGAACGGGGTAACTCGGCGTTTCCAGTATTGTCGACTCCTGTACATTTGTCGATACCGAGCCATGACGGTTCATTTACCCGACCTCATGGCGTGTTTCACATACATTAGGATACAATTTGGAACGTCCGAGTACCTAGGCATAATAAATGATCTGTCAGTATGTCCTTTACGGTGACAGTAGCGAAAAACACGAGTAGTCAGTCAATCAGTCACTCTGTCCATGCATAACTCACGTTGCCCTTAGCTGTTTTCGGTATTCTCCCACATTGGGCCTGGCACCGCGTTAGGGACGTGTTGTTGCTTTGATCCGTTTGAGAGACCCCCCGCCTCGCGCTAGTAAACGTCCTAACAACGGATGCATTAGAGTTTGCTACGAGCTTCACACCCACCAGCAGTACGGGGAAGGTACAGGGACTGGTTGTAGGCGGCCCATAGGTGCTATGGCAAATAGGTGTATCCAGTTGCTACGGAGGCACGCGGATGTCATCTAGTGGTCAAAATGAGGGTTCCAGCAAAAGGGGGTTCCAGCCCTCCGTAAAACGGATTGAGGCATCTCCTCGGATTGGTAAGCCGAGGCCAGGACAAAATCCATGAGAGCTGGTCAAGGCTCCCCGCCCACGGTTTTTAGTGGGTGGAAGTGCCACACTACGTGCTTTTGGTTGCCAGTACCTATAGTGCATTAGCGTTTTCAAAACTCCCATATAAAAAATTGCCAACTCATTCAGTTCTTCCAGCCAGATGCAGGTGTCTCAACTCTGAAACAACGCCCCCCCCCCCCCCGCGTTTACTGATTTTACTGATTGGCCCGGTCGGTACCGGGCATACAGCAAACGGCTATCTTTGAACACAACAAAGTACGTGCAATGCATGCCACCCCAGGTGGCATCAACAGTTTGTCTGCAGCAACTTCAGGAGCGGGCGTCGCCAGCGGTCGTGCACTTCTGCTTTGGCTGCGATGGCTAACGAATGAGAGCACTCCTCTCGTGTTAAGGGCGCCGTGCCATTTCACTACTACTCTAGCGTTAAGGACGGGACACACCACTCGGGACATACTCGTAGACTAAGGAGAGGGTTGCAGCACGGGACTCCCCTCTCCTGGTCTCGAGGTAATGGTTCACAATTCCTGACCAGAAGAAAGTGGGAGAGGTGGTTTTTAGTGGGTAGCACGCGCGGATTGGATCGTGTATTATACTCTCCCCCGGCGTTTAGTCCCACACTACCCTCCATTAACATCGGAGGGTGTGCGTAAAGCATTTCCACCTCTACAAAACAAAAATAAAGAAAAAAAACGTTAAGGACGCGGCGCTGTCTTTATTGCTACGCGTTTTAGCTGCTGTTTTGCTGGCCGTCAAATCGTGTTCGTGTTAAGGTCGTGATGATGCTGTCAAACGAACGAGAACCAAATAAGATTCGGCAGAGATGAACTGACTAACGGTCATAGTCGGCGCTTTGAGTCTACTCGGAAGGTAGGAAGCAAGATAGAATAACAAAACGAACAAAAGAGAATTGCAGCTGCGCTATATTTTGCATGAAGTGCTAACGGTCACTACAGCTACCCGAACGGTTTATCTGTTCTCCCTTTCTTTCTTCCCCCCCCCCTCTCTCTCTCTCTGCATATATATACGAGGTTATTCTGAAGCGCAAGTAACCTGAGTAAAGTGCCATCACTTTGGCCAAACGATGGTCGTCTTTCGAAGCCTTCCAACCGCTGCGCTGAACGAAAGTCGTCGAGAAAACAACAAACTTGCCGGCCGTTGGTCGGCCAAAACAAGCGGCGCCATACCTGCTCGTTATCATCAGGTCTTTCTGCGGAATTCCGAGAGTCAGCCCCAGCAAACAAGGATAGGGCAGGAGGCGACACGAGTAAAGAAGATGCTCTACAGCCTGCGTGGCGGCTCCTCTTCCTTCGGAGCAGGGCTTCCTTGGAGAGCGAGAAGCGGGAGGCGCCGGGACCTCAACTTTACGCTTCTGGTCAGGGCGCCAGAGCGCTGCTGTAGAACGAACGTATGCATCTACGGACTCGACGGTACCTATTTGCCATACGCAGAGCGTAGGGAAACTAGGCAACGTCCTTGTTCGGCGACCACACAAACTGGGATAGGGCGTGTAGCGGACAGAGGGGAGTGGATGCGTTTAGGGCCGTTAAGGGGGCTCAGGGGGACAGTCGGCATAAACCTCTCCCACACCACCGCCAGCCATCCTGCGCGCGACTTAGCCAACTCGTCGAACTCGTCGGACGAAAACGACCGAAGGAAAAGTTTCCACTTGAGAGAACCGAGTGGATAGTAGAAATAGAACGCCGTGACAACGACGACAACGACGACCGCAATGCTAACTAGAGATAGGCAACCGCGTTTAGCCGGCCGACATTCATTGTGGCTGGCATGACCTGCGCATGCAAATTGTTGCCGCGCCTGTTGTCGCCTCCGTAGTTAAGTTTTGTTGTCGATGTTATTGTTGCTGATGCTGTTGTTGCTAATATTATTATTGTTGTTGTTGTTGCTGCTGCTGCTGCTGATTCGGCTGTTGTTGCTGTTGCTGAAGGTGTTGTTTTTGTTGATGTTTTTGTTGTTGCTAGTGATGCTAGTGTTATTGTTTGAAGCGGCAGCGGAAGTTGTTGTCGTCATCAGGGGATTGTCTGGTCGGTGCAAACACTGTTCGGAACTCCTGAGCTTGTGGAGTGGTGTTGTGGCTGTGCACATAGAGCAGTGCTGTGTCGGGACGCGGTAGAGCACGGCAAGACAACACAGTCCACACGTTGATGGCCGGCCAGGTCATCATCACCAGCAGGACAGCTTCAGCTCCAGCTTCAACAGCAGCAAAAGCATACACAACGTCAACACTACTATCGTCAATGTTACTCCACTACCAGCATCGTAACAAATGCTTGGCGTCAAGGAGATTAGGTCCTCGAGCAGCGTGCCGTTCCTAACGCCATCCCGACTCCACCCAACCAACACCTGGCATGTGCCGGACCCGTAAATAAACTCGTACGCATCTACAGGTATGTAATGTATACGCGCAACAACAGGTGGCTATGGACAGACGAATTTGCCTCAACGTAGATCTTTAACGGCCAGCCACAGCAAAACAAAAATAGCAATTAACGAGAAAGCAAAACGAACACGACTATTAAATATTGCACCACCCGAGACCGAGTCCTAGACCGATAACGCAATCCGTCATCAAGAAAGACTTACAATGAAAACTAGTACAAAATACTCCTCATACTTCCGGGCTTTACACAGATGAATGGGGATAACGTTAATGACACAATGGCAATAGCGCAGTAACAAAGCAATAACAGTAAGTGTCGCTGTTCTTTCTCGTTAGTTCAGTCAATTTCGCATGTCCGAGTTATAGTTGCGGTATTATGCTGTTATCAACGAAGGCGTGTACGCAGACGAAAGCTAAATTTTTTTCTCGGTGGATTATCGATCACACACACACAACAAGCAACTGATCTAGACTACTCCATCATTTTCTTCTTACGTTCCACACACGAATAAAATGACGTGAAGACAACCCGTCCTTTTCGTTTGAAAACATTTCAAAAGTTGCGCAACATTATCTTTATTATTAGAAGAATTTTTATTGCTATTATTACTATTGCTATGATGATGATGATAATGGTGGTGATGATGAAGATTATTATTATAATTACAATGAGCAAATAGCATTGTTGTTGTGTTAGCACTTTCCCAACAACTTTAAATATATCGTAATCAATGATAAATACTTATTGTCAGCAATAGGAGGGGGGACTCTATAATTATAGGATTATTATATCTGAGTTTGGTTTTGTTAGGAATTTGTTATTAGAAAATTATAATTTCACCTGACAATTATATTGAGTGATTTAGCTAATAATAAGAACAATAACACTATAAGTATCCTAAACATAGTGCATCAAATGTGTGCTTGTGCTCAATTGCACAATCAACGACAACAACAACAATGACAAGAATCGCAAGCGCTAAGCCTGCAGAAGTAACCGACTCTCTTGGTTGACAAGTAGGGTTTCGGCCCGATTTTCAAAGAGGGTGGGTGGCCCGTGACATCGGGCGTGTGACGGCGGTGCATGACAGAACCGCTTTTTTATATTTATCAGTCATTTATTCATCCGCTCATTGTACGTCGTTGAACCGTTAAACAGATGAGTACAGCAACCGCCAAACAAGCAAGAGCCTCATATATATATATATATATATATATATATATATATATATATATATATATGTATATATATATAATGCAAAGCCGCCACTACTCTAGAGGCTGTACCGTAGGCGGCTATACAGAAGACGACTCCACCACAAACAAGAGTCCATAAGCCCATGTTCCTCTATAGAGTGTCGAATGGGGGCGCCAATTGCCGCGAAAGCAGTGGCAGACAGCAACAATGGTAAACCAAGCACAGTCGCACAGAGTTTGCCTCCAGCGCAGTCGGTCTTCGTTTGTCAACTTCAACGACAAAAACAACAATGAGAACCATAACGCTACACTGTGGAGAAGAGCAGGAAATCTTTTCCGCCACGCTACCACTACTATCACCATAACTTTTTCAGATGTAAATCCAACGTACCACTAATGTCCATAGTGAAACATTGGACGATTTATTTGTTAGGGCAATTAAAATCATTAGGACAATAAACTATTATGATACATACGTGCTTCGTTTTGTTTTCTGTTCATTCCTGACAATTCGCTGTCGCACTCCTTAAGAAAGCTTTATATATATATATATATATATATATATATATATATATATATATATATATATATATATATATATAAGCAACATTCTTAGCAGAAAACAAAATTTTATAAAATAAATTTGAATAGAATTCTCAATAAGTGTCGTATGTATAGTATACGTGTAGTTTGACAAACCAGAACGATAGCGTCCACAGTGGGCCGGTGTGACATATTTTTGGGTGTAGCGCGAACATGCTTAGTTTACTAAAGACACTGAATAATAGAAACATCGAGTCGCATAATATTAGAGGAATTACATATATATATATATATATATATATATATATAGAGAGAGAGAGAGAGAGATAGAGAGAGAGAGATTTTGTATTTGCTTGACATGTATACTTAAGTACAAATGTCACCTTTTTATAGCAGAGACGCTTAGAGTGGCAGCATACGCGGACATGTTAAGATATTTAGGATTTTCTCAACACTCCTTGTGGCACTATGGTCGCTGACTGGTTAGCGGTATGTTCTATTATCTATTCTTAATGAGCATCGCTCAACGAAGATTCAATCAATAATAGGAATCGACGCGGCGACATTCCGGTTGCCACCGTGATCTAGCGCACTAGTCTCCTAGACCACACCACTATATACGTATGCATATATATATATATATATATATATATATAAATATGTACCTAGACGTCAGTATTACATCTATAGTGGAACAAATTACTTAGCCCACTTACCCACAGCAGCAGAGCATGTTGACCAGCACCGTTTGACGGTGTCGCCGTAAAGAGACGCGC
The DNA here is from genome assembly GCA_003439945.1 of Dermanyssus gallinae. Lineage (NCBI taxonomy): Eukaryota > Metazoa > Arthropoda > Arachnida > Mesostigmata > Dermanyssidae > Dermanyssus > Dermanyssus gallinae. Next base: position 709,586 of record QVRM01002502.1, on the reverse strand, counting down.
ACACACACACACACAGAGGAATCAGAAAATTGAGAAGAAACGATGCGTAAGCAGTACCCCAGCTTCTGGCAAAAGGCCACTCGGCAATTCGTGTTAAGTCAAACACCTTCCGTGAATACACCGTACATGGCATGCAGATTTCGGGCGGAAAACACGGCGGATGCAGGAAGACACAGACGGGTTTCTTTGCATATATAGCGTACTGCGTGTCGTATTGTGCTTATCCCAAGAAGCCTATCTTGTACGCTACACGAAGACACGTACGGCCATGATTACACTGTTGAACATGACGGGACAACAAGAACAACAACAACAACAATAATAACCACAACGCTACAGATGACAGCACACATGCAACGATTTCAAACGAAAGCCCGTGTAAGACGAGCACAGGCACAGGTCTGGCAAGGTTCTCTTTCGAGGTAGGTCCGAGCCCAGAGGCAAATAACTACGAAGTCACTAGACACTGCATTCCCCTTGCATAGACGATTCGTGTCTAGTCACGAAGACGGTCACAGCGTCATGGGGAGGACAACACTAACAGGAGGAACACCCATCAACAATACGTATGAGCTATTAGTCGTAGTAGTAGTAGTTGCAGAAGAAGAAGGAGTCCTAGAAACCAACATCGTACATAGCATACTCGTCCGCAGGGGAAAAGTCCGTTACGACACAAATCCAGCAAACAGCCAACACTCACAGACAGATCCCGGACACTACAGAGTCGAAGGGGAGAGAGAGAGAGAGACAGAAAGAAAGAGAGAGAGATAAATTGAGAAATAGAGAGAGATAGGGAAAAAGAGAGAAACACAGAGAGAGAGAGAGAGGGGGGAGGAGGGGTAGAAGGGAAGCAAACGGTCAAGCTAGAACGTGCCTCCAGGACGAGATAGGCGACACCCTCCTTAATCACATAGTGGTAGGTCCAAAGGCGCGCAGTGCAGTCTTTTCCACATGCTAGCTAATGTTTGTTACATCCTTTGATGTTTCACAGGTGCACTTGCGCGAGCGAAGCCGACAACGATAAGGGCTAAGGCTAGGCGATAGGCTGTAACCGTAGCAAGGCGCAAGGCGTAACGACGAGATGGACGAGACGCACAAGTGGACGAGCATGGGCAACATGGGCAACACCGACATCACCGACGACAACAACAACGACAACAACAACAACTTAAACAACAACAACAACAAAGTGCATTCACAGACGCACCGAGCTAGTACGAATAGCCCACATTAGATCTAGCGGATCTTGCGCGTCATTACGGCAGCAGTACTGTATCTGCTGGTAAGCAGTACTGTTACTGTGGCTGGCCTATATCCAGGCCAAGATGGAGACTACGAGTGGACTAGGCAACGACCGACTAGACCCGACCTCGACGAAATGAAGGTCGAATAAGGCACAAACGGAAGCTCACGCACGTGTATGTACGTGTATGTAAACGCGTAATCCCTACGCCTTTCGCGCGGTACAAGCCATTAAACAGCATCGGCAGCAGCAGCATCTGCAGCAGCAGCAGCAGTAGTGGCAAAAACAACGACACTGCAATTCGTGTATTGTATGGTATATGGTGCTTGTGAACTTTCACTTGACTCGAAACACACTTGTATCCAAACACACTTGTGTACACCTGCACACATATGTAAACACCGTATACGTAGGCAAACGTAATGTACGCCAGGTATCACAGCGACTACAGACGTCACCACGTACGACCACAAAAAAAACCGCCCGCCGGTGACTTTTCACCAGCTCGTTTTGGTTGCTGAAAGGTTACAGGTAATAATCACCACAAGATGCTGACACCGTTGTGACAGCAACTGCAACAGGCTTGGCCTAATTCCGATCAACCATCAGAAGTTGTTGTTGTTGCTGTTGTTGTTCGTCACGAGCGCGCGCATTCTAGAGTGCGGGGTAGCGGCGTAGTAGTGGGGTGGCAGGGCCGATGATGGTCATGGGGATGATGATGAGGTTGGCGGGTGGCGGCGTCACGCAGGGGCAGGGTCGTCTCATGGGCTTGCAGGGGCCTGTTTGAGGTTCGGTGAGGCACGGTGGGGGTGGTGGTCATCTCCGGAGCGTAGCCGACTATTCCTGCTACGATTCCTACTACCAGTCGTATTCCTATGATTAAGGTCTTGTCATTGCAGCGCGTGATTTGCAACGGGCGACGTGCACGAGCGACGACGTCGTGGTCGGCCGGCCGCTTGGTCTGTCTTGTCTCGGTCCTGTCTCGTTCTTGTCGGTCGGTCGATCATTGGGGGTTGTGCTCGCGACTGCTGCCGCCGCCGCCACCGATGCCGCCGAGGAGGAGGAGCTGTGCGCATGTACGCACCCCCATGTGTGCATCAGCGTGTACGCTGGACACCGCCGCCGCTGATGTTGCTGCTGCTGTCATTGTCGTAGCATTACTACAAGTACTATTAGTAGTAGCAGTAGTAGTAGCAGCGGTAATAGTAGTAGTAGTAGCAAGTCGTAGTAGTAATAGTACAAGTAATAGCGATAACAGTCAATAGTGGCGCAGACTGTGGAAGAGGCGGCTTTCTCCACGTTGGTCGACCCTCCCTCGCTCGAAGTCAACAGCGGCGTCCGCGTGGTCGCGCTTTCTCTCGCTGCAGCTGCCGCTGCGTCTTTTTATTTGCCGCACCACCGCCGTCGCCGCGATGAAGACGTCGGTGACGGCGCTCCCGGGACCGTCGTTACCACCACCACAGCAACAACAACAATAACAACAACAACATTAACAACAGCAGGAGGAGCAGCACAACCCCCGCGCCATCACTCCCCTTAATGTTCTTCATGGTCTTCATCCCCCTCATGATCTTCGTCGTCGTCGTCATCATCATCATTATTGTTGTCTTCGTGCTAGTGAGGTTGTTGCTGTTGTTGTTGTTGTTGTTGTTGTTGTTGCTGTTGTTGTTTTTCTTTCTCTTCATCTAGGATCCACGATCTATCCTTTCTGGTAGAATCAAGTGGTGCAACATCAGCTGCTTCTGCTGCTGCTTTGATTGGTGTTGCTGTGGCCGCTGTCGCCAACGTCAGCTCAGACGGTTGCCAAAAGCTAGGGGCTGCGGCAGAAGTACAAACAACAACAGCAGCAGCTGCAGCAACAACAACAACAACAACAATAATCATAACGGCCGCGTACACGACGCTACCCATCGATGCTACACTACTACAGACGATTTCAAGACGAAGTACCGCTACGAAATACAGGTGAAGTTTTCGGGATGACCCTCAGCCAAGATTTAACGTCCACGGAACTGTTTTTCACATTGCTTCATAGACGGACCCCCTTAAATACAAATCGGTGCAACGGTGGGGCTCGAACCCGCGCACCTATCCGGTGTCTCTTCCGGTTGCGAGGCTCAGACTTAAGCCACCACGCCACCGGGCTCGACACGAAGTACAGGTAATGTTGCTACTACTACTACTACTATTACTACTACTTCTGCAGCAGGAGCGACTTCACGACAAAGTGCCACTACAGGAACTACTGCTGCTGCTGCTACAACTTCTGCAGTAACTCCACAACGAAGTACCGCTATTGGTACTGTTGCTATTAAATTTAAAGTTTTCGGGCTGACCCACAGACCGATAACAGATTAAACGTCCACGGGACTGCTTTTCGCATTGCTTCATCGACGGACCACTCCCATAAATACAAATGTGGGGCAACGGTGGGGCTCGAACCCGTGCTGCACCTATGTGTCTCGTTCTCCGGTTGCGAGGCGCAGACGAATGCACCCCGACGCTACCGGGCTCGACTGCTAAAGTAAAGTTTTCGGGCTGATCCTCAGCCAAGATTTAACGTCCATGGAACTGCGTTTTGCATTGCTTCATAGACGGACTACCCCCATAAATACAAATCGGTGCAACGGTGGGGCTCGAACCCGTGCTGCACCTATGAGTTTCCTCTGGTTGCGAGGCGCCTACGAATGCACCCCGACGCCACCGGGCTCGACTAGTACTGTTGCTACTACTACTACCGTTACCACTACTACAACAACAGGAACAACAACAGCGGTAGCAGCAGCGGCAGGAGCAACAACAGGTAGACTACCACGTCGAGTGAAACGAGGACAAAGGCGACGACAGTGACGACGAAAACGACGAGGCCAAGGAAAGGAGAAAGAAAAAGGTCCGTGCGTTACTAAAGCACGGCCACCAACGCTCACGAACGCGTCGTCGCTTTGCCAACACGGCCGGTAGTACGCGTGTTTCCTCTACGTTTCCTCTAACGACCTGTTCACATCAAGAGAGCAGCAACGGAAACAACAACAACAAGAACAACAACAGCAATAACAACAACAACAACAACAACAACAACAACAACAACAACAACGAGGCCGAAGATCGTCAACAAACTGAATGATCGTCCGTTTACCTGTCTGCCTGTCCATCCTGGGCGCATCTAATCATCACGATTCTTTGGTATTTGTTAACAATCGCAGAGGCAAGAAAAGCGTATCGTTATAGTTCGCATGTTACAACAACAACAACAACAACAACAATAATGTTCTAACTACTGACACCTTGAGGATGCGGAGTATCGGAGAAAAAGAGTATGCAATACGATTCGTCAGAACGTTGCCAAAGAGCACAACAGATCATAGCTCGCACAATTCTCCGCATATGTGAATAGCGATGCCTTAAAATATTGTTGAGCTTGTTTACTCAAGGCCTTGCTCTATGCTTCCAATACGCTAATACGAAGAAACGGCAACGCAAAAACAAGAACAACGATAGCGCGATACCAGATAAGGTACGGCAAGAACAAACAAATTAGAATGTCGTCTATAATCGACAAATTACTGCCGTTACTACCCGATCAACAAATATCGCTTCTATTCCTCCTTACCCGACCCTCACGATAGAGCCACGAACACACACACACACGTATATATAACGTTTAACTACGATGCGTGGGTGGCGTGGTGTCTGAGTACACTCTAATACGAAACTTATTAAGATTAGCAGGGCAAAACTCTTCTACGTATGCGTTGTAAACCCCGCATATATACATTTCCTAATAAAAGCTTATACTTTTACAGAAGTGCCAGCAGTAAGTCGCTGTTGTTCTGTCCAAAAACGATTACTCCAGGAAATTGGCTTATAGAAGGATTGCATAAGAAGGGCTGCGCTCGTTTGGCAAAATTGGCCTAGCGAAGTTTTGAAGGGAGGTTTCAACCCACTCAACTCTGGACAGGGAGGAGCGGCGGCGATGCGTCATTGGGTGACTGTAAAGTTGTGACACGAGAAATGACCCAGAGGGCACGTTATCTTCCCCCGTTACCCCGATTCCCGCTTGGGATGAGAATGAACTCCATAACAAATCTCGGACGACAGTTACGTCGACTACAACCGGTGCCTCTAGCGCAGCTCTGAATTACGCAATGCGTCTATCAAAAGCCTTTATGCATGACTACACAAATTGTTTGTGCCCCCACTATATATAATATATATATATATATATATATATATATATATATATATACCGATACCACATACTGCAATGCAACGAGATAGAAGCTGGTTCGACGCATGCAGTAGTGAAAGACGTTATCAGCCAACAAGAATTTTAGGTAATATCTATCAATTTCTGGTGAAATAAACTTGTATATATATATATATATATATATATATATATATATATATACATAAAAACAGCTCAACTCGGTTCTAAAACACGCGTTTAAGAATGTTTCGAAAAGTGGGAAAGGAAGGTGGCACAAGGTGCATTGCAGTGGGCTGGAGCTATGTTAAAAAGAACAAACACACTTTGGAAACTGAAACAAATATTATTTTTCTATAATTATGTATCACAAATTTTCGAGCTGTCCTCGTAGATATATATTCCACTAATATACTACATGAGTAAATAATGGACCTAAATCAGATAGAAACTATGAGCTGCTCTAGAAATCCGTCGTATCCCTGCCAACAATTAAATGAAGAAGGAGCGATGCGAGGAGATATATTTGTGCTCGGAATTAATATTAGTAACTTGTATTTTAAGGCATGCAAAGTCTTGCTTTTTCATCATTTTGTATGTCCCTTATATATTCATGATACATGTTGAGATGTTTCAATTGCCTTCAAAATAGCAGTGGTATTAACAGCTACTGTTAAACTAGTAATAACAGTAATTATCAATAAATAACCACCATCAGTCGTCCTCATCTTTATCGCCGGCCAGAATATTGCTATCTGTAGGACGAGTACAAAGAAACATGAATATCCCTATATAGAGCGATCAAGAATAGAAAAATAGGCCACTGGAACTCAGTGTGTGAGGAGGTCAATAAAAACGAAGAGTACAAGATCGAATACAGCACTTTGCGCGTAACGACTTCTACCAGTAGAAGTAGCCCTTCGGACTAAGCCTGCGCTCTCCCCGCAATATCCTTGGCCGACACCGGTGCTTCTTTGTGGAGAAAACAGATCTTATTGGCGCACGATGGATAACATTCAAGTCGCTGGATGTACTCAAATGACTCTTTAACTACATCCGGTAAACCGCCCGAAAGCACCTCGGCGTATTGCCCTATAGGAATGCTTTTCTGCCTATTTGCCTGTGACAAAAGCATGTGCTCCTGTAATATAGAATATTATGATAACACGCTTTCATGGGACGCCATAAGCCAAGCAGTTGTGGGCAAGGTCGTATCGCCCTATTTACGGCGTGGTCTGACGTCTTGCCTAAAACATTGATCATCTACCTATGAAAGCCACGAGCAGTCTATTTCGTTGCCTACGCAGGCGACCTGGCACTGATCTTTGCCGCCGAGAAAAATTACTAAAAAACAGCCAATATAACTTTGGCGGATATTGGAAAATGCCTCAACACGCTATCAATTATTTTACTAAGAAGCTGAATAGATACCCTAAATAAGTGGAACCAGCCGGGCTACTCTAGATACTAGACGGAACCAGTGCTCTCTGATCTAAAAAATGCTATTGCAACAAGGGAACCTCACTTACCTACTCGCGAAACTGCTATCGGACTACAGAGGCTGTTTTCAGCAATTTCCGACCGTGAATACACCTAATTGGCCAATCTGAGTCCCGCCTATGCATTTGTGCAACTCTAGAGAGGCGGATGATGTAAGGCAGTGTTGCAAATGCTTGTTGTTGCAATGTTACAAATACCAAGCCCTTGTAGAAGCACTCCTCAACGACCATGAGTCCAGGTCTGTGGGAAGAAGATTCGCAGAATTCATCTTGATAGCGAAGCTAACAGCCGCGCAAAGTCGACCAACCTTAACTACACGTTTAAGTGGTCAGGTAAGGTTATACTGCGATCATTCCCAAAACGAAGCAAAAAGGGTGTCCATATTTTAGTGGGTGTATAGGTTTCACACTGATGTGGCTTTAACAACAACGCCTGGTGTGCATCATGCTGTTTACCAATTAATCACTTAAAATCAAACTAATGACTAAGCGACTAATGAATCCCGATATTGCACGCTCTTTTTCTCGCAGACTATTCCCCCTCTCCGACCCCTTTCGTTCAGTCTTTCCGCTAGGTGCAGGTGCAAGGCGAAATGCGGCGAAGAAAAATCGTTTTACTTTTATTTTACCTTACTCCAAGCATCGAACAGAGTTCCAAATGCAGAGACTACCTGAATATATATTGGAGTAGGGAGAAAGGATGGAGAAGGGGCGTCCTCGTAATCCCTATAACGCCGAAGGACAAGCGTGGTGAATGATGTCACGTTGAGACAGCCCGTTTTGGAGTTTTAAAGCGTCACTCAACTTGTGGCAGAATCGTGTCGTTTTATTGTAATTTGTTTTACCCTCTTAGATAATGTGTAAGCTTGTGTATAAGTATGTACCCTAGAGCTAGAGAACGATGTATTGATTTAAGGCCCACCTCCGCTAAGCCGCTGAGCCATTAATAGGCATTTACATATGCAGTTTCCTATATATTTGTGCAGATATCCTGGCATAAGGTTTACGGAGTTTCATTATTGCTGCCTGTATAGATATTATAGTTAAATGTATTGGATGGGACAAAGAGTAACTGAAATTGTTCTATATTCTCTTAATTGTTAGCCACAACCCTTCCCCATTTTTGAATCAGACTATGTTTCTGCATCTCGACGAATGTGCCCAAGCGCGTTTTTCTGCTTTCGGTGAAGTAAACTTTTTCCCTGTATATCGTTGCGGAGGATGTATAAACTCACACACAGCCTCGCATTGTGTTGGTAGAAAATAGCGCCCTTTCTATTCACGAGACCGCGTCTCTTCCTTTGGAAAGCGGCAAAAACTCGGTCGACCTGCTGACAGAGTAAACACTCGTGTCTATCGGAATAAACTCGTGGTGATGACGCCATGCCTATCCCACCAAAGCGCAATTTTTGGTGCGTCCCAAAAAAGTCCTATTTTTTCTCACAGGTAGAGTATTTGATCCAAGAACAAACACTCACTGTGTCTGGCGAGCTAGGAAGAGCATTTTGCTAGACGCTCCATTTCTTTGTTCAATTCAGGAGGCACCCATTGGTTCAACTTTGACACGAAACCATAAGCACAAAAGTGAGTGATGATGGTTGCAAGACACAGCCCGAAGTCCATGGCTAATTTCATAGTTTGGCTCAAGCGGTCCCCTTCGAGCGTAGCAAGCCTTCGGAAACTTCCAGACCGGGTTTCATCCAGAAGACATAAATTCCCGGAACCGAACTTGGCGAACCAATTGTAGCACGCAGTCGACATGTTTACTATATTTATCACTTCTTTAAAAAACAGTCTTTGCCAAGCACTCTCCAATTAATTTGAACAGTTTCCGCAACGGTAACCTTTTCTGAACATATACAAAATCTCGTCTTTTAACCGGATGTGTTTGTCCAGTCTGGACAATTCATATAGCGAGAACATCAAATGAAATCACCTTACGAACCTTTTGAAGATTCTACGGTCTTTTGCGGTTACACAGATATCTTTCGTAAACAAGACGGTATTTTCAAAGACGTGGTAACCATTTAAAGAAATAAAAAACATCTAAGAAATTTCAGTTACTTTATGACCAACATAATATTTTGTACAAGTTTCAATGGACAAGCGCATCAAATATTAGTTTTAGCTTGCTTCTGTAGTTCATGCACTGACTTCCGTTTTACCAAATGAATACATCGTGTCGGACTTCGCAAAGTGCACATGCAATCAGTGCATTCCTCATGATAGTTGCTTCTTTATGCTAAACTTTTGACTTCGTTTCTTGCACTCTATTCGTGTAAAAATATTTACTATGTATATCAAAGAAAAGTCTGCATTTTGCTACGAACATACACAACATACGTCGCATGAACTTGCAGTAGGACTCAGTTTCTGTAAGACCAAACATTCGGCAGATCTTCTCACGCCTCAACGAAGAGAGGCGTGTTGAGCGCGTAGCAAGTATACGAGGCGGTCTATATTATTATTATTATTATTAGTATTATTATTATTATTATTATTATTATTATTATTATTATTATTATTATTATTATTATTATTATTATTATCAAATTAGCAGGCAGTAGCCACGTTTTATAAACCTACCGTGCACCTGATTATAGGCCGGATTTTAGTGTATGCTGTGTGGATTTGTGCTGATTCTTAAATATTTTTCTAAAAATAAATTTAAACTTTTATTGTTTGAGGCGAACACTGACTTGACAACTGTACCGCAATATGACGCATGACGGCGTATTAGTTAAGCCTAAACGAGCCGTCACCGTATCCCAACCCACTTGTAGTAACCTAGTAGTTTTGAGTGCGGCGTTCATGTAGAGCAAGAATAGGATCTAGCAAAAACAGGCGTAGTACATATATATGTATATATCTGCTTACGCTTTAGCAGAGACGAAGTTTGGCAAATGGACTCATGATTCGTTACGGACAAGAAAGCCGTGGATGACGCAGTAGCGGCACCGGCGATCTTACCACAAACACCAGCCATACAGAGAGTCTACAAGACAATGGACGCCGACGATGAAGGAAACAGCGTGAGGAAACAACTTCCACCAACAGACGTGTGTCTATGAGCGAGTGTCCACAAAAGTCGCGCGAGCGACCACAACAACGTTAAAACTACAGCGCCCACAGCAATGAGACGTGTGTTGCTGCTGAAGATATAGATGCCCCAAGGGCCCAAACAGAACACTGAAAGGCGGCAGCCAGCCGCAGAAACAGCAGATGATGACATAGAGACAAATGTCATCAGCGCACGACAATGCTAAACATGGTATTTGGATCGCTTTGGATTGTTGTTTCGCTTTTCGGTCGACAAATCGATCCATCTCGGCTGGTCGTGGGTCATAATCGTCGTCATCTGTGACCGGCGGTCCCGGTTCTGTCTGTGAATGAGGACCCAAGCAAGCTTTTCATGACGCCGCGACATCACGAATAGCTTGCTTTTAGCTTTAATTGTTATTTTCGTTGTCGTCGTTGTTGTTCTTGCTACTCTTTTGTTTGTGCTATTTTTTTTGTCATCGTTAGTGTTTTCGTTGTCCGTGCAGAAGCAACGTTCGCCTCTGGCCGTTCAGTAGCAGTTAAGCCTTAGCTTAATGCAGTGCAGACTCGGTACGTGTTATGAGGTCCTATAATGTCGCCAGACATTGGTATATATATATATATATATATAACTTCTGAGAATGCATACACATGTGTCTAAGTTAGGTTAGGCTTCTGTGACGCCTATCTGCAATTCTCACATCTTCATTCATACATGTGCCTAAGCACGTGTGTGTGTATGTGTTGAAGTTGAAGCGCCATTCCTTAAAAGGGTAGTAGACATCGATTGGCGTATCAAGGAAACACACCGTATGTGCAACCAATTAGGCAAACATAACGAATCGCAGAATTTCGTTTTCTGGACAATGATCGGGTCGACTTCATCTGTCACAAAGCTCGTGGTTGTCCGTATCGGTAGAAGGACGGTATCGGTAAGGGTGTGCACGTGGTGCGGTGGTTATGTACTTATTCTGTGGAATCGTCGCAGTCGATCGAATGCTATTGCAGGCAGGCATGCTATTAGCGGTGTTATGTAGAGTGCGTGCAGCTTTCTTTCTAAGTCGCCGATAGTTGCTTTTCAGATATGGCGGACACCATAAATGTCCCCCTTCATTCCCTTGCCACCCAAGCGACGGCCCACAGGCTATGCGAGCGTGACACACCTCACGATAGACCCCACTTGGATGGAACGCGGGCTCTTTAGCAAAAACAACGCCAACAACAACAGCAACAACAACAACAACAACAACAGCAACAACAACATTAAGAGTCATGTACAAGATAAACGCTTGTCGCTTCGTTTTGCGTACACACTTCATCTTGGACTTCAATCGTTTCCTCCTATTGCTGCTCGTGCATTTTCCATTTCTGCTAACTGATTGCCGCTTGTCGCGACTTCATATTCGACTTTATCATCGCTGTTGTTGTTGCTGTGGTTGTTGATACCACTGACTCACATACGATTGAGGATGAGAGTTGGCTTTTCTTTCGGGACAGCTTTGTTTTGCCTTATTGATCACTGTCGATCGGTCTAATGCAGTGTCTAACCTAACACTCGCCGCAGGCTGAGGCCGTCTCATCAGAGCATCTGTTCTGTTATATCGTCGAGGGACTGCCTTGCATCGTAATCGTATATATATATATATATATATATATATATATTCAAGGTGTCCAAAATAGGTTTAGCCACGCTTAAAAAAAATTGCAAAAAGGCCATCGAATTAGCTTCTTCCACTTGTGAAGATCAGTCGTTTCCCCGTTTTGTCGAAGTAGTGTTTCCTAATAAATATTGTACATAATTGTGCTTTTCTTTCTTAGACCGTTTTGACTCAGCTAAGATCCTTTGAATATGATCTCAGAAATACCAGTTATACGGCACACGCTTACAAAGTATGATGGGTAGTGACTAGCATTTCCTTCCCTTAATATATAGTTTGTAATCCCCTGTCCAGTCGGTTCTTAGAGTTGAGACTACGCACAGGAGAATCTAATTAGTTTAAAGAAATGAAAAGAAACATATATGACGCACACCTTTAAATGGCTTGGCAAGCGAAATTCTAAAGCTCGGTATATATATATATATATATATATATATATATATATATATATATATATATATGCAGAATCATTTAAAAAATGTAGATTTTTAACTGCTGTTTCTGACTTATAATTGCCATTTTTCGATAATAGAAAAACATCGAAGCACAGCTGGATTAAGTGCGTAGCGCTCTAAAGTGACCGAACAAAAAATATTAAATAAACTGCATTGCATTTAATTGATTATACATTTTCTAATCCTGTCGGTTCGTAAACTCTATTTATAACGTTATGTTTTTCTCTCTAAAAAGATGTCACCTTGACAAGTCCATTGTCGTGAAATTATGCTTTTTAATCATACGGCCACTAAGGTGTGCATGAACTGTACACACTGACTGTTTGATTTGGTCTATTGAACTCAGGCTAGTTGAGTACGTAAGAAAGATAACATGACCGCTTGCGATCACTTGTGGTGCGGCATTAGAGCACTGCCTGCTCTTCTGTGTCCGCGGTGTTTACTATATTATCTCTTACAGGTAGCTTTCGAACGCGGTTGGACTGTGTTCGATCATGCCGCAATGCAGAGGCTCAATTGCTTTCGTAGTAGATACAGACTTTGATGGGACAGATTGAAGATCGCTCTCCGCGGTGGACACGTATGAACTCATTTCTCTCGATAATACTTTACGCTATATGGACTGATTTTTCACTGTAATTCTATACACATTTGTCAGCAGACTAGATCGATAACATAATATATGCATTGCATATTCAGTTTTCTTGCTCTTAACGAGCTGTGGTCATGTTAGACGCCTCGATGTAGAAATGCCGCATGGATTTGCCAAACATCACACGATGAACTGCCTGAACATGTGCGCCGTTCTTCTCGAAAACAACAAAGAGCATTCATGTTTAGGGAATTTGATTACCGGTGATGAGAACTGGATTGCCTATAACAACGTAACTCGTACAAGGTCATGATCGGACAGAAATACCACGCCCAGAGCTTTTTCTTCTAGGATTGGTTTATCACTTAGGATAAAATCACCATTTTGAAATATTTGAAATTAAAAGCTTTATGAGTTCTTACATGTACCATGTTTGAACAGCACCGGCACATGTGTAAGCTCATATAGCAAGACATTCCAAGTCGTGTTTTCTATACGGACTATTATTTTGTCTTATAACTTAAAAGCTATATACGGCACGTAAACAATACCACTAACATATTTAGCATAATTTAATTTAATAAAAACAGCTACTCTCTCCCGCCACAAGCTCGCTTTGGCGGGCTTCAATCAACTAAAACAAGAATCGAAAAGTAACCAACACTTTTGAGACAACCCAGTATCTACTATATAGGTTCCGCTATTCCACACCGGAGATGCCTACAAAATCATTGGTATCGCATATTGTTTTTTTGTGAAGAATTTAGCATTAGTTAAAACAAAACTTCTCACCAGACAGTTTGTTGTTCTTGATGCTCGAGACGTCTACAATATGGGCGCTGTATATCAAAGATGTGGCTGTTAGCACACCAAGATCTTTATTAGGTAAGACTGTCTGAAGACTCTCGCCAAGAATAGATATATTCGCTTGATATGTATGCCCAAATATACATGTCGCCTTTTTATATTAGGGGCGCTTTAAGCAGCAGTATATGAGGACATGTTAGGGATGTCTAAACTTTTTCGGGCTGATTCTCAGCCAACGTTTAGCGTCCACGGAGTCTATCCGTGTGGAATCGAACCCGTGCACATATGCATTTTCTCCGGTTGCAAGGCGCAAGCGAATACACCACGCCACCGGGCTCGATATAATCTTTCTTATAAGCATCCATATAGAGTATAAGCATAATATTATTAAAGTGAGCCCAAGAAGAAGCACGGTACATTTGCTTGTTGAAGGCTTCAGGTCAAGGCTTTCAGACTAATTAACAAACGTATATCCAAAGCTTTCTGTAAAGCATTGTCTTGACTATGTCATCAATCATACGGCACACCTTTATACCTCGTCTGTGTTTGTGCTTATGGCAGGTGGCAGTTCTGTACTGAACAAGTGTGTGTGTATACAAAATATGCATTAGGGCACCGGGATGGTTCCCTGAGTATAGGACTATAAGCGACACCTGCCGACAAAGACAGGCTGTCATTAACGCGCACACGAAGCAAACGACCATCGAAAATGTGTTATGCGTGACGGTTTCAAACGCAGATTTAAAATCAAAGAAACACAGTCCAATAATGATTTGCTGTTGTTCGCCATCAATGCCCAATCATTTTGAGTATGCAAGATTCGTTGTTGTGCAGGGGAGGGGGGGGCTCTGGGCGGTCAATAAGCAAATTGCTTCTTGTGTGTATATAGGGCCGTGGTGCATTGTTGTTGTAATCGCTTCCGTAATGATGCTTTCAGTGCGCTTGCAGGGCACGGACGTCAACAACAGTGGTGGCCTCTTGTTCTTTGGGTCCAATTCATCTCCCCATCATCATACCAAGTTGATGAAATAAATAGATAAATAACTATTATCTCCCTTGCTGTGAACGGGGCAATGGCGCACGTGAATACTATCGACAAGGAGGAACATGCCGCCGTAAAGTGATCAGCGGAAAATAAGGGGCAGGGTGCGCAAACAGATATATATATATATATATATATATATATATATATATATATATAAATATATATGCACATCGTAAAGGCATCTGGGTTTAACCGATGGTTTAACTAGAGTTTCATTCGATAACCCGCGTGTCCACCTGCGCGAGCAGCAGCCGTTTGGTGACCCGGCCCCGATGAATAAAGTAAGGAGAGAGCATGAGTCTTCGCTCTCTCTCACTGGTCGTCCCCCAAAGGGTCCACGCCCATTCTCCCTCCTGTTCTACATGATCTCTCTCACTGCCGATCGCTTTGTCTGGGAGTCGATTCGCCCGGCTCCCGGGCTTGGATCAAATTCGGGAGATGAGAGAGAAACGCTAGGAAACTTGAAACAAGCGTCCAGGCAGGATGGAATCGGCACAGCGGGAACCCAGGCTCACCTCGACATGCACCGGCAAGGGCCAAAGGGCTTAATGATAGACAAGAAGTCCCTTATATATATATATACATCTATATACATATGTATATATATATATATATATATATATATATATATATATATATATGTAATGCATACGTGTGTATATATATATATATATATATACATACGTATGCATTGCAACACCCAGGTAGATATTTGACATTTAAACATTTAGGTCTGAAAAAGATTTGTTGAGTAGTGGTAACTACACACAAAGGAATATATACAGATTTATGGGAACGTCTTCTCCGGACGGCAAATTTATTTCAGTTCAATAACTCTTCATTGAGCTTGAAATTTGCATTATTACATAAATTCAAGCCATTATAACTACTCAGGTAATTTTGCAGAAAAGGCTTTCGCCCGTGTCTGCATATATATATATATATATATAGTGTGTTGCAAAAAATTAGCAACTCATGTTTTTTTGCGATAATTTCGGCTTGGTTTATTTGAATGGCTTGAAATTTTAAGCGCATGATGTACATGACGAAACATGAGTATAATGTTGATTTCATTGCAATCTCAAAATCGGTTCATACAAAAAATAAAAAAGTGTGAAAAAACAGTGTTGCAAAATATTAGCAACAATAACATGCTAACAACACAGCTCTTGTTTGTAAAGGATAGTCGATATTACTGCTGATATTCGATCCCAGGGATCAAATGTCAGGAATATTGTCTAGATAAATCAATCGTTATATAGCTGCAAAATATTCTACAGCTTAGTCGTTGTTCCGAACTAACGACGAATCTTATGTTTAAACCATGGGTCGTACAAAGGATCTTTCGGATAACGAAAAGACAAGAATTGAGGCATATGCTGAGTAACGAGTGGAAAAACATCGTCTTCTCGGATGAAAAGAAATTTAATCTCGATGGCCCTGACGGCCGTCAGTACTATTGGCACGACTTACGGAAGGAACCTAAATGGTTCTCGAAACGTGTGGCCGGTGGTGGCTCTGTGAAATATTGGGGCGCGTTTGGATATAATGGGAAGTCTGATCTAGTCGAGATTGTGGGCCGAAACAATTCTGACATGTACCAGCGCATTGTCGGTTCCCAGTTAGAAGCCCACTTCAGAAGAATTGGGGGACCTGACGCAGTTTTTCAACAAGACAACGCCACGTTTCATACCTCGGCTAGCACTATAGCCTTTTTTCAAGAACAAGGAGTGCCACTTTTTGACTGGCCGGCATTAAGTCCAGACCTGAATCCTATTGAAAATCTTTGGGGACATTTGGTAAAGCAGATTTACGCAAATGGTCGACAATATAATCATTTGTCGGACCTCAAAGAAGCTGTCCAGCAAGCATGGACTAATATTCCACTTTCGTACTTACAACAGCTCATTGACTCCATGAAAGACCGAGTTTACGATTTAATTCAGAAGAAGGGACGAAAAACCCGTTTCTAGAATAAAATATGTAGCTTCAAATGAGTCATACAGCCCTGCTAAGAATCGAATACGCTGTAAGACGCTATTGTTGCTAATATTTTGCAACACTGTTTTTCACACTTGTTTATTTTTTGTATGAACCGATGTTGAGATTGCAATGAAATCAACACTATACTTATGTTTCGTCATGTACATCATGCGCTTAAAATTTCAAGCCATTCAAATAAACCAAGCCGAAATTATCACAAAAAACATAAGTTGCTAATTTTTTGCAACACACTTTATATATATATATATATATATATATATATAGCATGCAACTTTGTTTGTTATGAATGAGCATCTAATTCTTCCTTGATACTCTGGGTAGCGCTGAAATGGCCCGTTACTGCTCACTTGCTTGGGATGACGAAAGTACTGAGGCGTAAACTAATGAATTACACAAGGTGACAAATAATCTCCTTACTTAATAAAACGAATTATGCGTTAAGATCATTACAGGTAACCATTACAGGTGCGCACACTTCAAGAGTGCTTGGAAAGTGTAGGGCGTTACCGCGTTAGCCATGCGATGGCGCAGCTCGACGGCATTGTTTGCCAATGATGTTCCACTGGCCTGGCTTATTGTCCTGCTCTTTTGCCCCGCTTGCCCGCCCGTTACCGTATTCAGGCTCCAACTGATCCAATCGAATTTAGTCCCGCATACGCAGAGAATAAGCACGCATGTTGCACACAATGACACCCCTATTTAACGTACATCAAAGCGTACAGACTCAACGCATCACGAACACCCGACTGTAGGGGTTGCCTACTACCACTATTTGCATTACTACTGGATTATAATGCCCTCTACACCAGCGAGTAAGTTGGAAATCCCCCCTTTTGCTTGTTTTTAGTGTACGTTCACAATCAGAGTACAGAGCCGTCTCTGATCCTAGATAAAAACGATTTTGGTACATGCATCGATGGAACAATCATCATTCGTCATCAATTAAGAACCAAATGCATAATACTTTCTTTCCCCATTGACAAGATGGCCTACCGTATGGTACCACAACAAATCAATGAGAGATACCACTTAAAAGCTCGATATAACGGCGAGGGCTGTTTGCTAAGATGAGAAAGCGAATCGAAATAATAGAATACGGCATAGGCAAGATTATAAACTAAAGCAGACAATATTGTGTTTCTGTTTTTCTTCAAGAAAACAACAAAATCTATAATTTTTTATAATAAATACCACTTACTGCAAACAGCTGTTGTAATGTAATTAGAGTCAAGCCATTTAATATTGAACACGATATTTGTTAGGACAGAAAAGGAAGGGCTAAAAGTCATGTTAAGCATAAATTAATACAATAATGTATTAGACAAAGCCTTCAGTGCCCGGCTTAGATATTTGCCAAGTTGCACCTGTTCTTGCGACTTGCTGCTCGCTTGGGCCGCGTGTCGCGCCGGAATCGAACCGACAACTTCTAGTGCTAGAATCGCCGACCGTCTTCTCCGCTTTATTATTTCGTCGGATATATATATGCACATATATATATATATATATATATATATATATATATATATATATATATATATATATATATATGCATATATATATATATATATAGCGTGTGTATACGTGGATATGTAGGTATGCAAATACCTATATTTTTGGATTATAAACAAATATGGGTATGCGTATATATATATATATATCCTTATTTAGTGATTTTACGGAATACTCTATCCCTGCAAGGTACACAATTATTGCAAATGTTTTGCCTTAACTTATGTTATTCGATGCGCTTTTTGACAAACAAAGGCAATTACTATAGCAACCCAAACCTGTGCTAAATATAGCCAAACATAAACACTTTGTTTCATTGTAATTAATCACCGACGGTGGGAACATGACAATTGGGTCCCTGCGAACGTGTGCACGTTTACGAAGGGTCCAATGTAGGAACCAACCATCTCTGGAGGGTTCCCCGGACCGAAGCCGCGTTGCCCCGTTGCACATCCAGCGACAGACGCTGTCTGAGAAATTCGCCCGCTCGCCTATCACCGCTGGCTAGACCTAGTCGCTTCCCGAAACACTTTGTTTATATTTGGTTATTAATATTTAACTGCAGAAGATTAAAAGTCTCGACTTCAGCTAACTCGCAACCCGTATGGATTGTGATTGAGCTCTATAGGGAACTAGTACAAGCCATACGTATAATGAATATCCGATACATATCACAATACTGTGGTGCAAGGTGCTCAGCGGGTGCATTTTTAAGTAGACCTATTTTTATGTGCACCAAGAGCTTGCACAAAAGAATAGACTCTGTTTATACTTACTTCTGCTTGTTAGCTTTGTATGGTTAATTGCTTTGTAGCACGAGTTGCCTAGAAATATAAGCTAAGGCAAATGCGCTGTTTGGGAAAGCTGAAGCAACAGACGCTCAAGGCAGTCGCCACTAAATGTTGCACCTAAAGCTAGCACAAGTATATATATATATATATATATATATATATATATATATATATATATATATATATATTTATATACTACATGCCCAATTAGCAGAATTTAGATTTAGGTAAGCACATACACATTTACCGACACAAATGCGCCTATTCGTATCATGTTATACTGCTATTACGTATCGTAGCATATTACACAATAGCACAATAACATTATTCATATCGATATATAGTACGCTTAGCAAACATTTCGTTTACCCTTTCCAGGGAATGCCTTAAACATAACACTGAGTCTGGATCGGTTCCAGCGTTGACAAGTTCAACCATGCTTTGACGGTAGTTCCTCTTTTAATTAAGCATGTTTTGGCAAAAAAAGTTGCTCCCATGCTGCGTTAGGCAATTTCCCAAATGTTTATGCTTTTTTAAATCTGGCCTATATCTTGACAAAAATCTGTGTTTCATACTGTATAAAATATAACATGTATAATACACTGTTTGTGTGGCTCTACATATATATATATATATAATGAATGAGCGCATCGTCTGTTTGGTTCTACGAACGTGACCACTACAACGTCAGTTACGTGTAAACTGTACTTGATTGTGGCACTCCTAGATAAAACATAGATGTTTTTAACTTAAGTCGTTTGCTCCCGAGGGTCTAATTATAGCAATATCAGGACAATTGTGGCCAAAAATTGTGGAACACTTTCAGTACACCTCCGCTTCCAATGGGTGAGCAACGAAATTTAAACGATAAAGGTTTACAAATAGTTAGGCCGCATTTCTAGACACTGGTTCTATGCATTCACGGGGATACCGTCGGAAATGCCAGACACTCTCATGCGAGTAGTTTCGTATGTAGTGCTTTAAACTTTCAGACGAGGCACAAACATCCATGCCTCGAAGGCACACGCAAAATGCCTTGAAACGCTTAGAATTACACTAAGAGGCCAGGCTACGTGCTCAGCAAATTAGGCAGTCGGCTCTAAATAGTTGCTTTATAGTTCCGTCTAGTAGATCTAAGCTGGTAGGTCGTACGCTGAATATGGTTGTGACTAAATTCAGTTTCAACTGTACCAACCGTTTTTACAAAGACAAACTGATTGAGTGAAAATGCATGTAACTGGCGTTGCCATTGTACATATTGCAACACACTTTGACACGTTGCAAAAAAGACTGCCCAGTTCGTTTAGTGCATGCAGGTTGCATATAATTGCCTTCAAAAATCACTGTTGCTGTTGTTTACAAAGAAAGTAAGTTTGTGTTGTGGTATGGTAACTAAAGATAGCACGACCGTGGTCGTTGTACGATTAATAGAAAATGAGTGCGCCGCAGATTTGCAGTCTAATGTATCGAGTCCTCATTTGCCAGAAAGTGTCTGTTGCAGACAAGCTGTTCTCTTGCAGGATGGCTCGGTTAAGCAGACGCTATGTAGCATCCAGCGTTATGTATTGAAAGCTGCTTTAATAATCTCAGCAGCCCTAAACTATGTCTTAAACAATCAGCGGCGTCAAATTTGGCTAGAGGGCGCGCTTTAAGTAGCATGGACACACCCGGCACTTAAGTTCAGGGTTGTCTATGCTACTGGTCTGTTTTCACTGTCCGTTTTGCTCTAAATTTTGTTGATTAATAAACGCCCTCTTTTCAGTCATGCAAAGGGTTGGCATTAAACAAAAAAACGGAGGTCACTCAAATTTTCGTTGACTTGATCAAATATCAAAATCACTGTTTGGGATCTGCGCATAAAATTAGCTATTGCAGGAGCAGCGAATTCAGATTGCTCCTGTCTTAATGTCACATAATAAGAGATGACACTTCTATAGCATACGGATTATATACTTAGCGCTATAGCATCCTCTTTATTCGACGGCATCTAGAGACTGGCCTATTGATTAGTTCGGTCTGCCTTCTGAACAGATATCAAACGGATCTTAACAACATAATATATTATTCAAATACAGTCCCGAGATCGGAAAATATTATGCACCGAGCTTACAGGTTAGTCCGCTGCTCACTTGCAGTAAACAGTGTAAATCCGTTGAGCTGATGGTCAAGATCGAGAGATACATATTTCGGAATAAGACAGTTTGGAATAAAAACCTCCATTGCATTGTTACTGCGCCGGCAACTGATGCCAGGAGGCCTGCTGCGGGAGAATCTAGGGGAGAGTAGATTTTTAAGTCGTCAGTTTACAAAAGATATTTAACACTCGGCAGAATATACTCTCTAGTGTCTAACACAAATATTGTCGCGATAGAAATAATAATATAAGCTCTAATGACTAAAACAAATGATGTAGCAGCGGAGAGACGCAGCTCCCCACGCCTAGGGACGCCAGACGGTGCCAATCGATGCTCACTAAAAATTCACCGCATTTCACTCGGAATGACCAATTGTGCAAACAAGGCAAGCCACTTACGCGTCTGTGGACGGACGTGGCGCGTCTTCACCTTGCCAATAACAAGCCTGTTGGAAAATATTGGTCTGTGGTGTGCGAACGCGCGTGAAGACTATACATATTTAATTTACAGTGGAAGCAGCACTATCGACTGTTGTTTCACAACCTTGTCAGCCGTGACTGCAAAGGTTTCGATGTTTTTCGAAGAAGCGGCTCAAAATTACTAATGAGTGTTGGCCGCGCAGGCCTGCAATAGAACCGATAGATCTGTCTCTTTTGGACATAGCGGAAGTCGATCTTAAGGTAACTTCTGACATCGATACCACTTGTGACCTGCTGCAGAAGTCGATGAGAAGTGCAGTGAAATGGACAAGGTTACAGCAGAAGAGATCACGTCCGTGGTTTTCACAGGCCTGTTACCTCGTCCACAGTGAAGGTGGGCTCGGGCTACTGTGCCAAGCAAGAGTACCATCATCGCTGCAAGCCAGGCGAGACTGCTTTGAGCGTAGAATGACCTAGATAAGGCTCTGCTACGATCATAAACGGAAACACGCGAGGCGGGAGAAATTACGGCTGTTCAAAAGAGCAGAATAAAAGCTCTCAGGTTATATGGTGCGGCCTCGTAGGGCGGTGAATCCGCTCAGTGATGGACAGCAAAAGAGCTGCCTAACTAGTCTTTAGTTCAATCGTGACGTTGCGGCCGTATCCCCAATTGAACAGCACTTTTATTACACTGGAGCAGCACAACGTGAATCTGCTTTTGAGGATAAAGTAGATGTGCCGGGTTTCCAGAATTGGACTCCCAAAGAGGAAGAGCTCACCCCCGATCAGGTCTACTATGGGCATTTGACCCAGGGACTTCCTCTCTAGCCAGAAACTGCTTGTGATTCTTTTCTATGCAATTATGAAGAGGGAACAGACGCATAACGTCTGGCATTTCGCCAGGCTTTCGTTTCTGTTCATGGGTTGGCATGGCGATGACAAACAGGATCTAAATCTCTATCGTGGAGTAGCGTCAAAGCGCACATGGAAGAAGATTCTCTGCAAGTTGGCAGAATTCAGCGGATTGAGCACGTGGCTGAAGGGGCCCCTCCACCGGAGAAAATCTGCTTTAGAAGCGGCCGACGCACTCGTAATGCAGTCCTCGTTCGAGCGAGCTGTGGCACAACCCAGAGGTTATATGTATGCAGTCTATATTGACCGCGTCAAGGCCTTTGACAAAGCTCCTCGTCATTTGCTGATTGAAGCATTTCAACGAGCAGAAGAAGGTGGCTCTCTCCTGAGTGTAATAGCAAGTTTATTTGATGAAAACACCTTATTAGTAAAAGGTGAGCAGGGTGTATTGGAGAGTAAGCAAAATGTGATCTGCGTTTTGTTTACCCTTCTTCTTTCTGATCTTGTGGGTTGCGTCCGACAGGAATACCAATAAGCCATGGTTGATGTCGTGGTCGCTCATTGCGACATAAGTGCCATCAAGCCCAGCAAATCATCATTGTTGAGGCGTCCCTTATCTCTAAGGAACTTGAAATAAACACCAAGAAGACCAAAGACATGAAATTCAGGCGTATATGTCGATTGCCTGCCAGAGATGTTATACGTTGTCGCGACCAACCATTGAAGTAAGCTAACTCTTTCCAGTATCTTGGCTTTTCGGTTCATTTCACAGGAACGACGTTCACAGCAGCATATAAACAAAGCAGTACGGACGGCACTTGTTTCCCTTCACGGGGAAAAAGGCAATGTCCGAAAACTGTCCGTTTTTTCAGCAGAGAGACTTTTCGTGCCTAAGACTGTTCCGGGGTTCATGTATAGTCATGACAGCCTGTAGATACACCTCACGCTGGCGAATTTTAACCAGCTTAGGAAGTGTTTTTCATTATATATGAAGCGAGCGCTTTGCTTGTCTATTCAAGCAAGAAGCCAACTTCTCTCACAAGGAAGCATGAAAAAGATAAAGCATTTTGAAAAAAACTTTCATGAACTGCACATTATACTCAATTTGAGTGCAATAAACATAATCAAGAGAAATACTAAGTCTATGATAGAGCCTAACAAAGGCACTTATTTAGTCGAACTTTATATAATGAAATGATTTGTTGGCATTTATGTACAAAGTCCAATTGTGTGTCACATTCTGCAGTTGCGTGCGCCTAAAACGTCAAGGCACAAAACCGTGCAAGAATATGTCGAATGGATTCGTGGACATATAACTGGTTAAGCGTCTGCCTAGTATGGTGCAGGCAATGGAACATTGAGACACAGGGCAATAGTTCTCAATGCGCTTTTTGGGCCCCGCAATTCTTATGTATTTGTGTTACAATACTTTGTTTAAAGAGGCCTAGAACTAAGGCGCCTTTGTATAGCCGCTCAAATATGCCTTTAAAGGGTCCGCTAAAAAATATTGCTAAAAAAATGGGGGCGATGTCATCAGGCGTATGACTGCATTTGGAGTTTAGGCACCCTTCGAGAGACGTGTAAATATCATATTAATTTACTCGATATATTGTGGAGACGTTACCACATATTCACCTGCTCGTTCATTAACACATTGTCACTACAATCGTCAGCGTCAAAGATATTCTTAGCCTACAAGGTAATATATGAACGATTGTACTATGCTACCAATTCATGATGAATAAACCCGAAACAAATTAAACTCGATATACGAGTCGACTTGGGCGATACATATTGCAAAGTGCAAATTCTCGAACTTCTTGTCGACCACATTAACAGTGAAGGCTTCGAACAGAAAATGACAAAACCGCTTGAACTTACTGTACAACTTGTCACTATTGCAGCAATCCAAAACGAAACACATTCCAGACGGTCGGGCTAAGGTGTTTGGCCTTGTCGTCTCGATATTCATTTCCTGAACGTTTAAACCCACATTTGCACCACTGCTTGGTTGACGCCAATTTTGTGACCGAACGAGACAAGCTTTTAACCAGAACGAACTATGGGGTAGCGGATGTTATATTGTCGATGGTTTTAGAATGAGTGGAAAAGAGAACATTGGGTGGGTGCGGAGCAGGACTGATGCATGCAAGCGAACACCGACTCGAGCTGGACTAGATTGATCTCAACGCTGCAGTTGACGGAAGAGTGCAAACAATAGCAGCTGATCTCTGCTATAATTCCTGAGAAGACGTAGTTGCTCGGTCGTCCATGGCTGGTAGTTAGTTAAGACTGTACTTGAAACAGGCTCATAACTGTAAACGTATAGCTGTAACACAATAACACCCCCCCCTCCACCCTTCCCGTAGGTTTAGTTATCGGGGCTACTAGCACTCATTTGAGACTGGTTAGTGTCTGGCAAGTGTCTACAGTGACGAGCTAAAGTAGGTTTGGTGAATATGCCTATTGTAATGTAAATTGAATGCGTGTGCTGAATTGAATAGCCGACAATAGAGTCTTGCGCTGGCAAAAGACCGCGAGAGATGTAGCGCTTGTTAGGTAGGACAGGGCACCAGCGACATGGTGCTCCACGACTGTGGAGACCAGTACGAACATCAATCAGTTCGAAGGGTGCGAAACGGAAATACAACTTGACTGACACACTTTCTTCTCATGAGCGGGTGAAACTGTTACGAGTTGTTTTGTGTGATAAATAGTACGACATATAAATTATATTAGTGATAAGCATCAATCCTTTGACGCGCCGGAGCAAGCTAACTGAGCAGCGACTCTGTGGTCGGGCTGCCATCACGGGTCGCAAGTTCGATTCTGTCATCATACACACTAGACCCGGTACAAGCGCGTATGTCTTCGATAACGATAATTGTCAACGTAATCATCAACGCGAGACCGAGATTTTTGGGCGGATGATGCAATTGGCTGTCTATAGCAGGCAGGAAGAAGCCAATGTGATAAATATTCTTGTAATAATGATAATTAGAGTACTAATATTAACAACAACAGCAAAAACACTAACAGCAATAAAAACAACAACAACGACAACAACAACAACAACAACAACAGCAATAACAATAACAACAACAACAACAGCGGTGCTGTCGGTGGCGCCACAATACGAAGCTTCGCAAACGACGGAGCGTTTCGCTGAATCGCCTGGACAAGTGAAGAAGCGAAAGAAAGTCACTCGTTCACTTGTGCAGCTGGAGGAACGCAAAGAAAAGCGTAAGATTGCCTCCGATAGCCAATTAGTAGCGCTGGTGTTTTCTGTCGTCAGCCGCTTGTGTCATCTGGCTCTGCGCAAGTGCCTTTGCGTGGCGGTCACATAGATTCGTCGACGCCTGTCTCGACTCGAAGACACTGACTCGCCACATCAGACCGACACCCACGAGCGCATGACCATGTTCTAAAGGGTAATAACGCAATAATCCCCAGCACACCCCCCCCCACCCCTCTCCCCCACACCCCGCACCACACGACAACCGTTATCATTCTCAACAGCAGCAACAACAGCAGCTGCAGATTTCTTTATAACAACAACAGCAGCAGCAGCAGATAGCTTTATAACAACAACAGCAGCAGCAACAACAACAATAACAACAACGACAGCGACGACGACGGCAATCGCTTTTCAAGTATTGTGTACCCTTTTGGTTTTTCCATGTGCCTCTCGATGCGCGTATGCTTCCATTTATACACTTGTGCTTCTCACAGACTGTTTATATAAATACTCATCTGATGATAGTGGTGGTAGAG
The DNA here is from genome assembly GCA_003439945.1 of Dermanyssus gallinae. Classification (NCBI taxonomy): domain Eukaryota; kingdom Metazoa; phylum Arthropoda; class Arachnida; order Mesostigmata; family Dermanyssidae; genus Dermanyssus; species Dermanyssus gallinae. The sequence goes on along the minus strand of QVRM01002502.1, from coordinate 683,560 downwards.
CTGATACACAAAACACATCGATGACGACGACAAGCTAGAAAGATGATCTTCTAGAGCTGGCGTTGTTGTGAGAGTTGCACGCGTCCAGCGGACTTAATTCAAGTTGCCAACAAAATAAGTACGAAATAATTATATCAATAGTAATTATTATAATTTTGATAGGAGAAATAACGCATCGACATACTCAGCAAAAAACGCAACAACAACTGGGGCAGGCCTTCCTGTCAACGAGGACAGCAGAACGACGGGACTAGAGGGGCTGTTATACGTATATATAATATATACGTATATATACGTACATTATATACGTATATATATATATATATACCTGGCTTCCGCCTACGTCTCTCATGCCACTTGAATCGTCCAGTTTGATTTTCTCGCAGAACCATTGTCTAAGGATGCTACGCAATCAGAAATTAAGATCGAGTCAATATTTTTCAATAGCTTGTTAAAAAATGGGGGCGGTGCCATCAGGCGTATGACTGCATTTGGAGAGAAGAGCTCTCAAAAGAGCCTGTATACCACGCACATTCAAACCAAGGAGTTTGGCAGCCGCAAATGAAACAATGCCTGATAGAGTAACCATATGCCATTATGGGAATATGGGAAATACTTAGCGTGGGACGCGGCTCTTGTATGCACGGCGGCCGTATCCTACTTGCACACAGCTGGTGCCAGGATGACTACCAGGATGAGTAGCGAAGCAGGCAGAAATGAGAACTGCGAAAATGAGTAAATGCTCCGTACGGGCTAGGAGATACATGTTCCTAGCTATCGCAATAGAGACTCAGGAACCTATTAGTGCAAGGAAATTGACTTGCTCTTCAAAAACTTTGCTAAGCGCATTGAAGAAGGAGCGCACAGGAGATTGTCGCGGAACACAGTTTTGAGGCAGAGCATGGAGGTGTACACTGAAGTATACCGTCACAAAATTGGCGCGCCGAAAATGACTCAATGATCGGAACCACAAAACGATTTACGCGATTATATAAATAATACCATTTCATACTGTAACAGATTGTAAATTTTTAAACGTAAGTCTATATATCGCTTGAAGGTGAACTAATTGATTTTATTGACTTAGGGCGCCATGGGCTGAGCTAAAGAAGAATGAAGCTCAAATAGACGTTCAGACCTGATAATTGTATTATAGGAGTAATCATATTAATAATCGTTTGTCCATGACCGGCGAGTAGAATGGAGGCAGCAGCGATGGAGCACCTGCACGAGGGAGATTATTTGAGACGATTGTCTCTCGCAGTGTGTAGAGGCAGTGCCGTCGTTATATTTGGCGCCATGGGATGAGTAAATGAGCTGCCGTTGCTAACACCCAATCATCAAATGCGTTCGAACCTCACAATTGTAATTCTAAAACACCGGTAGTGCAAATGGTATAATAACACTAGCATCAAACTTTGGCCACAATTGACATGCGCAAAGCACCAAAAACACTATATGCGCTGTGATTGCTTGGCCCTCACGTACGACGCGGTAGCCATACGGCACATTGCAATCAGCCAGTCACTTCGTGGTCGGACGGAAAAAACGTATTTTTCGTTCAGGGCAAAGCGCAATTTGTTATAGCTCTTCCTGTGGCTGTTTGTACTACCGTTGTTGTTGTTGTTGCTGTTGTTGTTGCTGTTGGGGTTTTGTTGTTGTTGTTGTTGGGGTTTTGTTGTTGTTGTTGTTGTTGTTGTTGTTGTTGCTGTTGTTGCTGTGTTCATTATGATTTGCTCGCCCAATTGAGCCTCGCCACAGTGACAACTGCTTATGGATGGCAGCAGCTCGCGTCGGTATGGGAGCAGACTGAATTGCACGTTCTGCGTGTTTTAGCTCCACATAGCGGGCATAGCGGGTAGCAGGCCAGCTGCCATAAATGCGTACACAATGATGAGATTTTTCACACTATGCGCCGACGCGTTTGACACATCGGTTTTAGTCCAGATGCCGGTTGGTTGGAACGAAAAACTAACAAAGCCAAAAATAGAATGCAAGTTTAGCCGGTCTGACTGAACACATACATAGGTGGTCTCTTCGCAACTGATGAATTTCAGCAATAAATGTTACCAGGAAAAGGCCAACTTTGTGTGGGCCAACTTCCGCGTTGAGAAAAGCGAGATTTTAACGAGACAACAGTATTCGTGTGCCTTTGTATATGGCGCGTTATATGACGGTAACGTTTGTTTTAGAATCATTTGCTTATGTGCTCATCTATTCTGTCTACTATATTCACAAGATGAATATTTGAGACTGTCGTTGAGACTGTTGCCAAAAACTGCCATTGCCACCTCTAGATGTTATCTACCATCGAAAAGATCTGTTTTTCTGTGGCGAGATGGCAGTACGAAACGCGAAGACGTCTTCTCCGCTGTGATGCCGCCGATGTTAGGCAAAATGAGGGCAGCAATAGCAATCTCGTAATAATAATAATAATAATAATAATAATAATAATAATAATAAGGCTTCCATCAAAGGCGCCATGAATTGATAGAAAGCGACCGGGGCAGAATAAACCTGGCATAAACGTTCATACCCCACAATTGTAATAACTGAATGATAATAATAAATAATAATAATAAGAAGAAGAAGAAGAAGAAGAAGAAGAAGAAGAAGAAGAAGAAGAAGAAGAAGAAGAAGAAGAAGAAGAATTATTATTATTATTATTATTATTATTATTAAAGACAGCCGGTAAATTTACAGAAGAATAGTTATAATTATAATAGTAATAATAACGAGCACCTAAATCCGACTCCGTAATGTGTGCCGACGTAGACAAGCACAGCGCGGTCGCTAACTGGTCGACTGGTGGCGCGTATGGCACGTGATAGAGCCGCGTGACGGAGACGCGTCGACCGCGCAGAAACCGGCAGGCGAGTGAAAGAGCTCGCCGTTGTGTCAGTTGGTTTGCGCGGTCGTTCCTTGCTTGGGTGCTTAGTTAGTTAGTTAGCTGATTGGTCGGTCCGCCGGTCGGTCGGTGGGTCGGTTAGTTTGGTTTGGTTGGTTAGACAGATGTGGCGCAATCAATCTCTCGTGTGCTCGTTGCTAGGGCAATTATCCACTGTTTCCGCATCGAATTTTAGACCGTCGCCTCTGTCGTCGTCGTCGCTAGACGAAAACTTTGCTCTCGCTCCCCCCTTCCTCAACAGCCCTGCACGCTAGCGACGGCAGGAAGATTATTATTATTATTATTATTATTATTATTATTATTATTATTATTATTATTATTATTATTATTATAAGAACAATACCAATAGCAATAATATTCATCATTATCATCAGCAGCAGCAGCACAGTCGTGATAGCAATGATGATGGTGATGACGACGATGTCTGCTACCTTGCAAGGTCCCCTGCTAGGATTATTCCTGCAGCGCCAAGGGAAGCGGTTCTGTCGGGCCCTGACAGCGGCGGTAGCGGCGGCTGCTGCAGGGCTCGACGGACCCAAGCGGTGCACAGTGGCGACCCGGTGCTCTGCTTTATCGGCGATAGCGTGACCGGCCAGTGGGCCATTGCCACGCAACAATCGCATCGCCATTCCACAGACGACCGATTTTGCTACGATATTGGTGATGAATCACCACACCTAAGCGACGCAACGCGGTTCAGGATGGCAAGTCAGTTAGACGGACCGGGCCATATATGCATATGTATATATATATATATATATATATATATATATACACCTCAAATATAGCAAAGAAAATAATATATATATATACACACCTCAAATATAGCAAACAAATAATATATTTATATATATATATATATATATATATATATATATATATATATATACGTGTACATGCATCATATGTATATGTTTGCGTTCTTCCGTATGTGTGTACCTGCACATATAAGGCAGTGACAACAGGCCGATTCTGTGTTTGCTTGTGTTGCCGATGCGGCGATCTGGCCTTCAGTGTGGCGTTTTGGGCGCATTTTTTTTGGGCGCATTATCATTAGTCTGATCGTCGTTGACGAGAGACGTCTGAACGTCTGTTGAACTCAGTCCGGCACAGCACACGAACGAGCTAAACGCACCTCTCACGCCACAGGTGTATCGACTCGTGATGACATAGCGTGCCTTACTCATTGAAGATCCTCCTACTTTCCGTACGTACACTTTCCAGACGGATGCATACAAGGCAGTTCACCGGATACATAAGTACGATCTGGTGGCTGCGATAACAATCGCGCCCCCGCTGCGGGTATCTCGTACGCGGTGCGCGGTGCAACGCGTGCAGAAAAATGTTCAGTTTCGGTCGGTCGCGTTTCAGGTATAAACGCTCGCAGGGAGGGAGGGAAGGAGACACGGCCGCAATCGACGCATTGGAAGCAGCGAACGCGAACAGCGTTTGTCCGCCGCCCGCCGTTAGAAAAGCGCGTTAGAAAACGTCATACAGTGCGCACGATCGTATGCACAATCGGAACGTTGGCTCGTGTTGTATCGAACAACAGGAAAAAAAAGCAATTTAAAATAATATTAATGATTCCGAACACACCTTGTGGGGAAAAAAAAACTCTTCGATGCAGACATCGATTTTATTCGCAGTAAAAACCTGTGCAAGAAAAAGTAAGCATGTGCAATTAAATAATAATGATAATGATGATGATGATGATGATAATAATAATAATAATAATAATAATAATAATAATAATAATAATAATAATAATAATAATAATAATAATAATAATAATAATAATAAGAGCTTGCTTCGTTGTGCGACGCGGCCTCTATCATAGAGTTCTCGGGGCTTGCGGAGATGTTGTTAGAACCGGATGTTCATTCGGTGCTGCGCGGAAGGAGGAACGAAGTTGAGCTGGCAGCTAGACAATCGATAGGCCTTGCCCCCCTGGCGCACAAGTGTCAAACGACCGCTCACACGATCTTAGATGACATCCAATCCCCGACAGAGAGAGCGGTAATCATAGCCTTCCGTGACACTTTCAGCAGTGGCTTCCTGAGAGCACTTCCTTCACCACAGCTGGGTACCATGCTGGACTACGCCTCCTTCCGCATGGTGGCGCCCTGAGGATAGGCGCTCCCATATGTGAGCCATACGAGTGCAAGGCGTGAGAAAAAACAGTAAATAAGGACAGACTGCACCCTTTGAGCTGCACTAAACGTTCTGGTAGGACTCCCGGAAATCAACGCAATCCTAAAGAAAGCTGTTCGTAGAGCCGGCATACCAAGCACCCTGGAGCCGATGTTGGGCCTCGAAGACGACAAAAGACCAGACGGCGTCACCATCCCGCCATAATCCAAGGGCAAATGCCTGGGATGGAATGTCACGGTATCATGTACAATGGCTCCGTCGTACTTGATGCACAGGGCCACCAGGTCAGGGTGGGTTGCTGAACATGCCAAGATCGCAAAGAAATACCCTGATTTGGAGAGGAGATATCACTTCGTACCCGTCGCCATAGAAACGATGGGCCCGATCAGCAAGAGCACACGTATCCTTCTCAAAGACCTAGGTGTCAAAATTAGTGCTAACACGGGTGACCAGCGCGAGGGCGAGTTTCTGCGTTAGCAACTCTCGCACGCAGTGTGTAGGGGAAACGCCGCCGCTATACGGCCTTATGGATTGAGATGGTGGGGTGAGCCTACGCGGGTACGCGTCTGGGTCCCACAAATGTAGGAAAATAATAATAATAATAATAGTAATAATAATAATAGTAATAATAATAATAATAGTAATAATAATAATAATAATAATAATAATAATAATAATAATAATAATAATAATAATAATAATAATAATAATAATAATAATAATAATAATAATAATAATAATAATAATAATAATAATAATAATAATAATAATAATAATTTTTATTATTAAACTAGCACACATTCTTACTTCGGACACGATTCCCCGGTAGCTCACCAAAGCGAAGCCGTTCATGAGTGGCAGCTTACTTTCGACTCAGGCCCAGATAAGGAACTATGGGCAAGCAATCGGCGTGGGACAAAATTTCCCTGGCGCAAGCCAAGTCCCGCCTCGAAGGCTTTCTAGCTGCATGCCCGGTGGACTCCATTTTGCCCGCACATCACTATCGGAGAGCGGTCTGGCTGAGCCTTCTCTCGGATGACAAGCCTTATCACCGCACTGTCAAACCCGGAGTTTCGAACCGCATGCATCCTCCGCCTTGACCTTGATGCTTGTTAAAGCTTTCGGGCAGACGGGCTTTGCCATGCGCATCGAGCCGACAGGTCTGTGCGAAGAAGAAAAAACAAAACCAAATGGTGGGACCCTGACCCCCCGGCCCATGGGGAATTTGTTGATCTGGGACGTATTGATTCGGAACACGTACGGGGTGAGCTACACGGCAATATACCGCACGGTAGGCGCGGCGTTGCACGCAACGTGAAGAGAAACAAGACTCGTTACTACAAAATACTGGGGAACGAACATTTCATCTGCTCGTTCGTCATTGAGACCGCGGGCGCGTGGGGAGGGGAGGGGCAGGGGGCTAGCATAGCACGGACAATCGGCCAAACCACTGAGAAATCCAAAGATCCCAAAGACGAGGGACAAACGATCCACAGCGTTTCTAAGGCAGCACAACGCCTTAGAAGTTCGGCGCGGCAACAAGAGAACGACTCTTGACACGCTCCCAAAGCGCAGAGGCGTGGAGGTACTCATATATATATATATATATATATATATATATAGAATCTGTATATTTATCGGTTGGTATTGAACACAACATAAATACTTTTTTGATTAACTAACTAAAAATATTATTATTTATTATAATATATAATATTATTATATTACAGTTATTGCAACTGTGAAGTATAAACTAATAATAATAATAAGGGGGCGGGTGAGCCTACGCGGGTACACGTTTGGGTCCTACAATTGTAGGGAAATACTGAAAAATTGAATAAATAATAATAATATTAATAATGGCAAAGAGCAAGCCTTTAAATAGCCTTCGAAGGCCCCCTGAACGAGTACGTGAACCAACATTTGCTCGGCGCTTTTAAAAGTAAGAAATCATTAAGGAATATCATGGATGACCTTACATCAACCAAGGAACGTGCCGTTTTTTAGCGGCTTAACATTCCTTCAGGATAGGCGCGCCCGTCTGCCAGCCTTTCTCGTGTCTGCCATGCGGTCAGCCTGTTGACTTTGACGGTCTACGCCTGCTAAGCAGTCTAAAAAGCCCCGGGCAGACTTACAAGACACGCCGAACTCAACGCCATAGTAAAAAGAGCTCTTAGAAGACCAGGGATACCAACCACACCCGAGCCAAAAGGCCTTTATAGGGTCACCATTCCGCTATGGTCACATGGTAATAGCCTTGAATGGGATGTAACCGTTTCATGCACGGCGGCCTTGTATCTACGCCACGGCGCAGTTGAATCTGGATGGGTTACAGAAGGCAGTCCGGTGGCGTAGTGCATTCGTCTGCGCCTCGCGACCGGGGGAGACACATAGGCGCGCGGTTTCAAGCCCCACCGTTGCACATTTGTATTTATGGGGTCCGTCTGTGAAGCAATGCGCAAAGCAGTCCCATAGACGTTAAATCTGGGCTGAGAGCCAGCTTTGAAAGTATTTTTGGGTTACAGAAGGCGCTGGCTCTGGAAAACGAGGAAAGTATCTCGAGCTGTCAAGGAGGTACCACCTTATACCATTTGCATTAGGGACACTTGGCCCCATCAGCACAGGTGCAGTGAAAATTCTCAAGGATACTGGAAAACATATCGAAGATATTACAAGTGATCGACGCGATTCCATGTTTTTGAGACAGGTGATGTCTTTGGCCGTCTGTGGGGAACGTGGCTTTTATCATAAGCGTCATGAATTGAAGAAATTAGTAGATCATCATGAACCTGGCTTAAACGTTCATGCCTTACAATTGTAAAACCTGAACTTTAATAATAATAATAATAATAACACAGGTCCAACACTATTGCTGTCGACGTCTAGCACATGTGATCCATCACATGCGAGGTTAACTAACATTTAGTAAGCGTAGTAATAACAGCAACAGAATGGTAAACACCAACCCAACGACTAAGATATATCACCTGTCAAGATGATCACACGCGGATTCAAACGTGCCAGACAAATGCGTCGCCTGAGCTCATTCAACTGCGAACTTACGGAAAATATTGCCCCGTCTTGTCGAAGTTAAATGCATTCACCACAGATGTTTAGTTTTGAGCTGCTTTTGCAAGTTTTACGTAAAGTATCTAGTTCTACCACCTACTGCTAGAACTATCACTTACTGCCAGCTATCTAAAACTATCACCGACTGCCAGCTAAACGCCGGCAAAATAAAGTGAAAACTATCCTTGCTTTTTTTTCTAATTGACGGTATTGAGACAACAAGGTGCAGCAATCAGTAACATTGTCGTTTTAAATTGCATTTGAAATAACATTTAAAAAATGGATTTGGAAGAAGGTCGTCGTCAGGCCGACCCGATCGAATACGAGAGGTAACCACTGCTGAAAGGTAGCCGTGATGATCTATCTACTTTTGGAATTCACTTGGACTCCTTCTCAGTGTTGTTCTTTCTATCAGCAAGGCATTCAGATCGTCTATCAACTACTGTATAGGCTAGGGGCGTAATCCATCCGACGCGTGTAATAAACGTCGTTAGTCTAGTGTATTATTTGTTTCTTGTACTAATGACAAATCTGGTGAATCTCGGCATCCCAATACGGCGCGTCGGATAGCCCAAACGCCATATAGCTCCACTGACAAGGTATCGACTAAACCGCCATCGCCACAGCCATTTATCTAGCGTTTCGCCGCCAATAGAACCTTCTGGCTAGTGAACTCTCCGCTGCAGATACCCTGCCTAACATCGAACTGAAAATAAAGCCTGCAAGTTTGGCAATGATACGTAGCCGATTCCGATCCTTTCACTCTGGAATTTTGTTGATAAATCACCGGCTATTCACCGCTCAAGAAAGCGATTGTAGCGATGTTACCCTCTAATAAGATGGTCGCCGTAGATTAGTAGAGAACAAATAACTGCTAATGGTGACATTGTTGGTGCCTTAGGGCTCTCATAGCGCACAACGATGTACGATATGCGCAGCATGCTGCAGACAAACAGAGGATATTTTAAATGCGTGCATTCGATATTGATAACATACACGTTTTCATACGATGAACGTGTGCTAAATATGCCGTCCGGTTTTGCATTGATACATCATCAATGCAAATCCGTACATGGATACACGATTCGTAGACACAGACATGAAAAGTTGCAAAAAATGCTCACAAACAAATCAGGGGCGGGGGGGGGGGTGGAGGTAGAGGTAGAAAAAGATGAACGATGAAACGTGATGGATGACTGTACTTCAACTTGAGTGACTCAAAGGGTACCGAACCGTTACATCAGCAGCAGTACCAGCAGCAACAACAACAACAACAACGCCAGCTCCATCAGCAACATTAACAACGACAGTAGCATCCACAACAGCAACGAAACAGCAGTGCAAAAACAACGCGACCTTCAGACTGATATACTGAATGACCGTCGTTGTCATATGCAGGAATTGTAAACGACATTAGCAACAACAACAACAAACAACAACAACAAAAACAAACAACAACAACAGTGGCAATAGCAGCAACACCAACACTAACAGCGACAGTAACCACTCGAAAGATTCTCGAGTTGTCTCGGGATCATGTTCATGTCCACTTCTGGCCGGTTGGTCGGTCAAATTGGATAGTTGCGGGTCGGTCTGCAAACGGTTGGCGAGATGCCGTTATCACTGCATATACGATACGGCTATCCTTTGGCGTAGCGACGGCACGCACGGTACCCCGGCTGGTCCATCCCTTCTGCCAAGGGCAACAGACTTTCACTGCTTGTCTTCAAACCAGGCAGCAATAAGCAAACAGCTGTTCTCGTCGTCGTAGTATAATAGTAGTCGTAGTAGAACCAGTGGTAATGAATTGCAGTATTGTTGTTGTCGTTGCTCTTCTTTGTTGTTGTAGGTGTTGTTGTTGTTGCTGTTGCTGTTGCTCTTGTTGTTATCGTAGAAGTGAAAGTAGTAAAATTGAGTCAGCAAAGAAAAGTTGTTCGGGCGAATCAGCCCACGTCATAACGCTCATGATATCGCTGCTGAAGCCTCCAAACCACTGCCAGAAAAAAACGACATACAGATCCACAACGCAACGGATACGTAGGCACGCATAAATAAATAAAAAAAAGGCACCAAATACATTGCATAGCCCGCTGTCTGCTTTGTTATCAAATAAACATTTAACAACGAACACACACATAGCCTGGCATATGCAATCAAACAGCTCTTAACGGGGCCAATACAATTGCGTCGGTAGTTGAGTTCGACATTGAAATTGCATCGTCGATGCGATAATTATGAACCGTCGTTTCTAATAGTCGTTTTAGAAGAACAACAGTTTGGAACAGGCAACTAGATCAAATGTTTCCAAATTATTTATGCAGCTTTACTGCAGCTTTTTGTGTCTCGAGCGACGCGGAACCATATCAAACACCTCTACACACAAAGACACTCACCGTCTTAAGCGCATGATCTGGTTAGTCTACGTAATAAGTTTCTACATGAAAAATCATCACTGTGTAAATTGCCGATAACGTAAAAGCTAAACAATGCGCTATCAGCAAATAAACATACTAAAAATTATAACAGCTCTTAGAGCAATTGCTGTATGCCGATAGTAAGTGCAGTGTGTAGTTCGCAACGGACCGTTTACGGGATGTAGCGGGTGAGGAGCGGAGATGGCCGGCGACTCTGACAAAGGAGTTAAGGGCTTGGTCTGGCGCGACACACACTATTTTGAATACGATCGTTGTGAAAATAAATGCATATATTGAAATAAAAGATTTAAAATCGTGTAACTATACCCGAAATATTAAAAACGAATAATAATAATATATATATATATATATATATATATATATATATACGAGTCAAAGACAAAAAAATAATAATATTAATAATAATAATAATAATATTAATAATAATAATAATAATAATAATAATAAATAAATAAAACCACGACGCGTAATAGTGCGCCATCGTATACAAATAACCGAGTACTAGTTCTAATACTCAAAATCGAAAGCCGAACGAATGTATACAAATATAGATAGACCTCTGCATGCCCGCGCGTGAAGGAATGAAATTCCATTGTGCAAAGTCCGATGTCCGAACGTTTGGAGCGCTCTCATATCATAGGAATGTCTCTATTCTTTCCGTCCTAGGGTTCGTTCAAAGAAGGGCGTCCACACCTAGCGGCGTACCTGTGGACAGCTTATGGAAATAACTTCCTTTAACTGGCATCGTATAGCGCTCAGGCGTACATTTCTAGCTTTAGAATAATGTTTTTAAAAATGAAAAAAATACGGCAGGAAAAATGCGTAGTCTAAGAGCCGCTGTGCAGCTTCAGCGGAATGCAGTCCGGGGACAAGATATACTGAGCAAAAATTGAGCAATTTGACCGTTCGTACCACATACGCAGTAAAATGATGATGCCTACAATAATATTAATAAACTCGGCGCTGAGTTTACTAGACCTCGCCGCATCCAAGCGTGCCTTGGCAGCCTTGGCCAAGCAGTCATGGAAGGCCTTCCATGACTGCTTTCATCAGGAGAGCAGAGATACGAGGCGAACTTGCAGCCCAATAGAGAACGTTATGAACGAATTCGCTAAAGGCGGCTTCAGTACGGACGCTTTATGCACTATATGGATTTTTGCCTGGCCGGGCCGTATATGCCAAACTAAGGCGTAGCGAGCTTGTACAACAGGTTAACAACAAACTAGACCTCTTTGTGAGGTATTTATGGTCTCTTCGTGACTCGATGGTCTCGATTTCGTGGTCATGGCTGATATTTCGCCAGTTCGGTCCTAAAATCTATCCTCCAGTCTCAAAGCATTCTCCCCAAATGGAAGGGGAGCAAGAGCAGAACTTGGGCCAGATGGCTGGATAGGAATGGAGGATTGCCGTAGACCGATTACCCGTTATGACAACTTCGTCCGCGGTAAACCAAGTGCTAGATAGAGATGTAAGGCATTAACACTTCTAATGCGAATATGCATTTTTTCTGATTTTTTTAACTTTTTGTCTCACTACATGTATATATATCTAGTCAGCTGTTGTCTCTCGAAGTGTGTGGACGTATTTGGTTCGATCCGTCTAACTGATAGAACATGTGCCAATTTACTGCTGTTTCGGGTGTTGTGTTCTGTCTTGTGTTTTAAACCTTCGTGAACTGTAAAGATCAATCATGTCACCCACATCAGCCCACAGCCAGTCACAGTCTTCTATTTTTAAATACGTTTATGTTTTATTCTAACATATTTGCATTGCCGACATACACATACACATAGATCCCATAGTCAACATCGAACCTGCGAGCGAGCATATCAGAGGCAAGGGAAATATTACGCACAAGTTATCCAGATCACACCACCACATTGCTAGGTGATTGAGGTTAAGACATCCAGCAATAGAATGTCGGCACTAGAAATAAGGTATTGCCAGGAAAGCCGTCGGGCATCTCACCCCGGGGCGAAATACATTCGCATCTGTTTGACAGCTCTGGTGGCCTCTGTTGAATGGCTAAGCACTTTGCCGCCTCTTTAAGTAAAGTAATAAGTCCTCGGGCCAGGTCCCGAGTGTTGCAAGTGTCAGCTCGCGGAAATACTTTCTGCACTTGCTGGCCTTCGCCAACATAGAAGCATGACCAGCACGTTTCGCTCCGCACTGACAATGGAAGGTGCTAATAAGTCATTAACGGTTATATATATATATATATATATATATATTTATATATATATATATATATATATATATATATATATATATATATATATATATTTATATATATATATATATATATGCGGTAAATGCAAAACGTCATACATACAATAATAGGCTTCTCCGGGTTTATAAAAAATAATCATTATTTTTTCTCGAGTAATTGTTACGATGGTGTCCGCCCTACACTCCTGGATCGATTGATCAACAAAACGCGAATAGGCATTAATCATAAGAGTCGCCGAAGATCTCGCTTGCTGTTTAGCCAGCAGAAACTGTTTCTGTTTCCAAAAATAGGGAAGCATATAGAAAATACGCCTAGAATTAAAAACAAATTAATGAGGTTGTTTGTAATATGAAAAAGTCCTGGATAGCTAACAGTTTAATAAACTTAAATGGCGCTTTACGCGCACGATACACATCGCCTACTAAAAGTTTCATTACGATGTATGCTATATGGACACACATCATTTTATTCACTAAATCGACGATCAATTATTCCAATATTTCTCTATTAAATCAGGTACGTTTTCCACATTCGTTGCACTGCTAATCGTAATGAAAAAAATAATATGTCAATTTATTACACAAACTTTATATATGTGGAAAATAGTATTATGGTTACACATCTACAAGTTTGTTCTACAGTCTGGAAAGTTACACTGCATGTCAAAAATATATTTGCAGGTCTTTATCCAGCCTCCAACATGTATCCTTGAACAGTGAGTTTTAGGTAATATATCCATTTAGTAAGAACTGTATTGTTTGGACTAGGTTATCCTAAGGTTTGTATGCGTTTTTACTCGACCGCGCTTATTGTGTACTCAGACATCTTCTGCAGGCAGCCAACAATTTCAGGAATTCGCCCTTCCATCAATACCGATATTTGTCCGAATCCTGTTGGTTCATTATACTGAAGCAAGGCTTGATTAATTACATCAATTTACTCCGATACGTGTGTAAAGAGTATGCCCCATTTGCAATTATCAATATTCTACATGTAGACGAGACACAAGCGTTCACGCGCATTGACTCTAATGTACACATGTACGTATTCAGGCATAATAAGGCATCAGAAGTTTGACTGTGTTACACATAAGATTAATCACAATTGTATTTTAGTAAACTTTATATAGACTTCACATGTATGGCTCGAATATGATTGCGTACTTATGTTTGAAATGTGCTGCTTACATTCTAATCGACGTTAAACGTCTACACACTTCCGGCCTTCCGGACCCCCGGAAGCTTTAGACTCCCGACAGGTATTTTCTATATCGCTCCTAACACTCTTTATCATAATCTAGAGACGCAGTCTCTAGAAATTAGGAAAGTATTCAGAAGACGGGCAGCGAGTTTAAACTGGTGATTTTTTTTGAAAATGGTGTCGTACTTTAGGTAGATGGTCTTCTGGCATCTTTACAACCAGGCGAGCAGGTGTTACATTCAGCGCTTTTGCAATTTCGCCGGTTTGGGTGGCAAATCAGGTAGAACTAGTGTCAGCAGAAATACAAACACTGCTGCACTATCACTGACGCCACAGCCGGTCGTATTAAGAGGCAAACTCTCACTACGACAATTTTTTGACCGGACCAACATCTGCACTGACTGACCAGCCAGCTTACTACGGATGACCAGCCTACTTATGCTATTAGCCAACCCCTTTCCCAATGAGGTCGTCTCTGGGAGATACGGCGAGAGAGACAGATAAGGAGACAGTGGAAGACCAACCACTTAACTAAATGAAATTTTCGCAAAACTCAAACAGGCTGCCGTTCTCTCTCAAATCCGAGCGTCTCGTATCTGTTAAAGTCGCTCAGAATTCATTCATTGCACTCTGCCGGTGCTGCTCCTTCTCCCTTTTCCAGTTACTTCTTTTCCTTCTTCGGCCGACTCGTCGTTTCTGTATGGAGATGGTGGGAGTGAGTTATCGGGCTGTAGTTAGTTGTCGTAATCTTACGAATGCATTAACACAGTGTAGTGTATGCGTGGCACGGCGAACCTCCAGCAGAGCGGCAAAAAGCGGTCTTCCGAATTGAATTCGCGCACTGATTTTGGCCAATCTCAAACAAAATGCGATTCTTAGCGGCCTTGCGTCCCAAGCTTCTGTCCTACGCCCCAGAACCATACACACTTACCGCTGAATTGCAGCGTCGTATACAACTGCAACGTTTGCGCCACGTAACATTGACAAGTTTGCGCCGAACATTAACAATAACTCAATTTCATTTTGTGTCGTGGCCGTCATGACTGGAAAACATGAAAGTCTAGGAGAATGTATTTTTTGCAGAAAGAAACAACGTATGTCAGAGGGGAAAGAGGGACTACGCCAAAAACTGGACCCCCTGCTGACGACTAATGTCAACTACACCTGGGCGACCTGGAGAAATGTTTGCAATTTCTTGCGTGGTGGAGTGTGAGTTGGGATTAACTGACGCCCATTGGCGGGTAGTGCTATGTCTATTGAGGCTTGGGTAGAAAAGTCAATTCTCCCACGGACGACAATATGAGAAAGTAATATTTTGTATAACTTCCAGCAAATATTGACTGCATTAACTAATTGTTCCGAAGAGCGCTAATCTGCTATTAGAAATTTGATTTAAAAAAAACATATCCCTGAGGAGCGTGTATGGTTGGTACAAAAATCCCACAGTGAAAATTTCAATTTGTACGACAACTCCCGTGAGAGACGTTCCAAAGCAGCTGCAAACGAGAACCAGGTGCCATTTGGAGAAGCTGCGATATGCGTCGCTAGAGGAGACTTTGGGCTTAAATGCCGTATCTGCCTACAAGATCCTTCACGACCACCTCGGACTTCCTAATAAATCTGTTCCCTAGAGATCCTAGGCCGTCAAGGCGAACCTGGAGAATTCGAAAGATGCGACTTGGAAATGTGCTTTACTTCATGGATTTATCGTTTTCAGGAAAAAAGAAAACATGCGTCCAAACAAATTTATACACACATATTTGTACTATAAAAATAAAAATTGCAAACGCTTAGTTAGGTCCGTACGTAGTCGCTTCCTAGAGATACCTGCTTCCAGCTATGGGAGGAAAACTGTTTAACCGGTACAGAGGTAGATATAACGTTGACTGGCCTCCCAGCTTAATTAATTAACCAGCCTTTGAACACACACTCACACACGCTGCAATGTATTGCCATATTTGCACCATAGGAGACAAACGTCAAATACCTTTGGTATCTGTAGGCGGTTGGCTAGTATACTTCAAAGCGTATCAGAGTTAGGGAAGTAACCGTCAGCACAACGAGCACACATACCTGGGTTGCCTTCAACGTCAGAATGCCTCACCTGGCTATGAACCGATGTACCGACGTCCTAGGACGTGGCCCCGATATCTACTCCCTGCCTACGTTGCTCTATGTCGCACCTTCCCCGATGTGCTGAACTACTGTGAGGATGATACGATATACAAGCGCCATTAGGAGAGACATGAATTATAAGCATTGCATGCGTTAATTACCAAGGCAATGTATGTGTGCCTGGACGCGACCGGCTCGCTTATGTTTCAGGATGCATTCACGCGTAATCCTTTGGTCGTCGGTGGCGGCGTAATCTAGGGAAGCTAGTGAGCTAATCATGGCTGTCATCTACTGTGCGGTGTCGTCAAATCGATTCCTGTTGTTGTTGATCGAATAGTTTCTTTCTGCTATGCTCATCGAGAATAGATGATAAACCATACGACCGAGAGTCAGCGGCCATGCTGCCACAAGGAGTCTAGATACCTCAACAGTGGCGAGACTCTAGATAACTCAACAGTCCGGCTCTCGGCGCATTAAAGACATTCGTTACAGCTATTCCAAACCCCGAGGGGACGGAACATAGTATCGAATTAAAAACACACTCCGTAACAAAAATCATCTTTTAAATCCTACGTAACCAGATCGCTCTCTCAACTCTATAAATATATATATATATATATATATATATATATATATATATATATATTATACACACACATATATGTATATGTATACACATATTTTCCTTTTAAAGAACATATCTGAATATTTGTTTCAAAGAGAAATTATTTATCCCTTCAATCTGAATCAAATTAAGTTCCAAATCTAGCAACGCACACTTGGTGGCCGCTGTAAAAATTGTAAAGCCTATCAAAGCAACGGATCGTGAACAGCCAAACAGGGTGACTGCCTTAACCTCGCAAGACTGCCTCCCAAGAAGTACGGTGTAGATTTAGACATGTTCAGTGTACTATTTACTTGAGCGTAGCACATACGTTGAGACGTCAAATCGGACAGTAAATTTGGATAAATCAAAATGGGGTTGGCTATAATCTGCAAAGCTCCTCCGCCGTATGCATTTACAGATAGGCTAATTGATTACAGGTAATTGTGGTGTTCCGCAAAAAACGCAAGAATTCATGCGCAAGGTAGCAGAACTATGCGTTTAAAGAAATTCAAGGGAGATAGAGGCAATGCAAATTTGCCTTGGGAGTCGACCTGCAGCGAAGGGCAGAAGTTGCAATTCGTAAACCTCTTCCCATAGTTGGGCCTCAGGATGAATTAAATAGGCATGATATTTACACAACATATAAGTGGCAGATGTCGAGCGGCAGTCTCTTTTAGGTATTGGCAAGTGACGGACGTCCAAAGACTGTCACTGCGTGTTGCTGTGCGGCGTTTTAGGCTAAATATGGTGCCTACGCTGAGTTACAGCTTCGGACGAGTGTGGACACATCTCTCGGCAGCAAGGTTTGCCAAGCTGAAGATATGTTTCACAACTTATATAATGCGAGCTCTACCTTTTCCTCGGGTCGCACAAAATCACTTTATATATTTTTATTATTATTACTTATATAAACTCTTACTTGCCGGCTGTGGAAACAATCAGAATCGGGCAAATTTCACCGATTACCGAACCATTCCATCATTTTTTGCAAAACTGGCAGGGAAAAGATTGCCAAATCCTCGGCCGAGATTGGGTAAATTGATGCTTATCGCTCTTGGTATTTTTGGAAGGGAGTCGCATGCTGTAGCCGTCATGTATACGCAAAATATACAGTGTGTACATATATAAAGTGTCCAACTTCACAAGGGTTTCACCAACCGAGTGATCAGTGCCGGTTCTGCCTGCAAGCTTGCGCTATGTATCACGCAATAGATCTACGGGCGCCTTGAAGACTCCTGCACTATCTCTCAATGTGGAACGGGCGCTAGCGTCGCATAATGCGTCACTCCTTTGTATACATCTTAGACAATGCAAGCAAGTTGTGAGATATATGAAATAAAAAAACATTGCACCTCGTCAATTAAAAAAAATCTTTTCATAGGCATTTCTGGCATGTCAGATGGTATGACCTAAGAAGTCAACATTCCGTTTGGCAGAAGGCTGTGGCTCACGCGAAACGTGTCAAATGTTTTGCGTGCCTGATGAATGGCCTGATGGGCACATACTAATTCAATTCGCTGCAGCCTCGTCGAAACTTAGCAAGCACATATTGAAACACGCTCTATAACGAGTTGATGCCGTTCGCCTCCTACGCAGTCTTGCCGTACTGCCAACCGACCGTAATAACATATCCAAAACATTGCATTTTTTGTTAACGTTTGTCAACAAGGGCTCGGCCTTCGGATACCAACCCTAGTTCGACTGACAAGGTGCCCACCTGACTAACGAGCGGTACTAACGAACGATAAGCAGGTGTGTGTCTGCGTAGCTATTCCTAGTAGTTAGGTTGCCATCGGCGTTAACTAATGCTAGAAGTCCGTATCAGTCCGAGTGACAATACGGATAACGTGAACTGCGTAAGGGGTGGCATGGCGGCCCAAGGCGGGAGACCACATCGTCGTTCGGTGGCTTAACACAGGTAGGCCTACTGTGGGGCATACGTATAAAAATTCGCTCCACGAGGCTGAAGCCGGTCTTGTAGGCTGCTACGTTGCTTAGAGGCACACTACATCGACCTGCCGAGAGAGAGAGAGAGAGACGGAGCGCATCCTGATGAGCTGCTCCCGAAATAGCCGCGTTGAGATTACTCGTGGCCATCGTTAGGTCGGATCGGGATGTCGTCAAGCTGACGCGGGCCAGAAAGACCCGGCGGATGCGAGGCTTACCATACATCTATCTATTCTACATGCGGGTGTTGTTGTCGTTGTCGTTGTGCTTGTTGTTACTGCTGCTGCTGCTGCAGCAGCTGGTATACAATTTTAATTACAATTACTACCATGATTATCGTTTTCGTGCATTATGTCATGTACGTCCGACCTTTTTCGTGTATTATTGCCAATATATGTATACCGGCATCATTGTTGGTTTTGTAGACGGCACGTGGCCAGCGGCAACCGTATACACGAGCGTATACGCGAGCATTTGTACGTATATCTCGAATTTGGCAGCGTGGTCTGGGAAGCTAGTAGTGCGTTAGTCATGGTTATTCTCTTTCGTCATGGGTGTCGCAGGTTCGATTCCTGTTGTAGATGAGCGATACCTATTGCGAACAGATGATACAACCAATTTCAACGTATCGTAGGGTACGAAGGTAAGTAGTGATAAACACTAGCTTTGCAATTTCAATTTTGGCGCACGTGTACATACTGTATATCGACGTAAAGTAGTATGTGCAATCTGCAAACTTGTAAAAAAAGAACGTGCAGAAAGTTTCCTAATATATAGTAAGGTTTCTCGATTCTTGGTGGTGGCCGGGCACAGGCTCGACTGCCTGTGTCTGATCGATCTGACGGTCACCTCAAAACGCTCTTGACCTAGAAGTACAAAACCGTGGTCATTATTGCTGCCATTGTTGTTGCGTATGCTTTTGCTGCTGCCATCGCCGCTATTGCGTTTCTTGTTGTTGTTGTTGTTGTTGTTGTTGTTGCAGTTTCGTTTTTGTTGTTGTTTCTATTGTTGTTGTTGTTGTTGTTGTTGTTGTTGTCGTCGTTGTCTTTGTGGTTGCGACAGCTAACCATTTCGTAATTTTGTTACTTTGATTGCTATTTTGCAGTGTTAGCTTTACTGCAATGCACTACTGCCGTTTACGCTATTGATTGTTGTTTTGTTGTAGGTTCATTCGTTGTTGTTGTTGTTGTTGGTGGTGGTGCTGTTATTTGTTATTCTCGTTGTTGTTGTTGTTGTTGTTTGTTGTTTTTGTTGTTGATGTTGCAGTTGTGGTCTGCGTGCGTTGCCTGCAGTGATGTAATAAGCTACATACATTTGCGGCGATAGCGTTCCTGTTTGCCACTCAAAAACTGACACTGCCTTGCGCTCCGGTGTGGCCGCAGTAAGTACCATAGATAGACGTCACTTGACAGACAGGCAGGCTAGCTGGCACGCACCCGCGGCAACCTTCACCATTGTGTACCATTTTCTTTTGGTACAGTATCACTTGCACTGCTCCAACCCCGGTGCGGCTCCTGCGGTTCGGTAGCAGCCTTCCCTGTCCGGCATGCTCGTTCGTTCGCCCGTCCCTACACCCCCCGTTCTGGTCGTTCTGGTCGTACTGGCTATGTATATGCGGTGTACTAGCGGTCGTGTGTACACAAGTGTACTTTGGGTGCTTTGGTCACTGGTAGCTGTTAGCACGCAAAACGTACGCACCCCAGCAGTCGACGATATAATGATTTGTAGTACCATCATTATCATCACCACCATCATCACCATTATCGTCGTCGACGTCGTCGTCGGCGTTACTGACGGCATTTCGAATTCGTAATAATCAAGCTGTCGGTAGCAGAAGAGAGAAGAGGGTGCCACATTTCAGGTGAAAGGTATTTGAAGATTGTCACTGTTTGTTTTGCTGCTAGAATCGACCAATCCAGTCCAGCCGCCAAGATGTTTACACAAAAAGAATACCGTATATATATATATATATATATATATATATATATTATATATATATATATATATATATATATATATATATATATATATATATATATATATATAAATAAATATATATATATATATATATATATATATATGTGTATTGCGACGGAATCGGTATCCCGTCGTGATTTTTGTTGCCCCAATGCAGTGTCACTATACATGCCGCACGGCGGCTACTCTTTGAAGGTGGCACTAGCTATTACTGATACGAAGTGGCTACTTGGACACGTTTTGCTGAAATATGTCGGTGGACACCTGGCGGTCAGCATACATGAGACCACTGACGATACTGGGTAGAAAGTCAAACAAAGAGTAAAAGAGAATTAATCGTCAACGACACGCCAATGCTGCTAAAGAAAAGACCTCCCCAATCTCATATTCAATGTAGATCTATACTTGTCCTGAACACCGCATACACTATACATAAAAAACGTAAACGCTAAAAAGGATAAGTACATTTTCGCTGTAAGAAAAACGCGGATAATAAATAATTTAGACATAATAATATATTATTTCTAAGTTTGTTTATTAGTTACAAGCGCCAAAACGTGCTTATATTCCTATCGACTTAGAATGCGTTGGTACTCTCCTCTGTAACTGGCGTAGATCATTCGTTGTTGGCCTTATACAGAAACGATTGAGCGCAAAGAAGCAGCACGCAATGCCGTGTCCTTTAGGTTATTATAGCTGCAGCTGTCTACAGTCTACTAGAGTAGATAAACCGTGGTAGAGTGCGAAAGGTCACTTCGTAAACGTATGTTACGGGAGTACGAACTTAAAATTGCAGTCTCCTTATTCTGTTTTTATTATTTAAGGCATTCCGACAAATGAACGAACTGATTAGATAGCCTTCGGGAAGACCAGTTCTATTGGCATTTTTCTTGCTGACTCACTGAAATGCAATATACAAACAAATATATACAAACAATACTAGAAACGAAATTCTAGATCGACGTCGGCTCGCAACGATTTTCATACGATATTAGATCGTGTACGGTCGGAGCGGAAAGGGTACCGCAATTTCGCGCTCAAATTCAGATTTGCACGGCACTCGGTCAAACCGTATAGAGCAATACATTATTCATAGCGTTTAAATTGGCAATCCCAAACGCGCGACCATGCACCGACCCGCGCATCTCGTATGGGAGACGTTTGCACAACGCCAACAACAACAATGACGACCACGCCAACAACAACAGCGACAACACCAACAACAACGACAATAACAATGAGGACAACAAACTTACTGAGGGCAACATGAGGTCAATGTTATTGTGTTTACTGTTGTTATTATTGTTCTTGTTGTTGTAGCCACTACCAGAGTCATCGTGAGTTCAGTTCTGTGTAACGCGGCGAAGTACCGACTTGCACTTGCTAACCCGGCGCATGGATTTTGCTGTGCACATAGGATGCGCAGTTGCTTGTTTGGTCAACAGATGACGAATCTCCATCCAGCCGGCAAACGAGCAAATTACGTTGAGCGCTTTACATAAAGCAACGTATCAAATCATACCCTGTAATACAACGTTCTCTCCAGAGACTTTTTCTTCCCTTTTTCCCATTTTCTCCTCTGTCTTTCTTGTCTTCTCTCACCGTCTCTCGCTCTCCCTCTCTCTCATACACAATTTAGGATATACCAGAATCTCTGTTGCTTTCCTATAAAAATTTGCATTCCTGCAAAACTATCATAACATATCATAATCCTGCAAATTTTCCCCACCGTTGGTTTGCTTGGTCTTACAACCTGGGAATGTAACAATACATTCTAAAAGTGCATCCCTTTACCCACACGGGCACGAGCTAAACGTAAAACGACGAGAACTTCGCTCACAGGATGGTCGCCCTCTATCTAATGAACAAGCTAAGCAAAATTGTGTGACATCACGTATATATATATATATATATATATATATATATATATATATATATTGTTGCACTCTAACGGGTGTCGCCTATCATAGCGGTATTATATAACCCCACGCTAACTGCAGTCATCACGTGGGGGAGAGCTCGATCCCCGCAGACGGCGATGGAGATAATGCTGCAACGAAACTTTCATAGCGTGGGAATCGAAGCTTTAACTTAGCGCGGGGATCAAACTTCAACTTCAAAATAGACTGTTTCGGATCGGATGTAAAGGTTCATGAGGTTAGGGCAGAGATCTACAATCGTCTAACGTGAAGAAGGATAAAGCGGATTACGGCAGCAGAGCAGAACCTGACTTGTTGGGCAAGATTTTGTTGGGCTACACAAGAAGGCGTTTTATTTTGTTGGGGTACACAAGGGCCATTGCCTCTTATTAAACGTACACAAGGCTTGAACACACACATATAGCCGTATTATACCATTGCCCCATGCTTTATAAAAAGATTGCATGAACATTAAAGAGTGCTTTTTCACCGTAAAAAATATCAGGTGCAAAGAACAGTCTAACAATGCCCCCCCTCTCGTGTACGTAAAAAAAGCTATTTATATATACTATTTTATCACTGTTATATAAAACGGCAACCTGGCACGTCAAAGATAACCTGCTTGCATGTATTTTTTTAAAAATACGTAAGGGTTATGTGTTATTGACAACAAAAGCACTATCACTACACAAGCCTGGCTAGTCAATTCACCATATCTTAACGGTAGTCGTTTTGGGGTCTCGCCTTAGGACCTGATAGCCTGTAACAGGATCACAACTAGCTTGCATGTCCTAAGGCGATGTAATTTGAACGCTCGGCATTTGCGCATGCCAAACAATACACCCTAAAAAAGTGCGAGTTTTTGCCCATCAAATGCAAACACGCATATATATATATATATATATATATATACACAAACCTCGCAAAGGCGGGGCGAGGTTTGTTCTCTAGATGTGATGATGTTTTAACGCCAAGTAAGTGCCTATATGATTGGACCCGTTGACGCGCTGCTCTTTCGACGCTGCAAGTGGGTGACGATTGAACGACCTATTTTATATATATATATATATATATATGTATATAATGTAAAATTTGCCTTGCTTGCGTTTAAGGTGTATAAAGGAGTTATTCTGAATGATGATGCTGCTGTTAGACGTACAACTTGGCGTGCAACGGAATTTATGTGGCCGGCCGCTCTAAAAGAGTCCACTAGTCATACTCTATGCCGTACATTCTGCCGACGATTTGAACTTCCTAAATAAATTTGTCTCAGTCAGAATATTTACATGTTAGGTGGAAATTGGGTAACACGAACAAAGTCCAGCCCAAGCTAGTTACCTGTCAATACAACAGTTGAAGAACGTTTGCGACGTGTGTGAACGGAAGACTTTGTAGCGACATCAATGCTAGTTTCGCGCGAAGTGAGACAGGTTGAAGTATGGAAACGATATGATTGTTGTATTTTTACACAGTTCAAATCTTTTGTTTACGCGAACTTAGAGAGCTTTATGTGAAATTGCGGTGAATAAAGAAGCGTTCGCCCTCGTCTTGAGACCTACGGTGGTCAAGTCCTCTGTGCTAGCGCGTATACAGCCTGGTCCAAACCTTGGTAATCGTCAGCATCACCGGCACGCCCTCCCACCGACGCCATTATCGCATCAACAACCCAATTAGACGAGTTCCGCTGATCATAGCAAGGACACCACCGTCGGATTGCGTAACGGGTTGAGAGGAGGGGGCATAGACGACATTGAGTCACGAGCCTCCATCGAGTCGTCGTTTGCCACTAACCAGAACCAAGGCCTATTCAACCACAACAACCCATGGGGGTGGAGGACGAAGGACACCGAAATTCGGCAGATACACATAACTGACCCACTGTCTACTTGACAGTCGACTTATTTTATTAAACGAATAATGATTCACCGACTCACCGATGAGCGATTTGCGTGGCCTCGCCGGCTCAGCGCCGCGTGGGGTGACCCCGTCACCATAGATGTCATTCGCTCTGTTGACGCGTCAACAAAAGCACGTGAGAGCACAACATGGCAAGATGTTGGTGGTTATGATGATGATGATGCTGGGGTTCTAGCAGCCACCACTAATGGGAATCAACCACCAGGAACAGCAATGAAAATGGACAACGATTTGCTTGCTAGCCTTTGACAATAGCTTCACAATGAATACAGATAAATAGACGCGTACATGCACGTGCTAGGACCAGCTACGGGCGCCGTGCATCGGTTTACACGAATAATGTCGGCAGGATGGAGTGGGCCGAAAAACCGGCGACTCAGATAGTACCAGTCGCAGGCTTGCTGGCGCCATAGCGCAACAAACACATCTTTTCGAGCAGTCTTTGTTGAGATTTGCAGATTTGGGTTTATAAGTTTGTTTTAGTAAGTAAATAGATGAATAGGCGCACGATATGCTTGTGCTATCGGCCGTCGAACATAACCGCAGCAATTTCAAATCTAGTAAGAATAGTCGTTATTGAAACGTGCGCATCGATAGGAACCCGATCCATGCAGATACTTTTCTACAATGCTTAGCCGTACTTTAAAAATGTCTTGTAGACAGATGGTCCTGCTTGCCTTTACACACACATATATATATATATATATATATATATATATATATATATATATATATATAGACATTGACAATAGCTTCACAAATACGCAAACAAACACTCGCAGACTCCCATTTGTTTTTTTTTGTGTTTTTTACTTTATATATACAAGTTGTCCGAATAATGAAATAGCATATTTCAAAATTGGGACCGTGGAGAGAGCAACCACTTCGTCGTCTTCGCGACTTGCAGTCTTCGTAAACAGAACTGTCTAGGGGTACGAAATCTAAAGTGGAGCGTCCATCACCGGAGAAACGCAGAGAGATTGTAAACGATTATATAATGGTTATATTCTGAATGAGAACCTAAACGGCAATACTGGCGTTACTTTTGTGCAATGTACGGTGAACGTAACCGTTGAAACTTTTTGCGTGAACTTGTGCAAAAGAATCCTAGGACAAATTTGGCAAGCCGTAGGTCTGATGATCAGTTAGTCTTTTACCATGGCCGCTATATAACTTGCAATGAGCAGCCTTTAGTCCATTCTCGCTGAACGCCCACGCTTGGCAGAGTTCGCAGGCAAAAGACAAACAATCATGACGGAGAACGAGATGATTAGGTGACTCGGTAGAATAGACCCTACCACGTTCGAACCCATTATTTAGGTTGACAGGCTAATCAGGAGTCGTGGTCATTCAAGTCGGCCAACCAACCGGCCAGCTAATTACCCGGGGGTATTAGATTATATGCTGAACAGAGCGTATTATTCCGTTAATGTCACTGAAGCCGGAATTCGTGTATTGCGCCGTGAGCCGACATTCACGGGCTACACGCGAGTAGATCTTAGACGAGTGCACATCAAACAAACCAAAAACGGCCTCATTTCCATTGACCAAAAGTCCCAAATTCGAAAACAAATGATCACATATGTGTATGGCTTTGGGAATGTTAGAAGCGCTGGATGAATCAACTCTAGAAAGATATGTCAATGTCAGGCCCTCTGGACTGTAGCCCAGAGTAGTAATTAGCTATTACGTTTCCGGACAACCCTCGAGTATTAATTAGCTATTGACTATCCACGACTGTCACCATTACCAACAAACTCTCACGGGTTTTCCACATGCTTTTACACAGCACGCAAGTAAACCAACGTATGGCCATATACAACAAAGCTGAAGGCATTGTTGTCTATACGCTCGAAGCACTTGATTACTAAGGTCTTGAGGTCATCGCCAGACGACTAATCCGCCTTCCGAAATAGGTTCTCCTCTTTAGGAAGCGGTACCAACTCCGTAGATGTTAAGTCTCGAATGTACAAACACATCAATATAACAAAACTTAAGGCAACGCTACCGTAAGTCGAGCAGAAGCTGACACACGATATGCCTTTACATGCAGCATGCACATATAATATAGACTTAAGGTAAAAGTAAGGTTAAACTGTTATATATATAGTTGAGTCTAAAAATGAAAAAAAAATCTATTAGAACATTGCGAAGGCCAGCCAAGAACTTACTCCGCGGAGTATATAAAGGGTAAGTGTATAAACCTCATGTTGGCCAGACTTAAGAGGGTCGTAGAACACGGTAAAAAAACCTCATTCTTATCCAGTGGAATGGGGGTGGTGGAAATGCTTTGTTTCTGAGGGACAGTGCAATTACTAATGTTTGATAGGCTGATGCGACTGGACGGACATGCACTGATCAAGAAAAGGAGTGTTGGCGTCTGGTGGCCGCTGACGTCATGATACTATACTATATATATATATATATATATATATATATATATATATATATATATATATACACCATGTCAACGAATTTTTCATCACGAGCGTACACCCGACAGAGTGGCCGTGCTCCCGTGTGTGTATGCTTGACACTATTCATGTTTGGCGAAGCTTACCAACTTTGCAATTCAATTTCAGACTTCGACTAGACCCCAATAGGTAACAATGATTGCCGAACAACGGCAACATTCCAGTGACGACGAGGGTACTCGTATGCCGCTGAAATAGCTTCGCACTGCTAATAGCACTTCGCGTTCCGGGTGAGTAACGTGAAGTAGCAGAGGACTTGAAGTAACCCTCACTCAGAGGACACATTGAATATAGGACGTCGAATACACACGAGACAGACAGTCTTCAATGCCGAGGACAAAGCATACGAATGGTCCCTCTGCACACCGCTACTCGCACAGCTGCAAAAGCGTTCTAGCAAAATCTCAATGCATTGAAAGTGAAATACACAAAATAAGGCATCTCAGGATCTTGATTTTGATGAATTGTTCTCGGTACGGCTGTTCGTCAGCCACGCTAGCTGTGCTTAACTTAAAACAGACTTTTCCTCTGAACACGCCGATATGTTCAGTTTCTTCATCGAATAATGTCGTTCAGTCGCAATCGCACGCATTTTTGTAAAGCGTTGTACCGTCAGTCACATTAGTGTAAACAAAATCTCTAATTTACCCCATTTTCGGACATTTTCCTTCCTCTGTCCATTTTGAAAAAAGGTCCAATGAAACGTCTAGTCGTCAAACTGGGATCTTGAGTAACCTGTACATACATATACCTATGTGTACGGTTGCGCATGAGGTGAGGTAAAATCAAACTCGTGTACAGCAACATTTTCATTTGACAGCATCATCGACACTTGATTCGACGCGCGGCGGTAGTGAAATCGCGCTGATCTGTTTATGACGTCGCTCCTGTTGTTGTTGTCGTCGTTGCTGTTTGATGATAGTTGTTGTTGCTGTTTGGTGGTAGCTGTTGTTGTTGTTGTTGTTGCTGTTTGGTGGTAGTTGTTGTTTTTGTTACGGTGGTGGTTGTTGTTGTCGTCGTCGTCGTCGTGGCTGTTGTTGTGGCGTCTAAGGCGGTTACGGCTGCGATCTTTGCAGCTATTGGTGTCGCTACAGCCGACGTTCAAGCCGTGCGGCCATAAATCAAGCCGTAGGACGTCGTAGTACCAAACAGTAGTGTCACACAGCCTCCTCTTTTTGTCGTCATCCTCGTTGAGAGCCTCTGCTCGTTTCTGTCGTCCGGACGGCCGGCCGCCGGCTGGGCCGTTGTCGCAGCCGCCACCACCACCGTCGTCAGAGATGCTCCACTTGGCAGCTGTACTTCATGCTGCACGACAACGACGATGCAAGTAGTGGCATACACGCCAAGAAGTACCACCACCACCACCACCACCACTACAACGACATCAATGACGACAAACACAGAAACAACGACAACAACAGAACTAACGACAACAACAACAGAAGTAACAACAACACCTGAAGTAACAACAACAGGTGCAGCAGCAACAACAACAACAACAACAACAGCTACGAATGCAGCAACAGTGTCACAAGCAGTCACCGCCGTCGTCGTCGCTGTTGTTGTTGTTGTTGCTGTTGTTGTTGCTGTTGTTGCTATTGTTGCTATTGTTGATGTTGTTGCTGCTGTTGTTGTTGTTGCTGCTGCTATTGTTGTTGTTGTTGTTGTTGCAGCAGTACCATCTCCACCTCCAAACCGCCATGTTTGGAAGAATGAAACGAGTCTTCTTCTTCTTCTGTTGTTGCTGCTGCTAATGCGGTGTGTGCCGCCACGTCGACAAAATGCGACCCCACTGCCACCGACCCCACTGCAATTACTCCTCGCATGCTGAGTAAAAGTAGCATCGTTCGTGAGTCGTGACCATCTCGACCGACAACCGCTGACCAAATGGCGAGCATCGATGACCACCAGTCAACAACACTTGACATCACGCCACGCACACAAAATGGACACGCTGGCAGGCAGGCTGGCACAACACACGTCCACAGCACAGACATAAGTACGTAACATGTTCGAGCGTACCATATGTACACATTCGACTGACATATGTATGTACACATTATTGACATATGTACACATTGTTAGCATATGTACGCATTGTTGACATATGTACGCATTGCTAGCATATATATATATATATATATATATATAAATATACATTGCTGACATATGTACGCATTGTTGACATACGTAGACATTGCTAACATATGTACACATTGTTACTACATGTACACATTGTTAGTGTTTGTACACATTGTTACTATATGTACACATTGTTACTATATCTACACATTGTTACTATATGTACACATTGTTACTAAATGTACACATTGCTGACATATATACACATTGCTGACATATATACACATTGCCGACACGTGCCTTTATTGCTGACATACGCACACAATACCGACACATGTGTACATTGCTGACACAATATGTACACATTGTTACCAAATTGGTACACAATGTTAAAATATGTACCAGTTGTAGACATACCTGTATGCACACATTGCTGACCTACACGGTACACATTGTCGGCATATGTATGTGCACATGGTTGACATGTGCTGTATGTACATTGCTCCGACCCATCTATACATGCACATGTGTTCGTTCGCCCAACGTTCGTACGCATATATATGGCGTCACGATATTCATCTGATACGTGTGCTTACGTGCGAACATGTACGCACATAGACTATGCATGTAGCGTGTATGTTTCCACAGAGCTCTGTTGTTCAGCTAACGTATAACGTGACAGCTCGCATCGTCCTGCAGAAATAGGCGGAAACATCTGCATGCGATGGATATACGGGCATACACATCTGCATGCGATGGATATACGGGCATACACATCTGCATGCGATGGATATACGGGCATACACATCTACAAGCGTATGTCCGCCGTCGCCACTGCCAAGAGTTATACGTGTTTATACGTCAATATCAGCGCCATCTGCGCCGTCAGCTACAGGTCGCCAGGTGTTGCACCGTGGTGGCGGCGTGGTCTAGGGGACTAGTGGGGCGCTAGTTATGGTTGTCATCTACCGAGGTGTCGCCGATTCGATCCCTGTTGTTGATCGAATTTTCTTTGAGCGATGCTCATTGAGAAGAAATGATAAACCTAAGAGTCAGCGGCCATGCTGCCACAAGAACTGCTGGGAAAACCCTAGATAATATCTTAACATCTCCGGTGCATTGAAGATATACCCCAGGTTAAGTTCCAAGCCCGTAGGGGACGGGGAATGGTCTAGAATTAAAAACGACCTTGTTAAAAAAATATATTTCTAGGCGTTGCACCGTATCGAGCCCGGTGGCGTGGTGCATTCTGCCTACATCTCGCGACCGGAGAAGACACATAGGTGCGAGGGTTTGAGCCCCACCGTTCAACATTTGTGTTTATGGGGGTCCGTCTATGGCGCATTGCGAAAAGCAGTCCCGTGGACGTTAAATCTGGACTAAGGTTCAGCCCGAAAAGTATATATACATATATATAGGTATTAAACCGTGTACAACAACCTACGTACGTATGGGATTATTATGGGATTGTACGATCCTCGCAGTCGTAGACAAAGCTTGCAAAGGTTCGACGTCGTCGGTCTTCGACGTTCGAAGTCTTTCCGTCGGCTTACTGCCAACAATTGTTCTACATAGAGACGACAACAGGCCTTTATGGAACGGAGCATAGTTTGAAATTAAGCACAACCTCTCTTTAAAATAGTAATTCTAACAGCAGTAGCCGCAGTAACATCAAAGCTTTCCCTAAATCGTAACCGGACCACGTCTCAGCTGCATTTGTTCCCTGATGATTTATTTCTCTACCCCCTCTCTCTATTTCTCTCTCTCCCCCTTCTCTCTCTCTCTCTCTCTCTCTCTCTATATATATATATATATATATATATATATATATATATATATACGCCATTTCAACGAATTTTTCATCACGAGCGTACACCCGACAGAGTGGCCGTGCTCACGTGTGTGTGTGCTTGGCACCATTCATGTTTGGCGAAGCTTACCAACTTTGCAATTCAATTTCAGACTTCGACTATAGGTCCCAATAGGTAACAATGATTGCCGAACAACGGCAACATTCCGGTGACAACGAGGGTACTCGTATGCCGCTGAAATAGCTTCGCACTGCTAATAGCACTTTGCTTTCCGGGTGAGTAACGCGAAGTAGCGGAGGACTTGAAGTAACCCTCACTCAGAGGACACCTTGAATCGACACATTGAATATAGGACGTCGAATACACACGAGACAGACAGTCTTCAATACCGAGGACAAAGCATACAAATGGTCTCTCTCTACACCGTTACTCGCACAGCTGCAAAAGTTAGCATTTTAGCCTCAATCTGCGCAACTTAAAGGAAGTTCGCGAATTTTTCATCCCCTTCTCTATAGCTCCCTTATTAACGGAGTTTCTTCAGATGTTTACGCTGGCAGCAGCTGTAAGCCCGTCTAAAGGAACTAAAGGAGCTTACATGTCCCAATTCGTCGGCGTCGCGTTAATTGCACTTGACTTTGTTAGCTATTAGTTTTGCTCTTTAATTATGTTCCGTATATGTAACTGCGTTTTAACTAATTAATGAATGCGTATGCGTCTAAATAGGTGAAGCACGTTCAATAAAACGCACGAAAACAGTTGGAAACAATTACAATTGGAATTCCAGCTGGAAAAGTGACACGAAAGATGGAAACGAACAGCCATACAAACCGGAACCTCATTATCTGTGTCCCAGTTGTGTTCTCTGATAAACATAGAAGAAGCTTAGTCTAGAATAGGCCATAACAGGGCGTCAGCGGGAAGCTGTCAATACGTGGCTCTAGTGCTGGCTATACGTGAAGATTATTTGCAATGATGACACGATTTACCGACAAAGCGCGAAACGAAAATAAAGACTCTCTTATTCTTTTGCTCGTCATGTATGTATATGTGCACTAGAATAACTGCATGTGTCTATATATATATATATATATATATATATATAGAGAGAGAGAGAGAGAGAGCGAGAGAGGTCAACATGAGTCGTTCAGTGACGCCCTCGCCTTCGTGGTCATGCGGATTACGCAGTTAAGCCATGATAACAACATGAAACGTCCTCGACACTTGCAATGACTATAACCATAGCAGCAGCGGCAATAGCGACAATAACAACAATAACAACTACTGCTGCTGCTACCACAACCACTACGACATTTACAAACGTATATGAATAGTAAAGATCACGACATCAGTGATCAGCCGAAGTCGTGAGCTTCATGTGGGTGGCGGGGGGGAGGAGGCAGTACACACAGAGTGGATTGGATAGCGTAGCAAGCTGCGACAAATCACCCACTCCACTATCCTTCCCCCCCTCTCCTCCCTTCACGGGGCCATGTATTGCGGGCAGCCCAGCCGCGCATACATCATTGTAGCATCGTAACGTGACATCAGCCACTGTCTGGCTGTACGGTCGGCAAAGTGACCATCCGCCTGTCCGCGTTACTACAGCAAACGTTATTGCATAGTATGTGATCTGTCTGTTGCGATAATTCGCGTAACTGTGCGGTGTCAGATTGCTGGATTGCTGGCATTCTTTGATACGTGCCAGTAACTGTCTCAAGAGGAAATAGAAATTCCAAAGTTTTTTTTGCATCCGCGTGAAACCTCCGTTCCTCTGCCCTTCAGAGTGACTCCGTTCGGTACGACCGACCTTCACCGCGATTTATTCAAGGTTTGTCAGGGCGGGCAGGAAGAAAAAGGAAGGCATAAGCAGGCCCACACTCTGTCTTAGTGTTGTTGTTGGTTGGCAGGTGAAAAATTACAAAAAAAAACGACTAGGGTATCACTTCGTTTCTCTCTATGACCTTTATCCGGGCCATCTCGTTCTCAAATACTGTCAAGTTGTCTAACTTTCTTAACGTAGTCTTAATACAAATACGTCCCGCATGACCTGCCAATAGTGCTTTTCAATAGATTTATTGCGTTTTGCATTTGGCGTGGCAAAGGCAAACGATTAAATCATCTGATTGGTCTAAACTGATTACCTTCCCGTGGGTCATTTTTCTTTGATTCAATCCCATTATCCAACTTCTATAATGATTGACGAATTCTAATCTACGGCCTGCAAACGAGATCTTAGCAAGGATCTTAAAAAGAGTGGTGCAGATGAGTTTGCGTCGCGGTGGCGGAATCGCACCCACGACAAATTTCGGCATGTACATGTATATATATATATATATATATATATATATATATTTATATATTCTGACTACTTCAATGTATCCCAAACACACATACGTGAGCGCTCGCGGTCCACCAAAGTACGACACCTCCCCCGCACCAAGACGAAAAACGTAAAAACTGTGACGAAATAATACGGAAGACGCCCTCTCGACGATGAGCTGTCGCCATCACCATTCCCATCATCACCATCATCATCATGACTATCGTTGTCAACAGTGTCGTTTAGCACCACAACACCACGAAAAACGATAATGCCACCAACAACACCAACAACGCCAATAACACCAACCACAACGCCAATAACACCAACAACAATGACAACAACGCAACAACAATTACAACAACGCAACAACAATGACAACAACGCAACAACAATGACGACAACAGCAACAACAACAAGAGCAAGGGCAGCAAGAGAAATATCAACAACAGCAACAGACACAACAGCAATGCCAACTGCAAGAGCTGCAGCAGCAATATGAAAAACAATAACAACAACAGCAACACAGCAACAACAACAACCGCAATAGCAGCAGCAGCAGCAACAACAACAACAACAACAACAGCAACAGCAACAATAACAACAACAAGGGCAGCAAGAGCAATATCAACAACAGCAACAAACACAACAGCAATACCAACTACAAGAGCTGCAGCAGCAATATAAAAACAATAACAACAACAGCAACACAGCAACAACAACAAGGGCAGTAAGAGAAATATCAACAACAGCAACAATACAACAGCAAGACCAACTGCAAGAGCTGCAGCAGCAATATAAAACATAATAACAACAACAGCAACACAGCTACAACAACAACAACAGCAATAGCAGCAACAACAACAACAACAACAACAACAGCAATAGCAACAACAGCAATAGCAGCAATAGCAGCAACAACAACAACAACAACAGCAGCAACAGACACAACAGCAATACCAACTGCAAGAGCTGCAGCAGTAATATAAAAAACAATAACAACAACAACAACAACAACAGCAATAGCAACAACAACTCTACCAGCTGAGACAGCGATCCGATGTTTGGCGGCGGCGGTGGCGGCAACAGCGCAAAATAAGAGACAAAAGAATGAATCGTAATGCAGAGATGTCGCGAGCACGCGAGTCAGCACGGCTGTTTGCTGTACACGCCGCTGTGGAGCGGCAGCAGTAACGCCAGTAAAGTGATCCATCCCATCTAGACGACAGCCTACCCGCGTATACAGTCTTCATGGTGTCGTGCGTCGGTGTTGCTGTTGCTGTTGTTGTTGTTGTTGTTGTCGTTATGTTCTTGTTGTCATAATGTTGTTGTTGTCGTTATGTTGTTGCCGTTATGTTGTTGTTGCTACCGTTGCGGTCTTAATGTTGTTGTTGTGGTTGTTGTTGTTGGGGTTGTTGTTGTTGTGGTCATTGTTGTTGTTGTTGCTGGTGATGTTGTTGTTTACGTTGCTGTTATTGTCTGCGGTGGCAGCGACGATCGCTTTGCATGATGATCATGCAACTTACTATCAAAATGAATATGTCTCTGCTTAATGTCATGCATGAGCAATGACACACACGATCGTGCATACAAACACCAACAAACATACATGCATACATACATACAGCAGCGACAGTAGAGACGTAAAGAGATCGAATCGAGAGGCAGAAATGTAGAGAAAACACAGGTCAACAAATGTTTTGGCACGACCTCAATGATCATCTGAGTGAGCTGCTGGCAACAACAACAGCAACAACTCCCGACCTCAACAGGCCGAAAATAAACTGCTGTTGGTAACGATCAGAATGTGTTGATAGTCGATTTGACAACCTACTCTGTAGATGCCACGTCGCACATTCAGAACGAAAACGAAGAAGAATAGAAAGCGTAGAGGATCAAGAAGAAGGCTTTGCTCATTGCACACGCAATCCGCGCGCCGATTATTATTATTATTATTATCACCCCGGTTGGGTTAATTATAAGCATGTACATCAGACACAACTAATGCTTCTCTCACATCACCGGACCTTCTCTTATCTTGCTAGCACAGCTATTTACTGAACTGCTAGACATGCTGGCGCCTCGTGGTATTTGCCGCACTGGTCAAACCACCTTGCACCCGGAAAGCTTGGACATTATACACACATATAGTGTTGGCCGAGGACAGAGAGCTAACTAGTGCATCGAAAACAGGAGCCAAAGTACATCGTACAACCGCTGTGGTGGTAGTGTTCGACCCCACTTGCCGCGATAGAAAAGAGTTTTTGCACTAGGTAACTTCCTGCTACAGAGAATATCAAAATACATACGTGTACATAATAACGGATTCGTATTTGAAACCATCGAGAAAATGACGTGCAACAGCAGAAACGACAGCAACGATACAAAAGTGCAATTGATACATCTATTGCCCAAACAATAACGCCTAAAATCACGTTTATCGTCTATATATCTAAGTTTTTTAACGTCTGCGTTTGTGCGTGTATGTTGTCGAGTGTCAGATCCTACACGGGCTAACTAATCAACATGCATAGACAACATGTGTACTAGGTATGTACATGTTGTTACGGAGCTAGAGGCCGCCGTGGCGCCAAACCACATACAATGATGATACCCAACCATTAGAATGGCAGACCGTCGAGCAAAATACAGCAACAACAAGAACACTAAGAACAACAACAACAATACCATCAACAAAATTAGCAATGATAATATGTATAAGCAACAACGATGACAAAAACACCAACAACAATACCAACAACAACAATAACAGAAACCACAGCAGCAATTGGTAAGCTACAACAGCAGGCGTCCCATGGCAGCGCGAGGACGGCGCCAATGACCAAAAATAGCTCAACATACGTTTTTAACAAATCTAACTCAATTAGCTAATTACAAGCCAAATTTAGAAACTCTGGCATACGCTGCGCGTTCCTCTATTTTTCTCTCGTGTCCTGTTTCTCCTCGTCTGTGGATACTGCGCTCACCACCGTTGCACAATGGCATGAGGTCTATCCTAGATTATTCTCGGGAATACCTATCGCGTCAGCACGATGTCAAGACGACCTAACAGAATGAGAATTCTCAGGGTATATAAATATATATATATATATATATATATATATATATATATATATATATATATATATATATATATATATATATATATATATATATATATATATATATATATATATATATATATATATATATATATACAATCATTTCCTAATTCGATTATGGTCGAACTTTACTATAGTTCTACCCATAATGTATAGGAGGCATTATGAAAAGGTTGGGGTGAACAAGCGACGAAGCTGCGGAGCAATTATATTAGCATTAATGACCACATTTCTAGCTCACACATGCAAGGCTAACATTTCAATACGTGAGTTCCAGAGTGTACCAGTATTTAGTTAAGTGCTTGCAACTTGCATTGAAAAACGCTTTCCTGTGGACGCGTTCCTTCTCTTGTTTTTTTCCCCACGGGCGGAGGCTTACAACAATTGAGCGGTGAATGGTTCGTCGTGATTAATTGGCTAGAAAAACAGAGATTCGTCCCGCATTCTTCCCGAAATGGTCGGTTCTCATACAGTACGACCGGCTGACTGCGCTGGGCGCAATATAGCGCAGACGTCAGGCCCAAGAGCACGCATTTAGTCATTTGCCGTTTTGCTGTTAGTGTTATTTGTGTGACGTATACCACTACTTCATTCTGGCACCTAGAAACGTCCTATATTAGAGCACACCGACCTTAAGGGAACCCAATCTGGGTGCTTGTTGCCAAACCAAAAACCGACTATGGTCCATTTCAACGAACATGTGGACATGTGAAAAAATCGGTATCTCAGATTGAGCCTTGATGTTGCATCGTCGCTCTACGTACCATTCAGCTCCGGCGTGACTCACTAGCGCTGGGTCCCGTAGTACAAATATATTAATATATATATATATATATATATATATATATATATATATATATATATAATATATATGAATATAATATATAATATATATATAATATATACACATTTGTATGTACATCTGTCTCATCTCATCGTATTCACAATGAGTGCACAGTAAGCTCCGGTCTGCACTAATTATGTATGCGTGAATCTAACAACAATAACTCCTGAGCACATACCTGTATAGAGAGCTTAAGTTGGCGGCGGACCAATGCCGCCGCACGCAATGCGATCCTACCGCCGCTACTATTCTTCCCACTGCTGGGAATACGGGAACACACACAAAAAGAAGGCACTGCAGCCCCCGTTTCTAATGTTCGCGGCAAAAAGCAGTGTCCTGCTGTTACAGAAGAAAAACGAGTCCCGTTTTTCCTAGAACCGCGCGAACACCGATCGGGGGAGATCAAGGACGATGTGACAACAGCCTAGCCGCAGGGGGGGGGGGGGCATCAAAAAAGACCGTACATATTTATATATATATATATATATATATTTTTTTTTTAATCATCATCTAGCGAATGCTGGCCGGGAGAAGAGCTGGCTGAAACAGACACAACCCGGCGCGGAAAAGACGTGCTAGGCTTTGTCCCCATCGTCGTCGTCGCCGTCGTTGTCGCCGTCGCCGCCGGTTTCAATGAATACTTAACGCAACTGTTCACGAGGCTATAGAAGAGCCAGCAGCAAACGAGCAAGACAAGCAAAGTGCAAGCGACAATAAACACACCAGCATGTACATACACAGCGCGCAGCAGTGAGGGTCAGGGCGCGTAGATCATGAACTTCGGCCGCTACCACCACAGTCTCCTACTACTTACAGGGCTGCCACTATCTGCCACGGCAACTACACTTCTTCTATTACTACCGGCCGGCGGCTGGCCCTGCGTCGCATGGCGTGACAAAGTTCCCCGCGACCCGACGTCTTGGGGGTTTGAGGCGGCCCTGTGAAGTGGCATCTCGATGCACATGATACGACCCGAAGCGTCGTCGGGGAAGCTATGAATCTCGGAAGACACCAACCACCGCAGCAGCAGCAGCAAAAGTCCACCACTAAGACGAAACGAACGACGAACTTGCGTGGGTTGAACAAAGGAACCAGCAAGCCAGAGGACAAGTTTTCCTCGATGATTGACGACCCGATATTATTTGCCGCAAAACTCTCGTAATAGAGATCGTGCGGATGGCAAACAGAAGAAGAAAATATTTTTGGAAGAATTTTTTTTCTGCTATACAGACAGTTTTTTCAGGGCTCGGGGTCAATGCTTGATCGGGTCACCAGATATAAAATCGAACTATCACGTCATACATTTTGATATTGTACATGCTGACAGTGTCGACTCGATTATAAAAGAATCAATTGCTTATTGCAAGTCATCTTGATGGTGTTAACTGGGCTTGCTTTTTGTGGACTGTCGGAATGTAAATGTTGTGTATATACACAATATGAGTGAATTAAACGTTATGACATGTTATGTACATCAATCATTTGGTGACTATTGTTAATATTTATTACACTCATTTACTTCGCTGGCTGAGACCACACTGGTCGGGTGATCTCACTAAGAGTTTCAAAAATCGTCTTGCTCATAAACTCAAGTCGTGTGAAAATGCATCTTCTTGAACATAAGAAGAGCCTAAGTGACTAAAATACTTTGTATTTCATACGAGTTCAAACTGATAAAAACTTTAGGGACTCTCGCTCGTTTAGTACGCCAATAAGCGACTAAAGGGAACTGAAGCTCTTTTCCCCATTATGCTAGGTCCCACGGTGGCCGCTGACGCACAAAAGGCTGAGCTTTTCGCTGAAAAAATTCTGTTCTGTGCCACGACGGCATTTTACCGACTCACTTCCTTATAAACGGGACCTAAGCATATATATTGCGCCTAATTTTGATGTTAGCCTCCACAATATCAACGTTGTGGAGGCATCATTTGCGCCTTAATTGGTAAATACCATTATGCTTCCGCTGCTTCAATCCAACAACTTTTTATGTGGACATTCGCCCATTTTTTTTCTCCAAACTTACATATTGCTCTTCCGACTGGGAGTCCCATCTGACCAAATGCAAACCGATAGTAGCAAGCGCCCAAGATACGTTCCTAATGCGCGTTCCTGAGGTTCAGGAGCCTTCAAAGCGTGTTAGCTCATGCTGTTCTTAGTATAGACTCACTTTTCGCGCAAGGCAACATGCCTGCTTTACTTCAGCTAATCAAATCTTATTTGCTAGTACAGCTGACGGCAGGCGGGAGTAACTATGACTCTCTTTCCAGCGTCGGTCCGCTGGTGCGCGACTTCCGCGCGCTGCGGGGACCTTCACGCGCCCACTTGAAAGTTGGTTAGACGGTGTAAACTCCCAATAGTAACATTCCCGAGGTCACTTTTGTTGCCGCGGGAGGCAAGGCATACGATATCGGTTACGAATACATATTGTCATTTTGTCGTGGCTCATTCGAGGGCTGTTAAGGCTACTATTATATACGGGGGAAGTGTGCTGCTCACGTACCCCGGGCCAGACGGTTAATGCCCCGGGCCTTAGCAACCTGGGAGTACCGTCTGGGACGCCTGCTGCCTTGGCTCAATAGGCATACTGAGGGCGAGATAGCCACATCAACGCAGACCCGTACGTGCATGCTAAACGGCCATGTATCCTAGGTTTGTCAATGACTGTTCGCCTTGCGTTTTCTGCCACTGAGGAGAGACTGGCGGTCCTTGACCACGTTTTCAGGCACAGATACTGCGGATAATTCTCGATAATGCGGTCTGTCCGCCAACTGTCTACCCTCAGCAGTAGAATCAGCAGCAGTTATAGTAGGGCTAGACTTTATACTATCCACCTTGCGGATACTGCCGATGTGTGATAAGAACTGTGTTGTAGAAGCTTTTTACGACCGTTGAGAGTCGACGATCTCTCTGTTAACTGGCTAAACCGATCGATGCAGGAAGTGCTTCCCCGGAGGCTATCTGAGATCACTGGCGACCCGATACCATCACGTCGAGGATCTTAGCTGAGAGCAATAGGGTATGTTTTAGATCAAATATACGTTTTTACTCGATTTGCAGAATCATGTTAGGCTTTGCAATATATTTAGTAAGAGGAAGGAAGACACAGTCGGAATGCGACGCAGTTAACTGGTAGTGCAACAAACTGCTTCTGTTCAATAGCTAGCTACACGTTGAATCGAATACAACTAAGAAATTAAAGCAGGATAGACGCCATCGTTTCGAGTATACATGAATGAGCAATAAAACGATATAGTATATATATATATATATATATATATATACCGGTATATATATATATATATATATATATATATATATATATATATATATATATATATATATATATATATATATATATATATATATATATATATATATACCGGACCGTAAACGTAACCCCACGAAATAGAAATATACGTAGCTGGTTTATTGCGGGAAGATTTCAAGCAGAAGGCGTATATAAACGTGGCTTATCTTTTGAATTCGTATGCGCCCTTTAGCCACTAATCAAGTTCTACAAAATTATGAACATATCCCAGACCCTAAAGCCGAAGAAGGTAATATATATGCGCGCATATCTGAAATACGTACATATGTGTTTTGTCACTTCAAATAAATGCCTAATAAATAATGAAATCCCCAACTTAACTTTTTAACTTTCCAAATCAGCTATCACACAGATACTAAAAAAAACGTTTTGAATGAAAATGCCACGAACTCGCACTATATCGTTTAAGAACGCGTTTCGACATCGTCTTCGAAGATTGATTCGTGGTATTTGTCAACACGGGTTGAACTGACCTTGTCTCTTTGACCGGGCCACGACGACACTGTCTTACCGCGGCTTAACAGTGCCCAACCTGGCGTACACATATTTGCAAACGATTAGTTACACTCGAACGACCTGCGACGTGAGTAAATACTACTCTCTTTCCGTGCCGTTAGCGTGCGATGCGCGAGTTTCGCGTGTAAACGCGGGGGGGGGTCCTTCAGCGCAAACAGAAAAACATATGTGTAAACGCCCTATACTAACATTACCTGGGCCCGTTTGGTCAATGGGAGGCACGGCATACGATACGGAGTATATGACCACGAATTCATATTGTCACATCGACGTGGTGCACTCGAGGACTATTATCGCATACTGCGTAACGTATAGATTGACCGCGCATTGATTCCGGATCGATTGGTCGACGCCCCGGGCCTAGTTAACCTACGGACACCAGTTAGGATGCCTGCTGCCTTGGTTAAATAGGCAAAATGCCAAGCGATCTCCGATAAGCAGCGCTTTCACAGCAAATGCGCTAAGTCTCCTCTCGCCATGTGTGCCTTTCTGTGAAGCTGGCTAACAGCTAAATTGTCACCAGAACATGAATCGAGCCCGAAAACTGAAATTAAGTGGACCACAACAAACTGGGAAATTGGTGGTCATTTTCGAAAGGCACCGCTCATCCCGACCGAATCAATTCTTTGGCAGGTTTGCGGAATAGTTCTACACACGTCTTGCATCAAGCTGCGAACGCTCGGTAAACGGCCTAGCTGCAATTGGCAGCAACAGTGTAACAACGCTCATAGACAGTGGAGCGTTGAAAGACCGTGCTCACGCTGTCCCCACCGAATCGACAGCGCGGTTTAAGCAGTTGCGGAACAGTATTAAGAAGCTATTGACTGCACTGAACGCTTTGGGTTGATGTAGTGTGGACTGGCTAACATTCTCCCGGGGCGAATAAAAGTGAAGCGGCCTTTCACCTCACCCGAAATTAGAACGAGGCTATATATATATCTCGTATATATATAGTCGTATATGTTCTCAGTGGGAAATGTTCCCAAGCACAGCTGTCCGCCACGGGACAGCCAGCGCCCCGCTGCACTCGGGCGCGTCAGAGCTGGAAAGTGGCGGTAAGAAAACTTTGCAATTACGGCCCCCGTTGCCGAGGCGTCTGAACGGATAGTCATAACAGTTTCGTATGCTGCTGCTACTGCTGATACTGCTGGCTGGCCACAGTCGACTCGCAAAAATTCCTAGGGGTGGCGATGGCGACGAGAATAAGCGTGAGGTGTCTGGGCTCCCCAGCAGCTTCGCACAGCAGCAGCAACAGATGGTGTACGCGGTGGCTTTGCATACCACTCTGGTGGTTTAGATGCTATGCCGCATACATTGTGTGCCCGGCAACGCCATATATATATATATATATATATATATATATATATACGTATTGCTATCCTCTTTATACTGCAGCGTACGGCAAAGCGAATATAACGATTCGTATATATATATATATATATATATATATATATATATATATGCAGTATTTTATCTACACTTGCCACGCTTTCGTCACAGCAACCCAAAAACCGGCCAATGAGTGGCCGGCATTACGGTTTTTCGTCCTTGTGCATAATCAAAAGCATACCATGTTTACATGTGTGAATGTGCTCTATTTTACTATTTTTATATTTTAGGTTATACATTGAGATTAGCAACCAGCAGTTAAGACCACTTGTTGATGAACATAATAAACAAACTAACTAAACTCTAACTTAGTTTGAAACTGAATATAAATTGATATTAACAATTGAGAAGTGAGACCTTTTGTTGTTGAGAATAATAATAATATATCATTATCATTGAAAAAGGTAAATTAACGACCCTAACTTCGTCGAAAGTTTGGTTGAGCCAGCCAGAACGC
Source organism: Dermanyssus gallinae (assembly GCA_003439945.1). Taxonomy (NCBI): domain Eukaryota; kingdom Metazoa; phylum Arthropoda; class Arachnida; order Mesostigmata; family Dermanyssidae; genus Dermanyssus; species Dermanyssus gallinae. Next base: position 640,742 of record QVRM01002502.1, on the reverse strand, counting down.
GGCGGCAATTGAAAAGCTTTAGTTTAGGGACGCTCTGAAATCTGCATTTCGGCCTGGAGATGGCGTTTCTGATTCGCATCGGAGGACACCCGCACCCGGTGAGGAGTCCGGCTTCTCTGATGCCCTGTTCTACGCCATCTCCATTACCACCTGCTACGTGACACTCGCCGTTGGTTCGTATGAAAGTTTTCCGTTGTTTTGTCGACGAGAATCCAAACGAGACGGTCGAAATTATTCCCGTTCTGTCCTTGTTGGTAAGGAGACGTTCACACACGCACGACAAATCATTGTAACAGAAGTGGTGGTAGCAATAGTAGTGAAAAATGCACCACTAAATGTGTAGTGACGTGGATGGAAGCCGGCGAAGTACGGATGAGTGGTCAAGTACCTTGCAGCAACCTTTGTATGCTGCAAACGTTGAGAAGCCCATCATTTGGTCGACCGAACTCTTTCACATGCACGCGCACACATGAAATCACTATACGGAAGCGCCGATGCCATTTACCTGCGTTTCGGCCTCGTGTGTTGCTTTCAGATGGCATATGTAATTCGCTTGTAAAGGTTTCTGATCGTGAGCCGTACGATAGAAATCAAAGACGAGACGAAGTGCCTCGGCAGCATCTCCGATCGGAGGCTTAAGGATCAGCATATGTAGAGTATTTGACTGAGAAGGTCAAATGAATCCATCTAAACCTAGCGCGTATCCTGCCGAGAGCCGGTGAAGTGTCGGAGGCCAACAGAAGACTCTTAGCAGCAATGCCACTGCGGATGGTGAAAAATAAGAGAGCACTAAAGTCAGCCCTGCGTATGCGGGTGATCAGGCCACGCCATGGGAGAGAGAAGCAAACGCTTCCTTAACGGAGATTTGGTTCTGAGCATAACACCGAATGCCACCGCCGCAGCATGGCAGAAATAATATGTATGGGTAAGGTCCAGGGTAACCAAGGACCAAGGGCTGGAATAAGCGTCTGATATTAGACCTTAGGCTGTGGTACGACTGCCAAAATGGTAAGCTGGCAACTTAGAACGCAGATGCTGACCGGACTCGATTAGTTCCAGGGCTATACGATATGGAATAGAATGCTGTCAGGGGTATCTGCGTGGAGCCAAGAGCAAAAGTTCGAGCGACACAACGGTCAACACGAAGTGCTCAGTAGAAGCCAGTCGACAGCTGAGCCCTGGGGTCTCGACGCCCCACTCAAAATTAGCATAGCTTTCGCCCATTTGGACAACTCCCACGGTGGAGCGTGAAAATGAGGTGAGACAAAGGAAATGATGAAGAAGGACGGCCCGGAGACACTTCTCCTATGGTTACGAAGTAATGCCCGCTAGTTCTGAATGAGCGGAGCCTTCTACGCCTAACTATGTAGACGATAAAGGCCTACAGATCTTACTGATGGCAGTGGCTTACGTATAAAATCGAATAGCAAGCACCGGGCTGCACATATATTACTCTCTAAAACAGTATGGTTTCTGGGCCTAAATAAACATAACATTTGTTGTGGATTCCTCCAACGATAACTATAAGACAGTTCAGCATACCGATTTAAATCACAAATTTCCACCAAAACCGCAACCAAAATGACCTGAAATATTTAACCCACTGCAAATAAACCTCAACAGAGACCCTAGAGCATACGATCTGTCGGTTTGGTTGGTGGCCAAAAATAACATAAGGGGCTTACTACTCCGACGTCCTGTAACAAAACATTATCAACCTTAAAACCATTGCCCAAAGTAATTAATAATGGAATTTCAATTTTACCCACAACCTTTGGGGAAGCAGCTCCTCATCAGGAAAGGAGAGATTCTCCTAGAGTGGGCGACCCAAATAGATCTATAGCTTATGAACACTCCCTAACGCCAGTCACATATATAGGAAAGAATAATTAATCGAATAACCAATATTTGTTTTTAACCAGTTCAGAAGATCCACGACATTCTCTACGACATCTTCCCCCTGTCTTAACACCCTTACAGTTATTTTTCTCCATAAAACGGTCACGCTTTTCTATGATAGTGACACCTCATCTTACTGAATACTCGCCAGTAGAAGTATATGTACAACTAAAGAAAGCCCAGCAATCGTTCCTACCTGTAGAGAGAGTATTTACTTGCTTTATATAGGGCAATCAAAGATAGTAATAACGAAGAATATAGGATCGTGCGTAACACAATGCGCCATGCAAAGTAGCTAAGTCGCCAGTAGAAGTAGCCCGACCAAATATAACTGTGCTCGTCCCGTAAAGGCTCTAACCGCAGCCGGTGACCTCTTAAAAGAATACAGATCTTGCCCTTAAACCCATTGCTGTTCAAGAGATCAGATCATGACCAAATGCTTACAGACAAGAAAGGCATCGGACCCGCATGCAGTCCCCAAACAAGCACTACGCACACTTTTACAAACTCGCCCAAATGTATTTTAACGCATGGTGGATAAAATGTTTCCCAGGATAGACCATACTCTTCGATGTAATGCCAAAGTAATACCGAGCCTGGGGGGGTGGGGAGGAATCCGGGTTTAGTGGGTTTGCGAGTCTCTCACTAGTCACGCAGGCTGCTAGTGGCGCATGTGCATCATGCATTCCCGAAACCTCCCAAAAAAAAAAAAACCATACTAAGTTCTCGAAAATGGCACGTTTGACCCCTACCTCGAAACCCGATAAATCGCAAGGAGAACTGTTGACATACATGTCTGCTTTCCTGCCGATCTAAACAGCTGAACACGAAGATATATATTAACGGATATTAACGAAGATAGAGGCAGAGCTAGAAGACAAAGAGGGGCTGTCGGAAAGCAGCATGGTTTCCGGGCCCGGCATTCCACATACATAGCTCTTAGCAATGTGCTAAGAGCTATGTATGTGGAATGCCTCGAAATATTACTGGTCGCAATGTCGGGCCATCCTTTTAAATGTCAAAAACGAGTTTAGCACGCTTTCGTGCGACCCCTTGAACTTGGAATCACTTGTGGACAAAGGCGCATCCCCCCTGCTTACGACGTATCCTAGCGTCGTATCAAAACGATCGGGCTTGGACCTACAAAAGGTCTGGACTAAGTAGTCACAGCCGGGTCCCCAAGAAATCCGTACTAAGACTTCTCATGGAATATAACTTACAATTAAGTACTTGGATTCCCACATTCCCCAGGAGCATGTCCCTTCGCTTGTGCAGACGATCTGGCACTAATCGTCACAACCCGTAACGAGAATCTACTCGAAACAACAACCAACGGAGCCTTGGCGAATACCCGAAAATACACACACTGGGCTTGGAATTGGCCCCATAAAAAAAACTATGGCGCTCAACCTCGCACGGGCAAGTCATACGGCATCAACAACAGTCCCTGCTAAATACATTTTGTAAGCCCTAATAGACAAAAACTAGCTTTAAGATTTCTTTTTCCAACACTGAACGAGAGCTATTCCCTCGGAGCTTAAGACTATGTATGACTGTTTTTGATATGCCAAATGAAAATCTTAATTACTCCGCAATCACAGCTCGCATTGCCATACGTTTGGTACCAAAATGATCGTGATGAAGATGCGCATTTTTCTGAGCGCTGCTAATTGTCGTAGGATTTTTATTTTGAGGTATTTGGTGGGAATTAATAAAATAATTTAATCTTTGCAAATTCTCTTCTAAACTACTATGTCGCATTATTGTGCCGGCGCTATATGTGTTTCGGATAAAGCAGAACGAATACATAATTGTGTTTAGTTTCTGTATAAAAGGTTGTCTCGCAATGGCACATGTTATGCTCCTATGTCGGACAGCAACACCAGTGCGACAAATTGTATTGTCACCCTCACTTCGAAACAGTACTTCTCAGAAACCATGTTATATTGGAACAAATGTTGGCTTTAACGAGCTATACAATTCCTCATATTACTTTCGAAATCGTTCTGTTACGCTATATATATATATATATATATATATATATATGTATATATATACGTAAGGTGTCCTCGTCCACTCGCGGTTTACTACAGAAGGTCGGGAAGCGACTAGTTCTAGACAGCGGTGTGATAGGCGAGCGGACGATTTTCTCAGACGATTCTCAGAATTGTCATGTTCTCGCCGTTGGTGATTGATTACAATGAATAAATTAAGGTGTGCAGCATAGCCAAGAGCTGCCAGACGGACGCAAACAACCGAGTACGAAGCAAGGCCAACGAAATTAGTAAACTGTAGTTATGACAACAGATTAAAGCGAGGTTTCCATTTTAACGGAAATAAGTGCTGCTCTCAAGGCAGGAACGACGTCAACGTGCTGCTGCTGTCGTAGTCAGACGTATTGTGCTATGCAGTTAACAAAACAGGCTAGGAAGATTGCCGGAGAAGAACTGTCCGGTCGCACTGCGCCTGCATGAGGTTGTCGAAGCACAACGACTAACTAACAACACACGCGGCATATCGAAGTTCAAACACATTTCGATCGACGGTAGGACAGCCAAACTACGAAACCCCTCTGAGGTCGTATACTAATAAGTATTTACTAATTTTAATTAATTATTTGTTAACAACCTAGCTGGGTAACACGATATTTACAACAACGCATTACGCCCTTGCTGTGTCGGCGCTGCCATTGAGCGCGGACGCTTTACTGCAAGCACACCCTTACTGGATGCCTTTCTTTTCCCCCTGCTCTAAGCCGAGTATCCTCCTCCGTCGCCATAGTTTTGTAAATATCCGGATCTATTATATATAGATATATTATATTATTTTACAGTTGCCCCGCTTCCGCTTCCGTCCTACTTGAGCTCCACCGCACCTAAAGTGTCTCTTTCAATAGGGAATTCTCATACGACCTACTATTAGGATCACTTCTCCTCTGGTAGGAATTCTGTGTTCAACTGTTCGTTATCGTATTTAATAAATGCGCACGTAATCAATACGCGGGCTTCCCAAGAGCAGGCGTTGCCTGGAACTTAATTAATCAAAGAAGGCAATCTGGAAATATGGAAATAACTTCTAGATTTACATGGTTTAATATTTAAATTATTTTAGGGCTAATGTTCTAGATTTGTATATTTATATACCCTTGGTCTAACCATTTGTAAAAAAACTGACGTATATATTGCAGCTAACGTGATTTACAGAGTAACTTCCGGACATCAAAAGCAAACGTAAAATGGTTATATAAGAGTATGTTCATAACATGTTTATAAACAGCTGGATCTACGAGTATCATCTAACGATAGCATTTGCAGCCCACGGGTTTCATCACGTGTTATGCAACACGGAAAGATTCCACGACCCTCCGCAGCATGCCCAGCAGTTCAGTTAATAGCCGAACCAGAAAGCAGGAGATCTAAAGACGTATTTTTTTTATTTAATATTTTATTTAATATTTTATTTTTAATGAATGTGTATATAATTGTCCTAACTAGGATGATGATAAACTAGAATAGTATATTCCCGTTCGAGAGCTGATGATCCATGTGTCATACAGAATTCTTCAGAATAGATGAATCTTACATATTTTAGGCAATTCTTAGAAATTAAATTTTAGTGCAACAAATGTTCTCACAATAGATGCCGTTTTAGCCTGCCACTTATAAAAATGCATCTTATAGAAGTTAAACCTAGCTCAATTAGAGGCCATTTGTCAATATGGTATTCAGTGCTATCCGGCACACACTGATGACCTATCTTATTCTCGTTTACCTTACGGAATTAAGCAATGGAAACTACTATATAGTATAGCTATATTTTCTATTAGAGCAGAAGGAAAGCTACTGTAGATTATCAACCTATCAACAAACCTACAGGTTTCCGGTCAGTTTGGCGTTAAGGCTAACAAGGGTCTCCACCAGGCGCGTATTTTTCTGCCTTCATTTTTTTCCATGATCTCGATGAACTTCGGATCTTTCGGGCCGACGTTGTAGCTACTGTAGTACTCGCGCACCTCGAAAATGCGCTCGTCATGATCGCCTTTCGTTCGCCCGGACGGAACTGCTTCTCCTGCCTCCTATCGAACATTGCCTGACGTTGGCCAGTGGAAAGCTAGTGGGGGTTGCTATTGTCGATAGTATGCCGCTCGAGGGCGCAGATCGCCTCGGCCACTTCTCTGCGCCTTTACGTCTCGAGGCGCGGCTAGAGACGCTTGCCGAACAACGACCAAAACTTTGCGTCGATGTAGTGAAGGTTGGCCATCATCTCCTGCATGAATGGCCCGCACACACCGATTGCCTTTAATGCCGGTCCCGCAGCTGAATATTATTAAGTCGCACTGCCGTTGTCTTGTGCGTGGGCAGTTGTCTCGTGTGGAAGGAACTAGCCAAGAAACATCGCATGGCAGACCCGCTACGTACTTTGCGGTGGAACTTGTGCGGATTCATACGGGCGATGTTCTGTTTTGCCAGTTTCTCTTCCTCGATATGGAGGGGGTAGGGCGCCTCCGGCTCAAAGAAGTTTGCCGTCCCAAGGGAATTTTTTCCCTTTTCCCACCGCCAATGCTCATACGACTCAACTACTTGTCCTACTTCGACTAGTGCCGTTATTGCTGGTACCGTTTGATTTCGATGTAATGCCAAAGTAATACCGAGCCTGGGGGGGTGGGGAGGAATCCGGGTTTAGTGAGTTTGCGAGTCTCACACTAGTCACGCAGGCTGCTAGTGGCGCATGTGCATCATGCATTACCGAAACCTCCCAGAACAAAAAAAAAAATGGTACCGTTTGAAGATACGGCGCGAACCTAAAGCGCGCGGAACCCAACAAAAGCGCCTTCTCCTGTCCCCCTCCGCTGAGGAAACCTTATAACCTGCAGCATGACTACCCAAGTTGCGTGCCCTTGCCGGCCTACAGAGGTCACAAATGACGGTATTGGCTAGTAGTTAAAGTGTATGTGATAACTAATGACTTTGCACTGCAACAACTGCCACTCATTGATACCAGTACCACGTTTACGATGACTATTCAAGCAGTCCAACCACTTCTTCGTTGCGTTGCCGTCGCCAACCGGCAGCCAAGCAACTATCATCAGGCCGGGGCAACGTGACGACAGCATTAGCTAAACATCTAGGACGGAAGAAAACTTAACTTGAGGTCGAAAAAGAGAGAGAGTTGCTAGCTACTATTGCAGTAGCTGTTGAGAGCACGAACAAATTTTTGTCCGTAACGCTAACCAGTATCGGCCCCACCATTATAACGTTTTTTTTTCGGGCTGACCCTTAGCCAACATTTAGCGTCTACTGAATCGCATTTACATTGCTTCGTTAGACGGACCCAATACCTATAAATGTGCAACGGCGGGGATGGAACCCGTGCTGCACCTATGTGTCTCCTCCGGTCGCAAGGGGCACGCGAATGCATCACACCACCGGGCTCGACCGGCCCCACCACAATAAGGAGGCGCGACCGCCTGTTTTTTTAGCGTAAGGTCCAGAAAAATGCTTTATGCACATACCTCGCTGATGTGGAGGAGCACGTGGGTAGTGTAGGACTCCCCGGTGGTATGGGGTTACACACTAAAAACCCCTAATCCTCAAGTTTACCCCTCTCCGCCTGGGTGACACAACTGGGGCAGCAGCGATGCGTGTGGCGGCAGAATGGCAGGATTCGTCTGTTTTAAAGGAAGCGCAGGCGCGCAAACCCCAACTGAGTGGTTTTTGCGAAGCGCTGCTGACGTACGTTACGAAAGAAGAAAAGTCGAAAGAAGCTGCCGCCCGGCTAAATTAGATGGATGATGCCGGGCGTCGGCAAAGTTCCAGAATGATTAGGGCAGCGCTAGAGGACTGGCGTCGTCGCATGTTCGCCTGAATTGCAACTGAGATTCAAATGAGGTCTGTTGTAAGGCCACTGATCTAGCTTTCGTGTCTGAACCCCCCCCCCCCCCCCAACGTCGAGGTACGGTTAGTTATCACTCAGAAAACTGAACACCAGCATCTTTCCAGCGAGTTCCTGGTTATGCGAGTAATAGCGCCTCTATAATGTGGGAATTAATACTTAAACCTCTCTAAAAACTAGAAAAAAATAAATACTTTAATGTCATCTAACGCGATGCAGATCCTGTAAGCCAGAAAGAAAGTTGCTGCTGCCCTGCTGCTGAAAGTGGACTTTACACAAACAGTATAGCGGTTACAATGCGTGTTGGCAAGCAGGGGATACTTCCGAAAAATCTAACCCGCAATGTTGAAAGATATTTCGAGCACTTTGACGCTTGAAGAAAACCGCCGCTCGGAATCAAACATCAGAGAGTGGCACAAACACTTTGCTAGACTTTATATGTATATATATATATATATATATATATATATATAATATTTAGCAAAATGCTTGTACCGCTTTGAACACAAAAGATGAAATCGAATATTTAGTCAAATATATATATATATATATATATATATATATATATATATAGATATTCTACTAAGTGGTATGATTGTTCTATGTGCACACGTAAATTAGTAATCCGGAGTCTGAGAGTGAAGATTATAACCGATCCGGCCACCGTAATCTGATTTGTTCGCTTAAGGACGACACGGGCGCCTAAATCCCTGGTGGTGATGATAGTTGGCCGAAGGAGTCGATCGAGATCGACTTACAGAAGCGCAATCGAATTAGCGACATTGCTCTAGCCGCATGAGAGACGGCGTCTAACCGGCGTCGTAGCGTAGAGAAGGCTCGTCTCGGCGCAGCCCCATCGAACACGCAATGCTAGCAGCATTCAGTCACGTGGCCTAGTTGTGTCGGGTTTTTAAGGCAAAGTTAAGGCAAAACACATGATTTAATACGTGCAATGTCACTCCATTGAATGATATATACACCGCATTTTTCTATAACGTTTGTCCAACACTCTCAACCACGGAAAATGTCTGCCCTCCAGAATTTCCTGTTAGAGCATAAACCTGTGCTATATAATTGTGTAGTTATTTACTTCTAATAAAATATATCCGCTGTTTACGCTAATGAAAAGACAGGCATATATATATATATATATATATATAGAGAGAGAGAGAGAGAGAGAGAGAGAGAGGAAAGTCTGCGAAGCCGCCTCGTGATGCGACTCTCTGGCCACACGCCGGGCAAGCTCAATGACGATTTCAGAAGGATTTCAAGCGAAGATAGCAAACTGCAGCACTCCATGCGCTAAGGGAAACTCCTGGAGGGACTACCTTTTTAAGTCGTCAGCGTACAAAATGTAATTAATACTCGACAAAAGATACGATTTTATGTTTAAAACAAATACTGTGTTAGCAGTGGAGATACACAGCTCTCCTTGAGACGCCAGAAGGTGGCAGTCGTGGCCCACTAAGAGCTTTTTAGTCGGAACGGCCGATTGTATAAAAAGCGGCAAGCCATTTACAAGTCAATGGGCGGACCTAAAGTGCCTTCTCCTTGTCAACAACAAGTCTACGATCGACTCTAAAAAAGGCACTCTTCTGATCAGTTTATACAAAATCAAAGTCCTCGATGGCGGCTATGTACACAGCCCAATCGTTCATCAGTCTTTATTTTTTTCAATCATTGCGTGTACGTAAAGCGTCAAGGCACACATCCGTATGCAGTGGACGAGGCAATGACTAAGTACAAAGAAATGAGTCGTTCAAGACCACATATTGGCTACATATGAACACGAATCCTCGAGTTTATTGTCGACCACATTAGATGTGAGCGCATCGATCATAAAGCGACAGCAGCGCGTGAACCTACTGGGTATCTCGTTAACATCAAAGCAGACTCAAAGAACACGTTTCAGTTGATTAGGTGCTGCTCCAGTGATGTCAATTTTGACCCCAAACGAAATGAGCTTGTTGCTGAAACTGAATATAAGGTAAACATATATTGATAGACTGAACTAAACACACATTTACCAACATACGTACCGCGTGACACACATGTACATATATATCTTTTTTTACATTACGGTGTGCACTTGTTTTAAGGTTTGGGAGAACTCAGCAAGAAACTGTGTTTTCCCAGTGGAAGGAGGGGACGGAAACGTCTTGGCAAAATTTGACGGTTCTGAGCGTGAAGACTTCAACGTAAAACATAACAGCTATGGCTGTCGAATATGCTGAGTTGCCTGCGAATAGTTATGTCGGCTTACATTTTTGGTCGTAAGGGCAACATTTTACGGTTTTGAACGTGAAAGCTTCAACGTAAGATATACCATTACGGCTTTCTATACATACGACTTCCCTTAACCCCGCTGTTCGCCTTTCGCTAGCTTGCGACGGGTGTCATTCAGATTGCGCAGAATTTTCCGCCGAACACGCTGGTATAATCGATTCCTTCATGCATTGTTTCTTCCGCAAACGTAGATTTTACGCAACTATGTAGGAGAAAAAAGGCAGAATACCTACTTTTATAAATATTATCCTCAATTCTAAAAAGGCGTTTCCGCCCATCTTTCAATTGGGAAAATATTTTCTTGCCGAGTACTACCAAACCTTAAAATAAGTACATACGGGTATGGAAGAGAATTATATATATATATATATATATATATATATATATATATATATATATATATATACGTATATATATATATATATATATATATATATATATATATATATATATAAATATATTTATATATATATATATATACTAGGCTGGTGCGCTGGTCATGGTTGTCACCTACCTAGGTGTTACCGGTGTGATCCCCGTTGTTGATCGAATTTTCTTTGAGCAATGAAATCTGCCACAAGGACATTTGGAGTAGCCACGATTACTGTTATAAGATGTTCGTTTTTGCTCTTAGCCCTCCTGACAAAAAAATGGTAGCATGTGCATATAGGTACGCATGTCAAGCGAACATTAGATGCAATTATCCTATGCATAACTCGTACGACAGTCTTTTAAGTGTCAAATGCTCACACTCTTCTTCGACATTCGCTCCAGTAACATCCGGAGTCAGCCGGAAAGCAAAATCTACGTCCAATCATATAAGCAGACAGGGACAATCGCTTAGCATCTGGCTAAATATATAGCTAAATAGTACAATTATTCAAAATAACTCTATGTCCCTGCACTCGGTCGCAATTTCGCACCAGGATTAGACGAAGGAAAATTGTTTCGGCTTGACCCGCTGCGATCTTACTCAGATATATGTGAAGGTGGGGGCTGCCCGCGCGATCCACCTTCCATCGTGCAATAGAGCAAGCAATGGCGTACTTCATTCACCCTTGCCCGTGAAATCGTGTGTAAATCATGCAGACTTGCGCCACAATAGCGACCCCCAATGGACACATACCAAGTTCGGCCACCTTGTGGTCGGGATCAACTAAATTCGAGATCGATTACGTTTGTAGTTGTTTTGCACTGGCCACACAAGACTATACAGTACACACGTATGTATATCTCTTTAAGACACAGAAGAAGTCGCAGATGGTTCGCACACCACCACCACCACCAGATCCGTGCGCGTACGTATTTATGTTGAGTATTTGTGGCAGTTTCTAGCTGGGAGCCTTGGGGAGCTTCTCCTCGCGACTGTTACGTGCTCTTTTGCGCATGTTCTCTTGAGCTCCGAAGGGTGTTGCTATTTCCGGGCCGGATAGGCCCGATCGCAAGATCGCTGATCACCTGTTCTGTCTGTCGATAGGCCCGCACCGCGTCCGAGACACTACTCGGAATATGAGTGAAACAAATGCGATGATCGACGCGGTGCTGTTGACCCTGACGCATCTGTTTAAACATCGATAGGATTTGTAAGGCATACAAGCAAACATGATGCCAAGAGTCATGATACAAGCTCGCCTTTAAGCTCGGCAGCGTCGATTCAGCAGATCTCTGCTGACTGTTACCGTAAGCCCGTGTAAGTGTTGATCAATGTTGGCCTAACGCAAACTTTTGAGCATCAAACAGCAAACGCGTACATTTAATGTTTACTTGCAGTATCCTATATTATAACTTAACAAACTTTATGAATATTGAACTTGATACTGGCTAGATGCATACGTTTTTGTTTTCACATCGATGTTGTTGCCTGAGCGAACAGTCATCCTAAGCGATGACTGTAGCCGTACCACGGCCGTCTACTATATCCTCAACAACGAAACGATATATCAAATAGTTGAAACCATAACTATGCGTGACTCTCAGTTCAGTGCACTTTCTTCGACGCCGCGGCGATCAATCATTACGCTGGTGCTAGTGCTAATGATAATGATGATGCATATCGAGTATATTAAGTAGAATTATGTAGATGTCAAGGATAATAATAAAAGGGACTACGTAGACGTCAAGGATTGAATTGAGAAGGACTATGTAGATGTTAAGGAGTATGTTGAGAAGGACTATGTAGATGTCAAGGATTATATTGAGAAGGACTACGTAGATGTCAAGGATTATATTGAGAAGGACTACGTAGATGTCAAGGATTATATTGAGAAGGACTAAATAGATGTCGAGGATTATATTGAGAAGGACTATATAGATGTCAAGGATTATATTAAGTAGGACTATATGGATGTCAAGGAATATATTAAGACGGATGATGATGATGATGTGCATGGCGATGAGGACAACGGTGCTAAACAGTACTTACAGAATTCGTCTTTCCTGCATCTTTCTGAGCGCCTCGTCCCTGGCCATCACAGCGAGTATGTGGCGCTGTTCGTCCAGACTGAGGTGCGTCAGATCGATGGGCGCCTCGCCGGTGGTCATCGCCGCCGCCGCTGAAGTGTCGTCGCCGCCCACGGTGGACGGCGTTCCGCTCAGAGAGCCGCTGAGCTGCAGCATCGGAGCACCGCAGATCGCGCCGGGGGTCATTGCGCCCATGGCGCCGCCCACGCTGCCCATGCCGGCACCCTCCACGCCACTGGCGCTGTAGCCCGCTGGAGACTCGGCACCCCCGCCTCCGCCGGCGCCGCTACTTCGGCTGCTGCCCCGCGACATGGCGCCGTACGACTGGTGATCGAACGCGCCGTTCGGGGGTGTATCGGGTCTCGCCGGGCTGCCCGGCAGGCCCGGCTGCGGGGGCAATAGTGATGGCTGGGGTGGTGGCGACACACTCGGTGCGCGACCGACACCGCCGAAGAATGGGTGATGCTGGTCGTTGTAGTAGTAGCTCTGATGGAAGCCGCTCCCTTGTTGTTGTTGATGCTGCTGGTCTGGAAGCGAGAACGGGGGCGTCTCCGACAAGGGCGCCCGCAGCCCGGGCGATGACGATCCTGACGCAACAGGCGTCGACTGTAACAAGGTTGTCGGACCTTGTCGTTGTTGTTGTTGCTGCTGCTGGTGCTGCTGCTGCATTACTGCAGCTGCAGCCGGATCAGAAACAGTAGCGGTAGCCACGGCGGCGGCTGTGGCTGCAGAGGCGCCTTCGTCTCTGGGCTTTAGCGAATCCGTTTCGCTTGACGGTAGCATCATGGCGTTCAAAAGCACTGAGCTTCCAGGGCTCGTTTCCAACGTTGGAGATGTCATCGTGGCGCTGTTTTATTGCTTTGGTTTGTGTTGTTGTTATTGTTATTGTTGTTGTTGATGACCTCGACCTCCACCACTGCCACTACCACCACAACCACCTCTTTCATGTGGGATTGCCGTCGACGAGTATTGTTGCTGTTCTGGTTGCTGCTGCTGTCGTTGTTGTTGTTGTTGTTGTTGCGGCTATTATTCGTTGTTGTTGTTGCCAGGCTTGCCAAGCTAATTCCCTTTGCTTTTGCCTGCTGCTGATGTTTTACTGTAGTACATCAGCAGTAGCAGTCAGTCACAGCTGTTGTGGCGGTGTATGGTTTATGAGACGACCATAAATAATCCCAATTAGACTGAGCGCAGTAGCAACAGTGTTGCTCTGTTTGTTCTTGTTGCTTCTTCTTCTGTCGTGGCTGCTTTTCACCTCTGTTGGCGGCAGCAAAGCGGTACTAGGGGGCAGACCGTGCGTAGTTGGAGCAGAACGAGAGATAGAGGGGTAAGGCCTGAATCCTAAAGCCGAAGTACGTCAATCAGAGAGCGCACCGAGGTCACGTTAAGGTCACCACGTGTAGGTTTTGAGGGGGAAAGAGGGAACACGGTGTTCGTGTGCAACTCTGCCGTATCATTGACTGAACGCGTGGAGACACGATACAGGCACAACATAGTGGGTTTGCGGCCAACGCTTGCTTGCTTGTTCACGTGCAAGTGCCGTCATCAGCAAGACACTGATGACTGAGACCACCATTATAGGAAGCAGACAGAACCGAACTACCCACCCTCCTGCCTCTAGGAGAGTGTATCCGCACAGTCATAGGTCATAATGAAGATGAATTTCTCCGTCCGGCGTACAGCTTAAGCACACACCATCTTCTTGTTTGACGTCGACGACTCTTCATCATGTCTCGCCTTGCTGAAATTCAACACGCACACGCATTGCACGAAAGAAAAGCGTTACTACATGAATATAATGTTGTTTGGCTTACTATGAATAAAATTATATATATATATATATATATATATATATATATACTAAGAAAAATCAGGTGCGGTTTAGTATGAGTTTTGTAGACATATACCACGTCATGATGAACACCCCAACCGTCGGGCTCTGGACGCCCGTATCCACCTCCTTTTCATTCTAATTTCGTGCTCATTTTTACGCTATTCATGTTACCCTGACAAGGTACAACCTCACGTAACCTTTTTTTGACTCGTACGGAGTTTGGCCTCGGCTGTCACATAAAATATATCATTGCGACTGTTTTTATGAGTTTCCCTCCAAGCTCGTACGTCATGCTGTGTGCTTGCAGACGTTATTATAATGGCATGGTTGCTGACCACAGCTGGCTCCACTGATATCCACGGAACTCCACAACACTGCTCGTTCTAGGTATCGAAAAAAACAAGGTATGCAGCTCTAGGACAGCATTAAACAAGACCTCGTATAACTGTCTTGCTTTAACGCTGCATCAGCAAGAGTGTACAAACACTAAAATAAGAAATATAATACATTATATCATAATAAAGTTATAGCTTTTTGAGCGTTGCCACCTCATGTCAGCAGAGGCAATGCAAGCCCGTATGCAGGGCTCGCCACTGTAACAGGTATTAATTACCAGAAAAGAATACAATAAAAGTGTAGTTACCTTGGCGTTGCCGCAGCCGCAAATTTATTTCATTTACACCCCAAAAGCATCTTGGTGCATTTTTGCGAAATGTCGCGCGAGGTTGGTCCTCCAACATAATGCACTGCTGGTAGACGAGAATCTAGCATTCACATCAGATCAAGGGAGAGGGCCCCCTTCAAAGTCTTTATACACGATTCATTCTTTAGAATCTCGTTTTGCACTTGCACAGCACTTGCTTAGTATGCGGGTTGTTGGGCCGCTGCCACCAGGTAGCCATTGTTACCACATCAACCAGAACTAGATAGTAAGTCGCCCTAGATGTACAACAAGGCAGATGCAACATTGTTCAGCATATGTACGTTGTTATAAGAAGATTACGCCCGCTTGCTCGACCGTGTCGCTTCTACGGGTGCAAACAGTTTGATTTTGAGCTCGGGACGGTACTTTTTTAATACTTGTATACTACACACACACACTTATATTAGCGTGTCTTATCTAACCGCATCGCCTTATTAATGGCCAAAGTATGCACGCAAGTGGCTGGCTGTAGTTTAAAGGCCAAAATCAGGAAAATGTGGCTCATTTAGCTTGAGCAATACATCTTTGGGATGGACCGGGGTGCGTTTACATCATGTGAAGTAATAGATCATATTCCACTTAGTTGGCTTTGGGACAAACCGGAAGTAAAGTTAAAGTTAAAAAGTTAAAGTAGCGAGAATCGTACACCGTATATTTTCCGCCGTGGGTCGGGCATGATTTAAGCAAATAATACCAAAGTCAATACACAATACTATTTGCTTAAATCTTGAATTATATTATGTTCGGTAGGCGAACGCATGTGTGTGGAATGAGCGCAGTAAGTACTGGGAGCGTGATGATTGACACAGGCACGCTTTTGGCTGTCCTTCTCGATCGGTTGATGAGGTTCGGATTCCGCTTACGACAGTTTGATTACGCTGCCATGTAGTTGGCGTGCATGGTAAAATACAAAGCAATGCATGTCAAATGCATTCTGTACTAGTTGTACTGAAGATGGCTGGGACGTGCTGCAAATAGCACTTGCTTGTTTAATGTTTTTGCTTGGCCGACAATGCTTAAACGCGGCACGCGGATATCTCTGTAGCACCTGGACGCTACCCAAGAGACCATCCAAGCAGCACTACATGAGTGCAGAACATGCATGTATTCATTCGACCGGTGGTAACTTGGATAATACCGCGACTCTTTCAAGGCGAAGCTATGCGGCGGGTGAATGTCGGGCGGGCGGCTATCGCGTTGCTTCGGTAGCACCGTGTGTAGGGGTAGAATAGTCTAAGCCAGCGATAGCACCGTTGCTTGCCATGGGCAGCTAGAAATCCATTAACGACGACCCACGGGGCCGGATTAGCAACGGGTGAGCGAAGGCAGCACACCTATTAACTAGCGAGATGCCCCCGGCCGCCGAGGGTCTTGAAGCCCATCCTGGCCAAATAGAGTTGGTAGGCTTTGCACACTCTGGTCTAAAGAACGACTACTGTAATATATTTTTAAAGGTTAGATTCTATCCGTTTCCCCGGTTTTATTCTGATTGTTCGAACGGATTGACTCAACTAAGGCCGTGACTATTACTAGCTTTAATAATAATAATGTTGTTGCAGCTTCGCAGTTAGCCTTTGACGCCAACAACGGGAAGCCGCAAACGCCAAAAAGACAAATACTGCGTACAATGATTATCCTAAGCGTTTTCTCTCTAGTATCGAACCAATGGGGAAAGGCCGAGAACACAACGGATCTGATTTATCTCAACTCTAGGGGACACATTCCGGTAGCCATTTGATACATTTGATTGGATCTTGTATTCGGATCTGGCTGTGACTCAAGTCTTTATTTATGGTAAAGCTGTACCACCTTTTTCGTCTTGTGGCTAATTACAAGGCACATTCATCGAGCACACTTTTGGTGAGTCCAGCGTGGTCGTGCATAACATATCATGGCTCGAGAAGACTTGGCCTTCAAGCCAAAATCTCTTCCCATGGACCTGCATATGGTAGATAATAATAAATGCAATGAATAAACCACGAATGTATATGTATAGGTCAATCAAGCATATATAGTATGCTCGAAACTGACCCGCAACTACTTCACATAGCTTCGAAAGGGCAACATTTGTGTCCTATACAGGCGTCTTGAGGAGCAATGCATCATTAATACTTTGTAATGAAAATGACAACACGAATGCTCACAATGAACTAACAACACGAATGCTTTACAGTTCATGTTATCTCCATAAAATTGACTCTTAATTTATGTACGTATTTACCAAATAATGTAAAACATGATTATTGTTTTATTTTATATAGAGAAAAGCTAAGCGAAGCCGTTTGAGGAACGCATCTACTCCATGATCGCATTCCGCCAACTTGGTTTTGCTTCCGAGATAAATTCTGCGAATATTGTTACCATAAACCGGCACGTTTGATCCTTATTCGGAAATCAGGTAAACCACAAGTAACCTCTCGGCATACCGCCCTACAAGTACGCTCACCTATCCACGACGCTTATTCACGACTAGTTACAGAACTAGAATGCAAGAAGGCGTTGTCGGAAAAACAGTACGGTTTCTGTGCCGGGCACTTCAAATATTCGGCTATATATGTATATATAGATATTCAAATTTTAATGAAGATTAACTGGTAAGATGCATGATGTGCACCGTCATTGCTAAGGCTATGATAGTGTAGGACTCACTCCCTAGCCGTCCCACGCAATACAAGCCGTCCCACGCAGCGAGTTAGCAGACGCATCGGCGGTCTTTGCACTGAAGTCGGTCGCTGAAGTGTTCAAATTGTATAGTGACAACTGTATTGTAATTATGTACCGTCTTGAAATGCAAATGTATTTCGGAATAAACAATTTGTATGCATGTTAAATCCAGTCGTCCTCTTGGTCCCTTGCAGGGGGCGGCCGCAGTACTGTATTTTTGAGATTACATCACCTGGCCACTTTTTCTTGCCATGTAGGCTGCTCGACATTGTGCGGCGATCATTTTCACCTCGGAGACATATTCCGCGAATCGTCTTACAATAATCAAGTATTCATGATCCATGAGGAACGCCTCTACAAGGGCTTGGCATGCCAGGGGGTTTCCCTGTCTTAGGCTCCGTGACACTAGCTTTCGCTCAATTTTGAAAAAGGTGCAGCGATTGCAGCATGTTTTACACCGACAGCATCTTGCTCTTAAGTTGCACACACGGCATACTTAGGCGTCAGTTTTATCAATGCGGTGTTAGTATGTTTTTTTGAGGGTTTAAAATGCATTTACGTACGACTGAGCAAAAGCATACAGGGATTGGCTGGTGGTCCCGAGAGTGGGCAAATACATTAATGTATGCAGATGACATTGCGATCTATGGCAGAAGTTTATTTAAGGTTAGGCAGGGACTAGAACGGCTAATCGATTATATGGACGAGATGGGACTTAGTATTAACTGGCAAAAGACAGTAGCAGTAAAATCTCGAAGAGGAGGTCGATTGGCGAAAGACGATGTTCTTCGAGCCAGGGGTAATACAGTAAATTTTGTAAATAAATTTACCTATTTAGGGGTCACTATAACGTCAAATGATAGCAGTTTTCGAAAACAGATTGAAAGCAGAGTAGGAAAAGCCATTAGAGCGGCAGCAGCAACTAAAAACCCGCAATTGTTGTCAATACATTCTGCGTCCGCCCTTTTCAAGATTAATATAGAACCAATAGCAACATTTGGTGTATCACTTATATGGGAGAAATTAGGAGAGGCAGATCTATAGTTACTAGATAGAGTTCGATTTTTCTTCATGAAGCTGGTTTTGGGGTTAGCTAACTCTTGTAGGAATAGAATAGTTCATTTATTAGAAGGGGGGCTCAAATGACACAGGCATTACAAGTAAAACGGGGTTTACCTAAGACGACGGCCTTCGTGGCCTATACTATGAAGTGGAGGGAAAAATTAAAGGATATAGACATAGAAATATACACGACGATAGCGATGAGGAATACAACCTGGCGAGCAGCCGGATATAAGAATAGGCATCTCACTACGGCATTTGCAGCCCACGGGTTCCATCACGTGTTATGCAGCACACAAGAATTCCACAATCCTCAGGAGTGTTGTAGGTGCGCGAGATGCTTAGGCCATTGTGATAGATACCACGCCGCAACATATCCAGCAGTGCAATCAATAGCTGAACTCGCAAGATGAGGGAAGATCCGGTGACGCAGAAAAACCACTGATTCAGACTGATGTACTTATTTAAAATTTACCCAACCTGGGTGTTAATAAACCATAATATATACAGGGATTGGCTGTCCCCAGAACATGCTCTCACTCAGACAGTGTGGGACTCAGCCACCAAACAGAGTGTTAGTATTGCTGAAAGCGGCTTTGTGGCCCGCGAGCAGTTGCGTGAACGGAGATAAGCGAGCCGTGTTTAAGGCTGTACCTTTATTTTTTAGAGCAGGAGGTATTGATTTTGTCCAGTATTCAGGATGCCCAGACTGGATTATTCCGTATTGTTGGCTCCATTTGCTTAGGGTGTCTGTTCTGCTGATTAGTGTTCCCTCCGTCCGAACGTTACGTAGATGTTTCTTCATGCTAACCATTTTACTCCTAGTTCCCCAAGAAGTTGTCTAGAAAGAACTTGTATGGCTGCTGTGGGAGCCGTGCGACTTGACCGCGATATGTAGAGTCATGGATTTTTGGGTCTTGGTGAGAAGGCAGCGTTTTGTAGCTCTGGTAGTGCATAAGGGTGTGGCATAAAACTTGATGCTGTCTAATGCGGGTGCTAAGAGACGGCGTCGAGAGTCGGAACGCAAGATAATCTTCCGAACACGCAAGTATGTCCGGTTTCTCTTGCAGTCGCACATTTTGTTAAGATATGTTGCCAATTACGTCGACCTACGAAACACTTGTAATTTCATTGTCACCCCTAAACAAGACATTTTTGCCTCGCAAGTCCATTACAATACACACTCCATTACAATATTGTGGAGCGTGGTAAAATTACTATTTTATTACGTTCTGGATTTTCTCAGGTCCGGCATAGAAAATGGATTTGGACATCTTATATATATATATATATATATATACTTGCATGTCTGACATAGATAATTGGTTCGAGTCTGAATTAATGCTAAAATTCTTACAAAATAATAATGATTTTTATATACCTACATACGGTTTTCTTTATTTCTTTCTTGTTTTCACTGCGGGCCACAAAACAGCACGTTTCATGCATGCCTAATATGTATACGTACGCAGACATCGTATGAAAAACTTTGCCATTGTGCGACTGCCGATTGCCGAGCAAACTTGCACACGTTGCGTCCCAGTGGTATAGCAACGTGCATATAAAGAGAGGCAGAAGCAACAACAACAACAACAATATCAACAATGTGTGGTCGGCAAGGAGGAACCAGTCAAAGTCAGCGGTACGCGAGCCTCCCCCGTAGCTCCTATATGACTTATGACCGAGAACAAGTCTCTTTTCTTTTTCCTGTTTTCGTTCTTCTTGTTCAACTGCAGCAGCTGTCCAAGTAGAGTGTGTGTAGTGGCTGTGTGTCGTAATAAAAGTAAAAGTAGTAACCGTTGTGGCATTAGTAGTCATAATCGCAATTCTCTCGTTCTCCCACTAAGCGCCCGTGCTCCGCTCTCGTTCTTAATGTGGCTCCGCACGACTTCTTGCCGCATGCACTGCACCTCGATGCACGACAAAGTCGTTTTTGGTTTTCCACACGGTCTTCGTTCGCTGCCTAACCTGCCATGGTTCTCCTGTCATGGTCGTGTTCTGGTCGGTTTGTGAAGAAGGGCTGATCCCCTTCTAAACCCGTCGAATACTCTCCGAGCGGTCTAGCGCTAAACTCGCGAGTAGTGGAGGTGCTGGAGGCGCTGGGGTAGGTAGCAGAAGTAGAAACAGCAACACGCGCCGATCTTGTAGTTCGTCTTTCCTTTACGAAGTCCGAAAACAATCCCCGTCCTAAGTCCCCGTCTGCTAGGCAAAAAATACCGCAATGTAGAAAACACTTGTTCATACCGTCTCTCTCTCACAGACTTATTCAGACTCTCTCTCTCTGTCTCCCTTTAGCTTGTTCTCTGACTGATTGCACTGAGTAACCGATTGATTAGAGGTAGTCTAAGCAACACGAGTGCAAGGGTGTACACACGTACGAGAGAAAACAGCAAGGCCATATGTTTCTTTCTCTCTCGTTTTTTTTTTTTGCTGTTGGTGATATGGGGCCAGGCAACAAATGCCTAAATGATAGCCAATGACTTGTGCCAGCCACAAATCCCGGTCCAGGATAGCGGTCATAGGGTAGCCGTGTTCTGTATGCAAACGTGGCACGCTCTCGTCGTCCGCGTACGCCTGTCTAGCGTAGCAGTCTACGGGACACAGAGGTCTAGGGGGTGGGCGGCTCTACGGGCCATTCATGCATCCTTACTGGCACCCGCCACCCAGAACCCAGCCTTTCTCTGATTATGTGAGGTGCGAGAGCTAGCTTGATTGGTTGGTAGGAAGGCAGGCAGGCAGGTAAATAGCCCATAGTCACTGCTGCAGTAGAAGTGGGTTCTAATGGCCCAATGGCAGCAACGAAAACAGTAGCAGCCATAGCAACAACAAGGACAACAACAGGGACCACGACAAAAACAACAACAAGAACGACAACAAAAGCAACAAGGACAATAACAACAAAAACAACAACAACAATAATAACAACAAACACTACAAAAATAATCTCTTTGATTGTAGCCACTAAGGACGCAAAACGATTTGGACTTCAATGCAATAAGCAAGAAGAAGAAAACCACACGTACGCACGGTGCAGCCGTGCGGTTTTCTTCTTCCTTATTGCATCTGAGAAAGGGCTCTCGTTTCTTTGCTCGTCATAATGGTGCACGATAACGATCCTCTCTCGAACAACGAAGACAACCGTAGTCGTCGCAGGAATCCAGGTCCGACTTTGCTTGCCCAGTCATACACAGGGTTCCCTAGAGATTGCAGCGCTTCCAGCTCCAGGGCTCGTGCCAATCGAATGCGCATACCAACGCAAGTTTTCTCTCTCGCTCTCTCTATTTCCATTTGCTGTTTTAATTGTCTCCCTTTCCGCCTTAACCGCCCCGCTTTCCATCGTGTGTAATGAGTGCGGCCAGACATGTACCTAATTTTTCCTCATAGGAAATCGCACCTCATCGAGAGAAGAAAACAGATTCCACACTCTAACCCAACACCTATTGCCCACCTGCCCGTCCGTCCGCCCGAGGTTCGCTCTAACTCGCTGGAGAAATCCCCAGACTCCGCTACCACTACGGCCTCCACAGCCGCTGCCATAAGGCAGCCGGCAGATCTGGATAGTCAATAAATCACGCGATATATATATATATATATATATAAATCGTGCGAACTGCTTTAATGAACGACTGTCCGTCTATATCCCTCTTGCTCTATTCCCTCTCTCGTCTCTTTTTCCGCACTGTAGTTGATTACATATATGGAAAAGGTAGGGATAGGCCCACTAGGCACATTGGCTTGGCAAATCCATGGTGATATGTGTAACATTTACCTAATGTATTATACGTAAAATAAATTTATTTAATAATATATATATATATATATATATATATATATATATGAGGGCGGATCGGCAAATTCTAGTACATTACGCGAATTTTGCCGACAGACCGAAACTGCCAAGATATTCCGGTTTGGTTTGCTTAGGAGCGCCATGCATCAGTTACACGCAGGACACATTTTGCGCCAACAGTGGCGGCGTTTATGGTTTGAGTTTGATTCAAAACTGTGAAGAAAACGAGGTTTGGCTGTTTTTAAAGAGCCGAAAATGGAGGAGCAACAACTCTGCATCAAGTTTTACGTTAAAAACCGAATCATAAGAGCCAAAATGGTGGAAATGTTACAAACTGCTTACGGTGATCGAGCAGTGTCCCAAAACATTGTGTAAACGTAGTACCATCGATTTTTTGACGGACGTGAAGAGACGGAAGATGATCCTCATTCAGGAAAGATTCAGATATCAATGACAGAAGAAAACCTTGAACACGTTCCTGATATCGTGTTCAACAATCGCTGAATTACTATCAAGGAGATAGCTGAGAAATATGTATATATATGTATATATAAAAAAAAAATATATTTATATATATGGGCAGGCTCTATAAGATGCCAATGAGCAATTTAGATTTTGAATTGAAGCGTTGATTTAGGCAACCGGCGGTTGCTACATTAAACAAACACGTTCGTTAGGAATGTCCCCACTAGCACGTGCAACAAAAATCTGCAAATGCGGACGCGTGCAAAAACCGCGATATATCACTTAATTGCGGGCACCCCATGAAGGCGTAGAAAGGGAGAATGTCGTTGGCTATTAGAAGAAGAGTTGACTAAAAACAGTTGACAAGTAGGGCCAGCAACAGACATTCCCACGCGAATGCTAGCATCACCAAGCATGTGGACTGACCACAGTAGCAACAACATGCAAATACTACGTAAAGAAAAGTGCCATAGATTAAACAGACAGCATACTGGATAAGTAAAAGGTCATTTCGATAAACAAACGTGTTAGCTACTAGAGGGAAGTAGTCGCATAATACATATTTGATCCTAGTGAATATAATGATATAAAAATAATATAACAATTGCATTTATTCATGTATGTAAATACAACTATATCCAGCAAACCTGAGATTTCCATTTAGGCAACTGAACACAGGTTTTTGTCATGTAATTGTAGCCTATATGCGACGTAACTCTTCGTAGGGTACACCCTTTATCATTCAGCCATGCATTGCAAGCACATTTTATGCTTTCTAATACATGTTGCATTCATTTACATACCTGCACTCATTACGGTCTTACCGACACGCATTACGACTGAAACATTGACTATTGGCGTAGTTATGGTAGAACGCAAATCGTACGCATATGAATGGCTAAGCGGTCGTATTAGAACACACGCAGAGAACCTATATAGGCGGATTTAGTCCGACAGAAGCGCGTTAGGGTAAAGACCGTTGGCAACATGGGCGACTATGAAACGCACTCTTGAGCGGCGGGGAATCGAACCACTGTATCGTTGGTGGCGCTCGGCCTTATGTCGACCCTGTATCGTGCGTCCTGCACGTTCTGCAAATCTGACAACCACGACCATGACGACCTCCAGAACGAAGGGGTTGAACAAATAATAATAATAATAATAATAATAATAATAATAGTAATAGTAATAATAATCATCATCATCATCTTTGGCGTTCTGCCCTGTCTTGCGTGCTTCAGGTGCCTTTGCGCTTGGGCTTGGGGCTGGTGTAAACGGACCGGGGAAAAGAAAACACTGCATACGATATGCTATCCGATAATATCGCCAGGAGGAACAGCAGAGCCCGTGTCCCGTCTCCGTCTTCGTCAGTTGTTGCGCACTTCTCGCCGCTCGACCGTGCCGAATTATGACATCGCAAAGCCTCCGCCTCTTCCGACAAGAAGAAGCGTATTCCTCTCTAGGCGGTGCCCTTTGCCTTATTCCTTTGTCTGCCAGTCTGACCGGTCGTCGGCGTGCTGAACACATTTCCATCTGTCAGCGGAGGCTACTGCCCTGCCGACTGAATCCGCGTTGTAAATCCCATAGACCCGCAAGACACTGCCGCCGCAGTCGGCTGGTCTGCCAGCAGCGCCATTGCTTTTGCTACCGCTGCTACGACTACTGTTACTGCTAAGTAAAGGGCCTCAATTCTCTACCCCACTCGCCCACTCCACCCCCGTCCCACGATGAGGGGTTGAGGGACGATCATGACTGGTGGCCCATCCGGTTCGCCTTTGCGAGGAGCCATAAAGTTTTCATTATCTCTACGACCTTGTGGTTCTGTGGCAATTGCTGCCTCGGTTTTCGACCGAGTAACAGCAGTAGCATATTCGAAGCGAGGGCGCAAAACGTTCGTTCGCTTTCCCCTAACTCTTCTCAGCAGCTAGTATCCTCTCTCTCACTCACTGTGAAAAGTTTGGACCAGCTACGTGTCGGCACCCGTAGCAAGTTGAGATCGGCAACGAATCGTCGCAGTTATTCCTGTAGCGGATCTGTACATACGATAAACGTCCGCTGATACAGATATACGTGTCAAAGTGTATAAAGCATCTCCCGCCGTTAGAGTTCACATGTACGCAAAGATACCTCTCAGCTAGGCGACTAGCTAAACAGACGCATGCCCGCTTTCTACGATCGATGTTTTTATTTTATTTTTTTATGTATTTTTTTAGATACAAACATGTGAAGTACATGCGGTTATACACAATATAATCTTCCTTTGTTTTTGTATGATTGGATGTATCAGTGCAAAACCGTACACGGGCATCAGCCTTACGGAAAAACAAGAAGAAGTTATGGTCATCGCACATCTTATCAATAAAACGCACTTGAAAAAAAATTGCGTTTAGTACGACCACGACCTCGATACGACCTTGTGATGACAACTGTAATCACATATTTAGATATATGGCCGAGTGGATCTGTGGGTTGATTGATTTGTGTGAAGCGATAAAGAACCACCACCCATATGCTATTAATAAGCATCACATAATTTGCGCTCCGCGCAACACGTGTCACAGGTCGGCCATACACAACATCGTCAGGTATTCAGCCGCGGATACGTAAATCAGCACGGTCGGTGGAAAAACAAATATAGCAGACACCGTGACCACATGAGTCACGTGAGTCTGCTGAGTTGCATAAAAATATGTGCACACGTGGTATAAGGCTAAGAACAAAGCGATGTCACGCAGTCGTCTCCCACCACCGAATAAAACGAAATGTCGGGCCCGGTTATATTCAACACCGCCTCTGATGAACCTTAGACAAATTGTTACGGTCGTGCCGAGAGAAAAGTGACACAGCACCAGCAGAAGCTAAAAAGTTTCAATCTAGTATAAGTGCGTTCGAAGAAACGAAACTCTATTAAGCGTTTCAAAATTATAATGGCTATATCTTATATAATTATCTAATCAATGCCGTTACGTGAAACCTTGTGGCAGATATGAGAGTTAGCCTGCTGAGAGCAGCAGATCTACAAAAGCAGGCAATAAAGGTCAAGTAAAGCTTAGGAAGTCTCGGTAGGTCTCATTTAAACTTAGAAGGGCAGTTAGCTCATAAAACTTATTCTTACTTTATGCAACTTGCCGGGAAAAATGTTAAGTGCATTGTCAGAGTTGTTCCTGTTTTTCGGCACACCATTGCAAGTGCAAACGCCCGCAAAGTAGTTTATCCTTTATTTCAGACGTGTGTTGCAATTTTCAGGTATATTTATCTATATACATAACACACCTATGTGAACAAGTTTGGCTACTTATTTATGTTTATATTACAATCACTATAATTTACCCAGAGGACAAGCAGGATTCCGCGGTGCGAGTGTACAGGATGATTTTGTTTTCGCTTCACAACTGTGGAGTTGAGTATGCAATTCCCCCGCCCTCTCCCCTGAACAGCAAATAGCGTCTGAGCATCTGCTAAGTTTCTGGACTAGCACAACATGTAATACTTATATGAAAAAGATAACAACGTCTTAGTGTTGTGTTCTTTTCAAACTAGGTGTCCATCTAAGTTCTGAAACATTTTTTCACTCTCATACAGTCTCTAAATGATATCTAGCATGCATTTACGCCCTTCTCAATGTCTGAAAGCAAGTTTCTCAGTTAAAGCCACCAAGCGCTTCAATTTAGGTTTGAATTTCTTATGGCAGACAGAGAGACAATCTCGATCTCCGCGTGCCAAGCCAAGTAAGACGGGTGTAGTTCAGGGTTGTCGCATTTTTCTCGCCAAAATTGCTTTACAAAACTTAACAGCTATTCATGCCTTTTACTTAGATCAAATGCGATAACAACAGTATGACATAACTGTTTTCAGTTAAACAGGTTAAACGCACCAACAAACACTGCACCGTTTGTGTGAGGGAAAAAGTGATCCGTAACTACTGCGGCGTTGGTCGTAAATGCCGTACCTGAGAGATCTATACCTGAGACCTGCCGTCGTTCTGAAAATCTAGCAGACGCACTGTGTATACACGCGGCTCAAAAATGTTGTCCTTTCATTGTAGATATTTAGCACAAACACAATGAAATAGTGCGGCGCAAAACCGCTGAACCGCTACACCGCATTTTGCACCGTGTGGCAATGGTGGCTGAGCCGGCTCGCGCACTGTTCTGGATAAAAACTGCTGGGCCGCTGCCGTGCGTAGGATTAATGCTGCTAGGGTAGGATTCTTTCTTCTTGCTTGAGTATTATTAGTTCGGGTCGAGGATTGTCCTGCTGGTACATTCACTTTCTGTTGGAGAAGGCTCAGAGAAGTCCAGCATGAGCACTCTATGACTTGGCTAAAAATCGTAGAAACGAAGTGATAGCCTATCGTTGTCCCCCCTGCCAGCGTAACCACCAGCCGAGAGCCGAGTGGTTCGACTGTGCCTTGACTTCCTCTCCCTTGCCACGCTTGTCACGTGTGAAATTTAAAACGTTATACTGGCATGTGTGCATAAATACGTAACCGCCGCAAAGTTTGGTGTTCTTTTTTGTGCTGATCATATATCACAATTTGCCACTGAAAAGTATAAACATATTCTTGATACAAAAGACATATATATATTTCTCCGGAGATGATATATAAATATATCACTTCCGGAGACTGGAGGACTGGTTGCCTCGAATAACGAACGCTCAACCACACACAATCTGAGTGAAGATTAGCGATTCTCAGAATGAATTTGGGCAAAGACCTCCAAATTATGATGATGATGATGGGCTTAGATACACCATCATGTAGATTCAGCATGCATCGGTCGTACATTTCTACGGCAAACGTTATGCCAAAGGTGTTACGGGCCTCGCTGAATTGCATCCAGAGGTTGTTCTGCGATTCGCATCGTATCCAGATGTCGAAACCATACAGCCATTTGTGGCGCAATGGAGCCTCCTATAGACTGATGTCCAACCATGCACATCAGTATAACATATAAGAGTAATTTTGCTCTCACCCCTAAACAATACACTCCCTCATCAATAATAAGTTCCATCACCCCTTAAAAGAGGTGTGCTTAATTTTGCAACACCCGGGAAATATATAATTCCTAAACCGAGTGAAGGATATATATATATATATATATATATATATATATAGTTTTCACCTGACCCAACGTACAATTCAGTAAAACAACAGACAATGGAGTGAGGGACCTCTGATTCGTTTTAGTATATATACTAAAGCGAATCAGAGGTCCCTATATATACGATTAAACGTGGGTTACGTCGCGAATATGCAGCAAATCGGGAGTGCCACATTAATGCAAAGGCTTAAATAGTCGGTCTGTTAATTAACCGGTTGTTGTATCTCTTTCAAGTGAGTGACGTGTGTACGGACGCCTATCTATCCAAGTTCGCCTGCTTAATCGAATCAAAATGTTCGGCTTGCTAATGAAAATCCATCGCTAGTTGTTCCCTTTAGCAAAGCAAGCAGAGGGAAAGCAGAATACGAAAGAAGCCTCTTTGCTCTCCAGCACTAACGGAGGCATGATGATGTTATCGTGTGTTGGCTTTTCTATCTAAATCTAGGCTGTTTCTATCTACCTAGAATGCATACATTTGTGATGTTACAAGCAGCATATACTGCATTAACATCAAAGCGCACAGATGTACGCATTTTCACGTCTAGACAATGTGCTAGTATTCGCATATTAAACATATATTCACCCGCGCGAGAAATGAAAGAGGGTTGATTTCGATAAGGCTAGTCGCTCTTTCCCATTCAACGTATGGTTATATATATATATATATATATATGTTTAATTGAGAACTGTAATACTTCTGCATATATATATATATATATATATATATATATATATATTTAATTGAGAATTGTAATACGTCTGCATATCACACAATGCTTACATTTCACGGAAATGGCAAGCCATGACACAGTAATCCGTATCTTAGACGACCGTCACATGGCCAGATTACGAGAAACAACCATGAGACACCAGCATATGGCACGGTAAACCAGGACGTGGCTGATATATATATATATATATATATATATATATACATGTGTGAAACAGTCCAGTGAAGTACAGTGTATGCATACACACAAGTGGAACCAATTGGCCTTGGTAGGTAATTCCCGCAAGACCTGCGCTGAACGTATTGAAGATGCTACGTAGCCGCGATTGGGGCCACAATTGCGTACGTATGCGTTGAATGGCGCCGTTGGCACTGTTCTCAGGGATGTGGGAGCAGGGATGAGGGAGGAAGGTTGAGAGCAGTATGACATAAATGTTGTGACAATGCGCACGCATGCACGCGAGTCCGTCCGTTCGTCGTCCACTCAAGTGTGATAATAGTCTTTCCCACCTTCTCGAACAACTAGAACGGTGGTGGCGGCGGAGACTGATCCGGGCCTCGATAATCCAATAGGAGTTTGGCCGCACAGCAATCAGCTGCCCGGTTCCCACCTGCTATCCGCTCTCCTACCAATACTGAGTTGGCTCGCAACGCGCAGCGCGTGTACACACTGAGGACACACGATGCAGGACACATGAAACACGGCGCCACCGGTCTTTGCCAAATGAGCGAAAGATTTCTTCTCGACCTGCACCTACATCGAGTGCACATATATATATATATATATATATATAAATATATATATATATATATATATATATAAATATATATATATATATATATATATATATATATATATATATATATATATATATATATAATATATATATATATATATATATAGAGAGAGAGAGAGAGAGAGAGAGAGCCCAGAACTCGGACAGTGCAAATTGTATGGGCCGATTTATCTAAAAGCATCATGCATGCTTCCGTTCGAGAAAAAACAAGCAACAGCAATGGCAGGCATGTTTAGATGACGTAATTCCGCGTTGGTCCCGCCATACAGAAAAAAACAATTGTCACACAGGACCTGTAGACGAACAGCTAAACACTTAGGTGGATCTACCCGCTTTCTGCATGGCTGGCTGCCTCCCTAGGGATAAGGGTTTCCATCCGTGAACCATTCCATGCTGTACAACTGCAGAGATGCGGTGAAAAGCGACAGCCTGCATCCGCCCGTAGGCAGTCAAGAAGCTCGGCCAGGTTCGCAAGACTGTGTGCAGAACCAAACGAGATTATAAAGCGAGGTCACAGAAGAAAAAAAAAGCCAAACAGAGTGTCTTGCTACGTGGCGTGACAATTCGCCTTTGATCTTACGGCAAATGGAATGCTACAGTGTTCCGCAGTGCGCTGTAGCTCTACGTGTCCGCTCGCGACACAGCTTTGTTGTCGAGGAACGACCAGAATAGCATTCCGAGAAGAGGGAAACAGGCGCAACAAACGCAGATATCGAAAACAGCAATCATGTCGTAGAAACAGCGGGACGCGCCAGCAGTGAAACCGCAAGGAATAGTCAGGAATTGCAAGTCAACTGGATACAGCGACTAGAGACCTCTGTGAATTGAAGAATATTTGAGAAAACTGTTTTATTTCTCCGTCTCTGAAAGGGTCTGTCTGCCGCTCTTACGCTGACGCCATGGGAAGGGAGACTAATCTGAAGTACATGCCGCACGACCGATGTTTTGCATCTTACAATTGTCAATACGGGTTGTAATTATAATTCATATTATTGTTATTATTACGTAAACTAGATTCGGATTCTTTTTTTTTGACAGAACACATTAGAGCTCAACGGTACTAAATAAGAGTGTTTCCTATTTCGTTGCTTTGTATTTCAATGGAATCACTTATTGATGCGCAGATGCGTAGACATAAAATAACATTGAATAACAATGAAAAATAGGCAGTGAACTAACAATAGACTCGTCAATAATAAAATTCGCTCTGCTCTTGTTTCAGATCCTTGTCAGGTGCCCATTACAGCAACGCACACATCTAGCTATCTGTGCATACTCTCAATCTGAGTGTGATGATCAATGTCATCAATGATAAATTTTGCTATCGCTATCGAAACAAGCTCTTTTTGGGTCTTTAGCGAATTGGCAATAAAGACTTGAAGATGCGTCGACGAGGAAAAACAGTATGCGCGCAGCGACGACGACGACGACACCGGTTTCTAAACGTCATCTTTTTCGGGACCCTTCCTGCGGGGTCTTGTGGCGCTCCAGGTGTGTGTCCTGTCTCTTGGACAATATCAATCTGTGGCACTTGACTTCTCCCCACACTGTGCCTGAAACACACCGCCTTCCCGGCTCAACACGGCTGACACGCTACAAAACGGCCTCGCTGACCCGCCAAGGACCACGCGCCTGTCTGCAGCGTTTAAGTAAATACATCGCAACATCACATCGGCTGCTTCCCCAGCATGGCCTCAGCATAGATCTCCCAGCCAGACAGCCAGCTGCACTTTGGCGACAGCCATTCGACCATGGTATTGTGGTCGTTAATCGCGTCCACCCCGAATTGACTGAGCGGCCGACAAAACGAGAGAATGAACCAACGGTTGTCGGCAAATTGACCGTTAACCGCGTAGTAGTACGCACCTCACCCACCAATCTACCTATGCGGGATATTCAATAATGCATCTGGTTACCTACCTATAAACGACCTGAAAGCTAATTAGATAGAAGAAGAAAACCGAGAGAAAAAGCTAGAGGAAGACAAAGACAATGGAAAGAAAAGTGAACACAGCAAGCAGCAACAAACACAACAACCAATAGCCAAGCTTAGTCCGCGCTATGTGATGCCTTCGTCTAATGGTGAGCTTAGCCAGCAAAGAGAAACAGCCGCAGTAATATGTGGTTAGCCATAATAGACAAAAAATGCTTTAAGGGACAACATTGAAATATACTTTGTACATTACTTTCAATTGTTTTTACATTAATAGTGTGTTCATTATTTTCTAAGCAAGTTACAAATATGACCCCATTCTCTTTCGCCATCTTTCTCTCTCTCATAGCCAGCGGATTTCCACGACGGAAGGAATGCGAATACCATGGTCGACCTACCTAATGCCATTATTGTCTTTGTCGCGAATCGACTGCGGTCTGTACCGATGGTGCCGAACAAAAGCAAATCCCTGTAGAGCGTGCCTAATCTTCCGCGGCGCCAATGCGTGACATTGGCTGATCGTCCACGAGGTACATGTATGTGCTAAATGACATATAATGATATATGATGATAACCCTAAAATCTACTACGATAGAATTAATAAGGTTGCCACGGCTGGACGCTTCCGAACGTTTGAAACAAATTACCAGCAACATATATGAGCGATTATGTTGACGTCTGTCATTAACAACATGTACATGATATGTACTTGTATACTCAGGAAAACCGATATGGCGACTTGTATTTTATACTTAGGGAAACCGGGAACGAGATGGATTGTGCGCGCACTTAGGGGTCGATGCGTTCCCTGAGGACTTCACCATCTCTCTACACTGTCTGCTTCGGCTTTGTAATCATGCCCACTCCTGAAATCTCATCTGCACTGTTAACCTTTAACCTTTAATGCGCAAATTGGCCTCATCGCGTCCGATGTGTTATCAAGCTAGCTAGTTTTCATGTTATCATTACGAGCGAGTATATATATATATATATATATATATAGTGCTCTGCCCAGTCTAACTTATAACCCATCTGTTTGAACCCGCTGTTTTTTCACTCAGCGGTCGGCCACTTCTACTGGCATTGTTCAACTTACTAATGTATACGATTGTATTGGCAGTGAGATTATTCAGTAAGTTTCAACTGATCCCTTTGTTTTGCTGGCCGATTTAGACTCAATGCGAGAGGAGACTCGGAGTCGTTCCAGCGAGCCAGAGCAAGAAGGCGGGCATAGTACGTTACAAGAACAGCAGAGCCTATTTCGTCTAGAAAGAGACGTTTGCACGAAAGTGTGCGGCGCAGTAAACCTTCAAACGATTGTGTCGCAGCATCTGTCAAAGGTTCGTCAGAAACGTCGTAGCCAGAACGGAAATAGCCAGCAACCACGCTGGTCGAACGCTGGCGTTTAAACGAGCTTGGATTACAACACAACTGTGTCCAATCATTCTACCAATACAAATGTGAGCTACGACGCATAACGTTGGGCTTGAGTATGAAAAACGAAGGAGAGGGACGGTGTGCATTAGGCTTTACCAACGATTACATGTCTCGTGCTTTTGGCCACTTCGTAGGGGTTCCTTTTTGTTATCGCTACAAATGAGCGTCCGATGACGTGCTCCATTAAGCCGGCCACTTCCAATTTGAATATGAACACAGCAATTTCATATAGTTATTTACATATTTCACACACAAGCTGTTTTGTTTTATTTCACTTATCAATTTATATTGCAAATCTGTGTAAGTGAACGTGTTACCTTTCAGCCTAGAACAGCCCTGGTCTGCACCATTGGGTAAGCGACCCCATAATTGAGATCGCGTTGCCCCGCTGGACGTCAATGAAAAGTCTCTGGCGTAAAAATTGTGCGGCTCTCTTGTCCCCAGAAGTCATCTTTAAACGTTCGTCCAACTTAGTAAGTATTCTCTCAGTCAGGTGGTCCCAAGGTCTCGAAGGCCACTGGGCTGAAGTTATGGGCTCTTGTCAGTTTGGCGTATTTGTTCATCTTGTTCTTTTCTGCTTGAGTCGCGGCGTGACCTCTAAGTGAACCGAAACCGACCATTGAGGGGGAAAGTGAGTCGGCAATTCATATGTATGATGAAACAGATGGACCTTTAATTCAATTTAGTATTTAATTCATCGCAAAACTGGTAGTCGGTAGATTCATGATTCACAATGTGTCACAACGTGACAGCGAGGTCTCACAGTATGTAATAAACTTTGAATAATAAGAATGTTCCACATATTTCCGCACATACCAGTGTGTGGTAGCGTCCAATGTCATATTGCCCAAAAAGCTACAAATATATTCGGCATTGAAAGGAAACCAATGGTCATTAACACCAATATTTTTATACAGTTTATTTAAATAAAAATAAATAATATCTACAAAATCTACAAAAACGCTTTACGATCCTGCTATTATTTAAATGTATATGATTTACTGCATAACAACGTTTTGTGTAAATAAATTATGTAAGTAACTTAAAGTTGATATAAGTACAGCTTAATACGACAAGCAACGATTACGTTGGCCGATACTAATTCCTAAAAAAAGGTAATACCAAGTAGCGGTTTAACATTACCTAGCTCGGTGTTAGAGTATTTTTATCTACTACGTCTCCTGATTCTGCTTGGCGCAAAGTAGACAAACTATATAGAATAGCAACTTCAACATCTTAAAGAGACATTCCTTGCCTTTCAGTAAGTCAATAGAAGCTGAAAGGCTTTAAATCTAAAAATTAATATATATCAGGCCCACTGGGAGTACCAACAGCGTCCATTAAGTGAGTTCTCTTCCTAATATACACTCGGTAGTAGCACTGACGCCGACTTTCCAGAATCAATCTAACGGCTTGAGAACGCTCATGTAACTGATTCTACTTAACAAGCTAATGGAGCCTAATGCAGCTTTCTGAACTATTTCTTGTCAAAGTACTTTCTGGCCTAAAGTTAATGTGTAGCTACACGCCAGATAAAAATCTCCTTTAAAAATCTTCCTATTTCGTCCCTACTATTTTTTTCCGAGATTCTTAACATTTTGATAGGGGATTCTTATAGAAGACCCTAATTAGACAAGATTACACCTACGCACAAGACAAGCCATTTTATTATCGAAAGTGGCCATCATGTGTCACAATGTTGCGTCGGCCTTGGCAGCTTTGAGAAAATCCTATTATTGTACGTTCCTGCCTTTTTAAGGCATAACAAACCCTAGTTTAATATAAACTTGAATTTGATACAAGATATATAAAATAAGCTGAAGTGGTTTCTAATGGCACCTAGTTAGTGACGAAAAAACAATATTGAGCTTTATATACATATATATATATATATATATATATATATATATATATATATATATATATATATATATATATATATATATATAATAGGCAAAGATCATTTTTAATTTGAGTCCAAACCATACTTTTCATAATTAATCAAGCTTTAAATACTCTTAAATACTTTAATTATTTCCCTATCTATGGGAGTTCATCAGTCCACCTCAACAAGATTTTTAAAAAGGAACAAATAATGCATCATCTCACGCTGATCTGTTAATTTATATCTGGATAATGGGTTGACCGGATCGATATCTTGAATTTGCCGTGTTTTTTTCCACCTGCTCACTTGTGTTGCCTTTCTTACCGACACTGTAAGTCTTTAAGTAAACACTGTAAAGAAGCATGAGTGCCTGTTTTAGGTGAGATTGACTTTCAGCAGTTTGTTCAACGTTTATTGCATATCTGTTTTAATTTCTGTAAAGTCAGTTGTAGCTGTCAGTGTTGTAGACATAACTTCTTTCATAGGTTCAAATCGTCTGTTTCAGCATAGATTAATACAACGTGGTTTTAATTTCTGAACTGGACCGTGTCTAGCGATAAAACCAACAGCACCGAGACATCCTGCTATTTATTTCCGCGAGCAGTTCAGTCAGTGACGGATACTAAATGTAGACAGAATGGAAATGAATGTCAACTTTTTCTGCTATCCTGCTAACCAAGGTACACGCCTGAAAGCACGCCCTGGGTCAGTTATAAGCAGGAACCGATCCAAAAAGCAGCCGCTGTGACTAGCTAGCTATCAGTGCGGCGATGGGATGAGGTTTCGTGTCCGGCCATTGAAAGGACTGCAGTTCCCTATGCAGAACAACACCGCCTCTTAACGGCGCCTACGCACCGCCGAATCCAACGCTGGGATCCGATGGAATCGATGGCAAAACAACGCTAGGACTCGACGGACGGGCCGGTGGCAGTATCAGTGCTAACCGTGGTTAACAGCACAAGGTCGGTCGATATATGCTCAAGCAAGACATGCGGTGCAGTGAGAGTGAGCAACGAGATTTGTACACCGATACAAATACACAAGTGCACAGGGAGACCGCTCTTTCCCACACATCGCTGTTCGCTCGGCACCTTTTGACACAAGCGACGACAAGCTGTCGGGGAGGACGAAGCGTTCTCTCGTAGCGCCTGTCCGGCCTTTAGAGGCAATGACGAATTATGTCTCCGCAGCATGGCAAGCCTGTCAGGCGAACCTCCGACGTTGTTACCTCCAACAAGGCCGCCTAACAACGCCTTTTTTTTTCCTTTTTTCGTGAGAAAAGACTAATGCCCGCGTACGGTTTCTTTCATGTCATGGCTGATTTTTATTTTACTCCGGCATTTACCTTGTCTAAGTTAGAAACCATGCAAACCAATCTAAGAGTGGCCGGTCTGGGTCTCGAACCCAGGTCTCCCGAATGCAAGGCAAAAACTTTGCCACTAAGCCATCTTGCTCGGTATTCTTTCTAGCTTGCCGACATTCAGTAACCAGCAAACCAACGGACCTCAGCTGCCCTGGTCCTGCGATGCGCCCGGGATACGCCAGGCGCCTAGTTGTACACTCCGTTGCGGCTCCTCCTTTTGGCAGGAACAAACAACAGGCTCGTTAACAATAGTGAACGTACGGCGGGAGCAGAATCCATGGCCTATTATGCTGCTGCGCTGTTCGCCGCTGACAAAGACACCGAACTAGCCATAATCAACACACAAAAACGATCCTATGGGTGTGTGTTAGTAATTAAATAGTCGAGCTGCTGCTGCAGTTGCTGCGCTGATGTTGTTGTCTTCAATGACTGAAGGGCGGTTCGCCTGTGGGCCCCACGGGAGACCACAAACTTCATTTGATGCGCCCCAAAAGTGCTCCAGTGTAGCCGCCCTGAGCCTAGCGTAGCCGAACCTAGCCTCTAGAGGCCACGGGTTTTTTTGGGGTCTTTTTTTGCCGAAAGGAGAAGCTTTTAATTCACTAGCACGGTGACTACGTGTTCTCGTAGTTACGGCTATCTAGTCTGCATTGAACCACGTACTTCGCAAGTCGGTGTCGCAAGCTGGTTGGGAACCGAGTTGTCGCTGTTCTCCGTTGCCCTAAAATCGGATGAGATTTCGGGTCGTGAACTGCCGCCGTGCCAACCACCCTAACAGAAGGTCAGTGTCTACGGTTTCTCTAAACTACAGGAAAGGACATCTTGGGTCGATAACACTAAACCTGGCCACTAAATTTCAACAAGCTATATGTTCATAAGCTTACCCAGTAAACACACATGCTTTGTCACAACGATGTCCACAACGCAGCACTGATAAGGAAACCTGTAATATATTTTATATGCAACTTCTTTTATAAATTTGAGCAAAATATAGAGATCAGCAAGGTCTTCCGTGGAAACGCGGACAACATTTGTTGTGAATGTTTCCATGTCAATTGGTCCGACCGATACGATAAATACGTAAAGTTGAGGTGGAAAGGCAATGAGCCCTGGCTTTGCACACTAAGCTTTCGAATCGTCAAATCCAGATCTGTTTCCCGGCTGATATTCATTTAGATATTCCAGCGATTGTGTAGTACATCGTATGTTCAATTTACCTGCTTGCAGAAGGGTTTAGAAAGATTATGTGTATACCGCAGGAATACCATAATCAATACTAAGACAGCATCTCGATATTCGAGAGCTGGGCCAAAGGCCTTTTGGTAAGTATCAAACTAGCTGAATGAGTACGCCCGCATTCTGGCAAAGCGTTTACCTTGGTAACCCTTTTTGTTTCCGTCCACTGGATCTTCGAGCTTCATAGCCAGGCAAGTATTTTATATGTTTCATACTAAAGCAACACAGTAATTTGTTGCGTCAAAACTTGCTCAAGAACAACCTATACACGCATCTTTCTCGCAGAGAGGAGGTAGGAGGTATATTTCTTCCGCATGCACATGCATCTCTCCCTATGTATATATATAGTCATTAATTTGGAGCTTAGTGACGCGCATTAGACGACATAAGCGGAGAATACGCGTGTAATCTATCACTTCTAGAATAGTAGCACTTCTCGCTGAAGTAGTCCTGTTCGCTAGTCCTGAGCCACATAGCGTGAATTAATACCTGGTCGTCGTTGTTAATTAATCCCTCATGGCCGTTGGGAAACTAGCGTCCGCCTGCTTAAGGTTCCTGAGCGAGCTAGATTTCACATGCGAGCACTTTATCCTTGCTTACACTTGCTTGACCTTTACTAACAAAGCCACCATTCATTATAGTAGCATAAAAACTGTACAGAGCAGCTTAAATGCCGCAGGCTGCATCTGTCTATATCGGACATGCAAGAGAATTTTGAATCCAATATAGTCAACTGTACAACTATAGCATTGGAGACATGGCCGACGTCGATTCTTAGACTCCGAAAAGAAGTTGGCTTTCTGACAGCGTTCCGAAGAAGATAGTCAGGTTAGGTGAGCCTTAGCATACGAGGTGCTTCCCTAGCGAGAAGACTGTCTCTTTTCCACCGGCCGCCCAAAACATGCAAGGATTTTGTCCGTAAGGACTGCCGTCCGTGGTATCTTCCTCTGATCGTAGTAACAACTTGGTATGGCTTGTAATCGGTCAACACCATTTCCAATTTGTGTATGAGAGAAATTTATATATATATATATATATATATATATATATATATATATTTATGTCATGCAGGCGTTACTGCCTTACATGCCGAGAGCTGCAGTGTCTCATACACAAGGATCCTCATTTTTCTCGTATGTTTGCCAGCCCGCACGCACGCGGCTGCTGTAAGTATGCACGCAGCGATATCATAAGAAAGATGATTTTGCGCTACAGGCCATAGACGCGTCCATTCACCCACGTGACCGTAGGTCCACGGTGTGTTGTCGCTTGCAGAGCCCGCAGGAATGCCGGTTAGAGCCTACATTTGACGCGACACTCACATTTTTGCATACAGCATGCCGACATGCAGACGCTCAAATAGGCGTCGATTTGCCGCAAGCGAACAATCTAGAATGTTCTAACCTAACAAGCAAGGCACGGGTTAAACGACTCTCAACGGCGAACGGAGAGCAGCAGCGGAATCAAGCGGCCATCGATAGCGGAACCCTGTTGTGCCTGTCCTGTCCTGTCAACTAGCGTCGGCCTTGTTTGTTTCGGCGCTCGGATCTCTCGCTGCTCCAGTGCAACTGTCCAGGCTGTCCTGTCAGCGGACGCGTGTCATGTCTGTCCTTTTTTTCCGAACCGTTGACCGGATGACCGTGTGCATGTGCAGATCTGTGCGTGGGGGGCGTGTCGACGTAAGTGCATATCACCATCTGTGTGGCGCGCGATAAAGAGCTGGTTTGGTTGTTTGCAGAGCGTTTTCATGTCACTTGGTCCCGGAGGAGTTCAGTCGGCGGCAGCGGCGGCAGCAGCAGCAACAGGCTGCGCAGAGTGTACGTAGAGTGCCGAAGGAAAGGGGGTATGGACGGTTGTCCTTCCGCGAGGAAGGACCCGAGGAAAGTTATGACGACATTGCCTTGAAGACAACGTCGAGAAGAAGCAGAAGAAAAGAAGAACGGAGGAACAGAAACAAAACAGCAACAACAACAAGAACGGCAACGACAACAACAACAACAACAACAACAACAACAACAACAACAACAACAACAACAACAACAACAACAACAACAACAACAACAACAACAACAACAACAACAACAACAACAACAACAACAACAACAACAACAACAACAACAACAACAACAACAACACAACAACAACAACAACAACAACAACAACAACAACAACAACAACAACAACAACAACAACAACAACAACAACAACAACAACAACAACAACAACAAAACAAACAAAGGTGGATGTAGGTGGACAGAAACAGGAATAGGAAAACAGAAACAAACTCGGTGGAAGCACACAGAACGACAACAACGACGACGACGACTTCGACTTCGCCCTGCTATATCAAGCGTTCGTTGCTTGAGGGTGTTCGTGTCGTGCATCGGTTGAGCCCACCGATGTTACAGCTGATCAAGGGGGAGAAATCAAGCAAGCAAGCAAGTGAGTGGGCGGTCAAGAGAGAGAGAGCGAAAGTGTGCGGAGGCAAGAAATTCACAAACACAAAAGGGCGTACACAAACTAGACAACGACGGAAATTTGTCGTTCCAGAAACAGTGGCAGTGGACGTACAAGTCATGACTACAAAAACTGTATAGAAACAACACGTTAATTTATTGATTTACTCATTCATTATTAGCAGCAGCAGCAGCAGTAGCTGGAGGTGTGCTGAGTTTGAGGAAGGCGCATGTTGATCAAACTCAGGCCACATCTGACGGCCGTTACGAGTTAACGGCAATGACATGACTGTCAAATGATAACCTTGGCCTACATTACCACTGCACCGAGTCAAACTGCCTCGTATAGACAGCAAACGACTGCGATCATGCACGAGGTGGCCCAAGGCCCTTGAGACGACCTCTCGGCTACAACTCGTTGTTCTGCTGCCCGAGCCCCTGCCGACAGAAAAGAACGAAAACCGTATGCCTCTCAGATTCGCTAGGAACGTGCTCCCACAGATCCGGTTATGGCTTAAAGCCCCGATTATGGGCTTGCTCGAGGGACACATCGCATACGAGTGAAGTAAAGCGCGTAGGGTAAAAGCTCTTGCTACAGCGAGAGCCTGTCGTTTCTCTGACCTGTCTGTCTATCTTAAGCGCCCATCGCAAGACCTTGCGACTGAAAGGAAATTACTCTAAATAAACATCGCAGTTCTCTTAAGTTCCTCTGAATTCAGCAAGCCAAGATTGAACATTTAGAGAGCCCATTCAATGTCAGAATAGATTCCATTTTTTAAAAGCCTACTTGACACTCAGATATCGATTTATGACAAGTAACAGTGGCATTTGCGGATTCACATTATAATGTGTAGCGGGCATATTGAAAATTCTTCCAAAGAAGCAGAAATTAAGTTTTTTTGAAAAACGCACTTTCTGCTGTGTTCCGTCACGTCCATAGTGTGTGTAATAAAATAGAAAATAGACAATAATGTATTTAAGTGTGTTATGCTATTATTATAGGCAGTAAAGCAATACTAGAATAATTTAAAACATTTGCCCCGGCACCAGGCAACTCAATAGTCAAGCATATGCGACTGTGACACACGTAAATGCTACTTACTGCTACTACGAGAAAAGGCTCCTACTCCCTGAGTCAAACTTTGTTTAGGTTGCTTCCACACAAAAGTTGGTGCTCGGATTGGTTTAGGCCGCCTTACAGAGTAATTTAGCTTGACCAAAAATAACGTTGATGCTCCCGTGCTCTCAAAAGACCTCTGACTAGATTCCACAACGCTAGATTTTACGCACACGAGTCTGGCATGTGTGTCCTTCAGCGCAGTGCTACTCCTATATCAGCAGCGTAAACTTATAATAGCTTTGTCTAAATGATGTGCAAGCCAAAAGAGTTCAAACCTCGGATGTCGAGAGACTAAAATTGAGTTCGAAAAAAAGACACCTCTAGCGAGCTGACCACTGAATGAAGGCGCACTGACGAAGGAGGCGCACTGTCATACAAGACACCCGCCATCTTTAAGTTACGCCGCAAACTTACGTCGCCATAGTACGGTTCGAAGCGTCGCGTTCGCTCTATCAATTCAGGACGGATAAAACAATAACAGATTGTGCAGAAAACCTTATGGAGTATATATCATACTCAATTAGATTGAAACTCACAGAGTTTCAATCTAATTGAGTATGATTCAAACTTGAAAGTTCGCCTTACCAGTACGCCTCCGCTTCAGATCAAAGTTGAGAAAGCTTGTAAGCACAGAAAGTCTGCAAGCTACCTAGAGATCAATAGAATCGTCGGGCTAATGTATGTCACGTGTCACACTTATACAGCATGTGTTATTATATACTATTGGCGTACATATGAGCACTTCAAGAAATATATATATATATACAGGTAGTTCTACAAGTTCTTAAAATGAGCTTTTCAGAATTCGAATTTTTTCGCGCTTTCACCGCTATTGGAAACGGCAACTTTTCGAATGCTAGCAGTCAAAATATTATGGTGATTGGCCGTTGCGATTTCGTTTGATCGCTTTTCCCGTGCAACGTATCGGCGTGATTTTGAAAAATTGAGAAAAAAGAGTTTCGAGTGGTTATCAAGCGTTTTTATTTCAAAAGTTGGAATGCGACCCAAGTGAAAACTGAGTTAGACGAGGTGTACGGTGACTCTGCGCCATATTTTGCCACTGTTTCCAACTGGATTAATGAGTTAAAATAAGATCGCAGGAGCACCGAGGATGAATTACGTTCAGGACACCCAAAAACGGCAACTGATGAGGGAACGTGGAAAAAGTGCGGAAAATCGTTGCCGCAGATAAGCGAGTGAACATTAAAGAGATATCGGAGGCCTTGGGGATCAGTTTGGGTAGTGTGCATTTCATCCTGCACGAGAACTTGAAGATGAAAAAACTCAGAGCAAAATGAGTGCCGCATTTGCTCAACCAAGGCCAAACAGACGCGCGTGTTTCCGCTTCACAGCGAAATTTGGCCAACATGTCGAAAAATCCGTCGGATTTTTGGCGCAGATTCGTGACCGTCGATGAAAGCTGGGTCCATCACTACACTTCCGAGACCCAAGAAGCATCTCGCCAATCGTGTGCACCTGGTGAAGGACCTCCGAAGAGGGTGCGGACAACGGCATCGGCCGGAAAGATGATGGCTACGGTTTTTTGGGACCAACGTGGAATAATTCTGGTCGACTACCTTGAGAGCGGTAAAACGATCACGGGAGAATATTATGCAAGACTGTTGGACTGCCTGAAGCAAGAACTCATCGTGAAACGGCCCGCTTTGCAGAAGAAGGTTGTCCTGTTTCACCAGGACAATGCTCCCGAACACAAGTCGCGGCAAGCAACGGCAAAACTGGCCCAACTGAGGTTCGAACTTATTGAACAACCTTCCTATTCTCCAGACCTGGCCCCCTCTGAATATTTCCTCTTCAGACATTTGAAGAATCGTCTCGGTGGAAAGCGTTTTTCCAGCAATAAAGAGGTTACAACTGCTGTCAATACCTATTTTCAGTCTAAAGACGCAGAATTTTACTCAAGAGGTATAAATGCTCTGAAATCTCGGTGGGAAAAGTGTATTGAGCTTCTCGAGGAGTATAGCAAATAAAAAAAAATTAAAAACAAGATTTGGAAAATTCTTGGTTTTCATTTTAAAAACTTGTGGAACTACC
Source organism: Dermanyssus gallinae (assembly GCA_003439945.1). Lineage (NCBI taxonomy): Eukaryota > Metazoa > Arthropoda > Arachnida > Mesostigmata > Dermanyssidae > Dermanyssus > Dermanyssus gallinae. The sequence continues at coordinate 597,579 of QVRM01002502.1, read as the reverse complement.
TGTATATATATATTTATGCGTTCATATAGGCAAGACCGGCCGGCACACAAATGCAGGTGTCTGGCTGGTCACCGTATGACTATCTATTCATGTTCGTTCGTTAGCGAATGTGCTGATTTATTTATGGCGTAATAATTGGCCAAATTATTTATCATCCAAATGATTACTTTCGGCAGTTTTAACTAACGAACGCCCGTCCACACACACACTCAGCACCAATATGACCGGTGAGTGCAGTGCTGTAGTCAGCAGTGTCATCCAATGTCTATCATGTCTCACATGGCAATAACTCGAGCAAACGTGGGGAGCGTGGAATAGGTACAGTTAACTAGATCGTAAGCGCATGGGATAGGTACAGATACTTAGATCATCTATGCGCACTACGTACAGATTCATTACGAACCTGGCAATACTACATGAAGCATCAGCCCCGGCAGCATCACCAGCAGCAGCAGTAGCACGGAGATGGCTTGTTTATATGCACAGAGACGAACAACCACGACAACGCTGTTGCCTGCTAACTGTCATCGTCGCTGTTGTCGCAAGCACCTCATGCGCCATATATATGTATATATATATATATATATATATATATAGAAAATGTTGTGATGATTTATTAATCATTTACAATACGTTTGCACACTCGGCAATGCTCGCTTTAATAAAAATGGTAGTAAAAATGTGTCACGTGAGGTTAAGTATCAGCTGTCCGTGTTCTTGCTTGATGGTAGCCCCCGCTCTTATGAACCCGGTGCGAGCGGTATATCCTCAAGGTTCTTTGCAACGTTAAAACGGTAAGATCCATAAGATTTATCTTCGTGACGCCGAGCCCTAAGAGCGTCCTCGCAGATTCGGAGTCCCATACACCACTGATAGAGATAGTAATGGATCCGAATCTGCGAGATTTTTGCGGGTCGGGGAGCGCCGCCCTTAGGAACTCAACGTCATATTTGGTGATCTTGTCCTGCCGCGCTTTTGCCAGGTCCTGGTTTGGGTCGCAAACCTCGGCATCTAAAACCCAGACCTCGGTAGGTGTTGTAATTACGAGGTCGGGCTTTAGACCCGGTGCGCCCGGTTGTCGGAATACTCGCTCACGAACCACCTCATGACCCCTCTTGCGGAGAAGACGCGCCACGCGATCACAGACGTCGTCATGTCTCTTTATAGTTTGTTTGTGTGTTGTATCGCACATCTGAGCGACATGAGCCAACGTCTCAGGCGCATGACACCCGTGCCTACAACGTTCGTTGTAGCCCGGGCGTCCCCTGGCCAATCTGGCACGCGCTGGTAGTGCGTTGATCCTGAGCTTTAGTAGGTTTAAATACTCCTTACCAGATAGGTAGGGCATACCCTTAATCCAGTAATGTACAAAGGGCGTTTCGTGTGCTTTTTTAAAATGTGCCGCATCGAACGTGTTGTGTAGTTGTTGAGACCAGTAATCGGTCTCTTGTGTAGCGGTCTCAATGGAGGTTCCCAAGCGCTCGCAAAGAAGTCTTGTTTTCGCAAGATCTTTTTTGAAGTGCTGGGTGGTCAGCATCTATTGGACCCCAAGGTGCGTGGAGTGTTGTAATGCTATCAGGCGGGAGAGGCAAAGTCTGGGGATGAATGTTTGGAGGCAGGGGATGTCCAGACCGCCGTGTGCTGTGTGCGTGTACAGGTAGGCGTTCGGCACCGAGTTTTCGAGCTTAAGCCATTTCGACTTAACAACCTTTCTGATCTCTTTATCTAGGTCGCTAAGGAGTGCGTAAGATGGTCTGGGACCGGAGACCAGTTTATATAGGAGGAGGGAATGAGAAAGTCTTTAAAAAATATGAGTCTTTGGTGGGGTTTAAGGGGAGCTATCGTGAGTATATATATATATATATATATATATATATTGACTAGTTTTCGCTATGACCGGGTAGTAAGTAGTACGTGTTGTTGGTACGTTTTTGCATTCTGCATTTGGCGTTGCTGCCGGAATTGCCCTTGTCATCGCCGTCCATGTTGCATTCGTTGACGTTGTTGTTGTTGTTGTTGTTGTTGCTGCCGCTGCTATTTGTACGGCAAGAGCGACAACAAAAACAAAAATACCTCTCCACGTTACTTTACAGCTTATGGATGGTGGATTTCTGTTCTGCGTGTGCATCTATGTGTATGCATTCTTCGCCATTGCCTCGAGTTAGATTACCTCCCATCGCGACAAGCGCCAGCGTCTCTAAGGACCAGCAAAGCGTGGTGAGGGACATAGCATTAGACGCACCTCGGGAAAGGAGTAAAACGTGAACAAAAATAGGCAAACCGCACTGCCAAAGCACACAACCTGACTGCACGATGATGTCATGGATATCGAGCTTTACCTCAAATCCGCGTTTAGGATCTGATCCTCTGCTAATCAGCCTGTCCGCTGTTTCAGCGGCACTCACTCAACACCGTTCGAATCCAATTGCAACTCAACTTCAACTAGACAATATTGTGATAGCCACTAATCGGATGAGCTGTACCTACGTGCCATTGTTCGGAAGAGGCGTAAGTATCTTCTAAAGAATTGGCAGTTAAGCATGAAAGCCAAAATAATTAAATTGCAAATAATTTAATTTCTTGAAAATAATCTTCAATACAACACTTGTTCTGCTTTGAGCTAACGTGTAATGCAATTCAACTAATGCAAAATTTCCTCCGCCTTCTTTTTCCGTTGGAAAATACGATTTTTTGTTTTGTTATACTAGACCCCAAAGTTTGTTAAACGACTTGTGGGACACCCTGTATATGTATATATATATATATATATATATATATATATATATATATCACGCCAGATAGCTACGTAAAGTTATACTGAAGCAAATGGACCACTAGGCATTGCAGTTAGAGGGCGCTGCAGCAGGTAAATTACTCAACAGGGAAAACCTACAAGCGCTTCGCTGGTTCCGACGAGAGCCGTGTACGAAAATGACATAACCGTCGTACGCCACAATAATCGGCGTATAGGTGCAGTAGCTGAATTAGACATGTAGACACGAAAAAGTTCCCACAAAGCATCAGTTGACTATATATATATATATATATATATATATATATATATATATATATATATGTATTTATTTATATGGCGGAACCCTTCAGAAATGCCTGGTCCCTACACTGGACCCCCCGTAATGGTGCACACGTTCGCAGGCTAACAAATGTCATGGTCCGACCGTGAATGATAGGTTACATTGAATAAATAAAATATCACATTATATATATATATATATACATTGACAACAAGAAAAAATATTTATTTATTGCAGCGAAGTATACGTACCCTGGAGGGGTACTGCGGGAGCAACGGGCTTAAGATTAACGCCGAGAAAACGAAAGCCATCAAATTTAGACCTGGAGGACCGCTTGCTCGTTCCGATCGCTTAAAACTCACTACTGGTGGACTTGAGTTCGTTAACACCATCTGCTACCTTGGGGTTAACTTTTTGATAAAGGACACAACCTTCGGACAACACATCGCCAAACGGACCAAAAAACACATCGCCTAACGGACCAAAAGTCTAGTCGCGATGTCCACAATTGGAAAGTCCCAACAATTATCTCTGAGCACACTAAAAGCACTTTTTGACCTGAAAGTTGCTTCGGTGGCGGCCTACCGCATCCAGGTCATATGGGAACACCTCAGTTTATCACAGCTAGAAAAACTAGATAAAGTAAAGCCTACGTTTTTCAGCCACTTGTAGAAAATCTAGTAACTAGATCCCGTCTGTCAGCTTTAAGCTTCAGTTGAAACCCCTGCTCTTATTCAGTTTAGAGAAAACTTTGTAAAGGAAGTTCGAGCGGTTTCCGAAAGCTTCTTCAAATCGCCAGCAATGGTCACACAGAACTGGCAGAGACCACTACAACCCAACCGACATCTCGTGACCCGCTATTCACTTCACGGGGTTCACCATAAACTCTGCCATCGAAGAGGCTTCCACGTCCCTGACGTCGGCTGTTTGTGCCGTTTATGTGACCAACCGTGCCCTATCTACAGTCTCGATACCTGTCAGAGAGCTATCTCTTTTACGCAGTTAGTTCGATGATTTTTTATTACTTATCTATAAACATGTGTGTTTTATTACAATACGAGGTGTGTTCAAAAAGTATCGCGACTTGAATTTTCGCGGGTTACGTATATTCGAATTTCGATTTTTTGTGGCGTTATGTTGGTACTCATGTCTCTCACTTATGCCGACAAGCTCGGCCATTTTGAATGTTCACTTAATTGTTGACAGCTGCTTTGCTTGCACGTGTTTTGGATCGTCTTCGATTTTTACCTATTCAAAAAAATGGATCAAAGAACCTGTATCAAATTTTGTGTGAAAAACGAAATTAAGTGCGCGGATGCATTCCGAATGTTGACTGTGGCATACGGAGAAGCTACCTTGGATCGAAGCAACGTTTATCGGTGGTACAAAATGTTCTCAGAAGGCCGAGAAGATGTGAACGACGAAGAGCGTGCCGGACGCCCGAGCACTTCAACAACAAACGAAAACATTAATGAAGTGGAGAAAATGGTATTGGCCAATCGTCGAATCACCGTTAGAGAAGTTGCTGAGGACCTAAACATATCGATTGGCTCGTGCCATTCGATTTTTATCAATGATTTGGGCATGAGACGGGTCGCCGCGAAATTCGTACCAAAATTGCTCAATTGCGACCAAAAACAGCATCGCATGAACATTGCTAATGAGATGTTGGACTCTGTCCGCGACGACCCAAATTGGCTCCAGAGGGTCATAACTGGTGACGAATCGTGGGTTTATGGTTATGACGTGAAAACCAAAGCTCAATCATCTCAATGGAAGCTGCCGCACGAACCAAGACCGAAAAAAGCGCGCCAAGTTCGGTCGAATGTGAAAGTTTTGCTGACAGTTTTCTTCGATTGCAGGGGCGTGGTGCATCATGAGTTCTTGCCACAGGGTAGAACGGTCAATAAGGAATATTACCTGCAAGTTATGCGCAATTTGCGCGAAGCAATCCGCCAGAAACGCCCGGATTTGTGGAAGAACAAAAATTGGCTTTTGCACCACGATAACGCCCCTACTCACACATCGTTGCTTGTGCGCGAGTTTTTGGCCAAAAACAACACACTAATGATGCCGCAGCCACCGTATTCCCCACATCTGGCCCCCTGTGACTTTTTCTTGTTCCCTAAACTGAAGAGGCCCATGAAAGGACGACGTTACGCTACGCTTGACGAGATAAAGACGGCATCGAAGGAGGAGCTGAACAAGATAAAAAAAAATGGTTTTTTGAAGTGCTTCGAAGATTGGAAAAACCGTTGGCACAAGTGTATAATATCTCATGGGGATTACTTTGAAGGGGACAAAATAGATATTCATGAATAAATGAATAATTTTTGAAAAAACACAAAAGTCGCGATACTTTTTGAACACACCTCGTATATATATATATATATATATATATATATATATTGCAATAAATACATGATATATATATTTACACAGTATAACACTGCAGACAACCAAACCATGTAATAGGCAGACCTCAATCGTGTCTGTAGCACGCCTCGTCTATAGTCGGATGAAGACATGCCTTGAATAGTTAGCGATGTGTCGTCGTCACCCGTCGGTTTGCCCTCAATATTCACACGAGTGGTGTGCAGATAGATATCCGCCTCACGACACGTGACAGCGTGCGTGGTAACGAAATATTGACGATGATTGCCAGATCGGTCGTGTTCGACCTCTAAACAGGGCAGCTGTGTCCGAAATGCAACGCAAACGTCTGGTTCGCGCTATATAAATACGGCCATCTTATAGTCGTAGGAATAGCAGAAGCAGTAGTAGTACTTTTTTTAGTAGTAGTAGTAGTATACCTTTCAATTGGAGAGCCGTAACGTTGGACTATGGACTTTGAAGAGAAATACTAAGTCTTCTACAACAACAGCAACAGCTGCTATATATATCAGCAAGAATTGCAGCAGCGGCAACAACAAAAACAACAACAACAACAACAACAACAACAACGACGACAACAACAACAACAACAACAACAACAACAACAACAACAACAACAACAACAACAACAACAACAACAACAACAACAACAACAACAACAACAACAACAACAACAACAACAACAACAACAACAACAACAACAACAACAACAACAACAGCAGCAGCAGCAGCAGCAGCAGCAGCAACAACAACGACAACAACAACCACAACAACAACAACAGCAGCAGCAGCAGCAACAACGACGATAACAACAACAATAACAACGACAACAACAACAACGATTACAGTACGAAGTGGTGTGTGTGCGCTTCTTTGAATTTCAGGCCAGTAACAGATCAGCCGCACGGAGCTTGAACGAATGTGGATTTCTTTTATGTGATAACATTTGAACGCTTAGGCGGGTAACGATGTGTATACGTGTGTGTGTGTGTAATAACAATGAGACTAATTCTAAAGTCGGGAACCAACTCATTTGTTCAATTAACTAGCTGGAAGAATTGATTTAGCTAGCCGCCGGCGTGGAAGCGCTAAAAAGGAAGAAGGAAAGAAGACAACAAGAGAAAACGGAGAACAGAGCGAAGTTGTGGAACAGTGGCGGTAGCAGAGCATCGCTGAATATACTGACAGAGCGGCGATGCCTCGCTGATCGACTTCACGCGTTCGATGTGATGCGGCCTGGAATGGAAACAGTCGTCGCAGTTGGCTCTTTCCATGTCAGCTTTTCCATGCGGTGACAAGCACGATTGCTATCCAAGGTGTCTTACTATTATTATTTTGCTATTGATATGAGTAATGATTTTGCTGCGATCTCGCTGTGCCGCTACAACCGTTGTACCGGCAGTATTGTGCAATGCAAATCCTCTTTCTCAAGGCCGAGGCTAAGGTTTCTGGAGGCCTTACGAAAAGCTTGCACATTGGGCTTTCATGCGTTTCGGTTCCGGTCCGCCAATCCGGCGTTATGTCTGCATGTATGTTGCTTGCTCTATTAAACGAACGAGCAGCCGTGTTGCTCTTGGAATCACACGAAGCCATTTGTTAAACTATTAACTTATTATAATTAATTATAAAACTACTTATATAAAATGTACATATGTTTGCTCTACAGCCTATATATATATATATATATATATATATATATATATATATATATATATATATAATGTTAACTAGCCATATTGTCGTTCTTGTTGTCATCTGTTACTGGTAGGAATGTTATTATTATTATTATTATTAATATTATTATTGTGACGCCCAAAACCTATTCGAGCGCACTGCAGACATGAGGGGGGAGGGGGTACAGAGTGTGTTGACCTGCGTGTCTTTCGATCTCTACCCCGGAGCCCACTCTTTGGGCTCCAGGCTCGTACAGCGAGCGTAAAAGCTGGTTTCTCGCAGAGGACCTGTATCAGCTATAGCCGAAAAGCTGGCCAGCTCAGCATACAAATCATCTCGCGTATGTCTAGCATTTTGATGACATGTTGCTGCTGATGCTGCCGGCACCACCGGGGTCCCGTGCCCGTGTCGGCTTTCGGCGTATGGCATTTGATGCCGGAGCATTGTGTCAGGCAGCCTATTATGGTGTGCGGTGCACCGTGCACCGCGGGACCCCCGGCTGGGTCCCAGCCGCGGGCTGTCGTCCCATCCCACGACCAGCTAGATCTTTGTTTGTCTACTTTTTCCTCTTGCTCCTGACCTAGCACCTCGTCTGCCTCGCCCTGATGCTCTAGCGACTCCTTCCCGTGACGAAATGGCTGGCAGCCTATAGACGGAAGTGAGACACGCAGGCCAACAGTCACGGCCTGCTCAGCAGCGTCTGTTTGGCGGTTGTGTTGCGTTGTCGGTACGCACTTGCACACATTGCACTTGAATAACTTGCCACGCTTCGCTGAATAGCTTGGGCGAGCTGAGACCACCGTCACCCCGGAGATGTCGTCGCGGTGGCGATCGTAGTCGTTTCCATTGTCGCAGCGCCAGACTTCGCCACGAAGAGGGACGAGGCAACGAGCACAACAACACCGAAGATGACGTCGCCGACCACAACGTACCGAAAGCCTCGAAGCCTATATCGATATATTACTACTACTACTACTACTACTACTGCTAATACGACTACTATTCCCGAACCGAGACCAAATGAAGCACAGACAGCCAGCCAAGACGGGCGGTCCATATAGACTGACGTACTATAGGGGACGCCGACGACAACGACATCGACGAGGACAAAACAACAACAACAACAAACTCAAAACCCCCTCAGCATACCAACCTCCACCGTCCCCATAAAAACCACTCCCTCACCACAGCCACTTCCCCACCTCCCCCATTATAATCACCTCCCCCACCACTACGACCTCCCCTACTACACCACCCATCGGGCGGTCTATATACACCGACGTGCCATAGGGGACGCCGACGACAACGACGAGAACGACGATAAAACAACAAAATCAAAACCCCCTTAGCATAACAACTTCCACCGCCGCCATGAAAACCACCACTACACGTACCGCCCCTACCACAACCACCTCCCCTACCACAACCACCTCCCCTACCACAACCACCTCCCCTACCACAACCACCTCCCCTACCACAACCACCTCCCCTACCACAACCACCTCCCCTACCACAATCACCTTCTCTACCACAACCACCTCTCCTACAACAACCACCTCCCCTACCACAATCACCTTCTCTACCACAACCACCTCCCCTACCACAATCACCTTCTCAACCACAACCACCTCCCCTACCGCAACCACCTACCCTACCGCAACCACCTCCCCTACCACAACCACCTCCCCTACCACAACCACCTCCCCTACCACAACCACCTCCCCTACCACAACCACCTCCCCTATCACAACCACCTCCCCTACCGCAACCACCTCCCCTACCACAACCACCTCCCCTACCACAACCACCTCCCCTACTACAACCATCTCCCCTACCACAACCACCTCCCCTACTACAATCACCTTCTCTACCACAACCACCTCTCCTACCACAACCACCTCCCCTACCACAATCACCTTCTCTACCACAACCACCTCCCCTACCACAACCACTTTCTCTACCACAGCCACCCCTACCACATCCCACTCCCCCAGGATAACCACCTCCCTCACCACAACCGCCTCCCCTACTACACCCTCCCCCCCCAGACGACACAGCAACAAGAAGAAGCCTGCGGAAGAGAAACAGCAGTTGATAATAAACCCGTGCCAAAAAATACCCAACAGGCACCTGACATCCCCGTCTGTTTAGTATTTATATTCCGTTAAGAATATCAGATATTCATATCTCCTGCTGCGGGTACGGCTCTTCTGGCCACACGAACTTGCTTTGCTAGCCCCCGCAGCAGCAGCAGCAGCAGCAGTAGGGATAGTAGCAGCGCCCATCAGCGCCGCTCCGTTGGCCAACTGCGTGCGCCTACTTGTTGCTGGGAACTATTCCCAGCAATGCTCCTTGCTCTCACTTCGCGACTTGCGGCCGCCGCCGCCTCTTGCTTCTACCGGGCCCAGTATTTGGTATCCCCGATGGTTCGCCTTCATAAGTCTGGCCGACCTCCCAGCCCACTATATATATATATATACTTATATATATATATATATATATATATATATATATATATATATATATATATAGCAAACTCGACGAACGGCGAAAACGACGTAGGAGATCTGCCTGCCGAGTTTTCGCATGGCGTCGCTACCGCAACCTCCGAACGAGGCAGTGACGGCGACCACTATAGCAGCCAGCCCCGCACGCGGCGCAGTTTTGCGGTAAGACTCCCCCCCCCCCCCTGCCTCTCTAACATCGCGAAGTGTTCGCGCCATGATGCCAGCCGCAGCCGGTCTGTTTATTGCGATGTTAGCCTCTGTTGGTCGGGTCTCTCGAATTAAGCCAAAGCTTCGATGTCGCGCACATCTTAGAGGCGCACTACCTACTCGGCTGTTGTCGGCTGGTGCTAATGGGTTGTTGCATTAGCCGGCCGCCTTTTTGGCAATGAAGGAAAGTGAGAGACAATTAACCACCAGATTAAATGCAGTTTTTTGTCCAGAGGCGGAAGTTTGTACCAGCACACAGCACGATCTGCCAAGACAAACAGTGGCCGGCTATATGGAGAGAAACGTTGGCGTGGTTATTTGCAATACTGCTAAGACACGAGCATTGGTAACGCGAGGTAGCACTGCGGCAGGCACTATTTTTGCAGAGGCCTCTCCACCACAAAGAAATAAAAAAACAGCAAAATTCTAGGAGGCATTTCCAACGTTACGCCACTCGGGACACAATGCTGAAATGATCGCAATATATTACGCGCTAATAAATGAATTTCTGGAAAACTATGGGCCGAGATTTTCACTGGGAACGTCAACAGGAAGGCTATTCCCGATGAATTAGGATTATAAAGATTATATTTTATTTCTTAGAAAAATTAAAAAAAACTTTTATACAATTCCCATGTCACCAGAATACTAGTAGTGAAGCTCTAAGCATCATCTGGTCGAGCCATCCACACGGTCCCTTTGAAGACTTTTCAAAATCTTTGCAAACTCTTGTATAACTAAATAATTTAGCTAATTTTGGCATGGCATATTTATTAAGAGTCTACAGCTCATATTACCTAAATCGTAGAAGCGGAATTGTCTTTGAACAAATTCTAATTTATTAAGCGTTATAGTCTAAACGTGGGTGTGACGTTCATAGTCATCTAGGAAACACGGCTCACCCAAGAAAATGTTTACGAAGCGTCCTTATGGCAGTTCGATCAACAATAGACTTGAAAACGGAAGGATAATCTGTAATGCAATTTAATATAATGTCGACAAAAAGAGCAAGGTCGCGATAGTCCCTTTTCTTGGCCTCCGAAAATATACTTCGCATCAATGCCCAACAATTCCCGGCAGACAATAATGAGGTCCAAGCAGAATGTCGGCTTAGAGCATGCGAGCATCCCTAGGACACGAAATGTCTATTTTTATTAAACATTCCCAAAATAAATGTAAATTTTCAAGGGTTAGGTGTTCAACGTAAGCTTAAAGACGATGAGTCTGGCATTTGCAAGGGTTAGCATGCGTCACACTGAAAACAAGGCGATGCACATTTATGAAAAAACTGCACACTTCTGTCTCAAAAAGCGTTGTAAAGGCCGGCCTATAAAATTGACGGACAGCCACTTAAAAAGATGCTAACATATTATGCTTAGCCGCTCTTTCGCTCTCGCAAATCATATTTGCTGTGCAAGCAAAGCATTTACCGGTCCGGAATAGATAGGCTTACCATCATCCCCTAAAATAGTCATTCAACTCTCTACGTCAGTCAGACCCATGGTCGTCGCTATACATTTTTTGCAAATTGCATAGCTTCTTCATTTGGACACAATACGACCCTCCGCTCCAGACGTTCTTAAGAATTTTCTGTTTTCATATACGAGCCACCCGGCGAGAAGATTTACCAATGTTGTAATCGCAATCAAACAGGCCAGTCTCACTCTGCGGGCGTGTATCCGCCTTGTCAAGGACGAGTTATCGTCCCGCGTTTTCTAAAAGCTGTCCGCAATACAAGCTACCTACAACGCCTTTACCTAAATAGTTCGCAACCCCGTACTTGCAGCAAAACTTAATGAAGGAAGCACAGGAACAGCTTTGGCTCGATAAGTAAGAACGGCATGTTCCGAGCACCCCAGCAGAAAGAGTTCATACTCTAACAGATGAAGCATGCACAAAGCCTGTGCAATTCATTTCTCAGCAATTAAGCCATCAAGCTAGATTTCCATAGATAGATTCTGCAGTGCGGGTTGTTTCGATTGTTTTGATCACAATTGAGTCGTCGCGCTGGTTTGTCAGCTAAAAATCTGGCACAATAACGGTAAGATGATCGGAGACCAAAATTATATCGCGATGCGATACCCGATGTAGCCGAAGGTTCAGAATTACATTAAATTTAGCGACTAAAACTGAACCAAAGCCAAGTTCCAAGTCCATGAATGGGGTTACCCATTACGAGGCTGACAGTTGTATACAATATGTTTAGTAAATGCCTGTGGTTCATTGGTATTCTTGTATGTTCAAAAAATCTTTGTTTCTATCACTGCTATCTGAATTTGAGAACTGCTTTAAAATTAAAACGACGTCAATATTAGAGTTTTGACGTTAAGCATTAACCCCACTGATTATCTTGACGGGCTTTAGCCGAAGACACCCACAGGCTAACCGGTAACCCTTGGCAGTGGGCTTACGGCAACAACAGTTGAAAAGTTATGACGAAGACGTGCAAACGTGATTTAACGCCGACGGTTTAACCGTACCACGTAATTTGCAACAGGTGCCCCGCAGGCACTTTGAGGTTCAACTGTATCTGTCTTTATAACGTAAATGAGATTACCGCGATTCAAGCTGGTCGACTTACCGATTGTTAATTGCGGAGCTTATTTTTCAATTTTCTAGCGACACATTATAGCATAGGTACCCAGACGTGTGGCGAACTGAGTGCTATGAGAACTAAACCGACGTGCAGACTAACGGTACGGAGATTGCAAAGCTCCTTCAAAAAGGTGGTCGTATGTAAAAGTCGGAAGTGACGAATGACGGCAGATTCGCACTTGCGATGTTTCGAATATTTCTACAGCGCTTAGTTAGCTTCAATTTTAGACCAGCAATGACAGAGTTTTATCTCTGATTAGATAATTGTTTTATGCAAAGATTACGCACTAAAAACACAATATATATATATATATATATATATATATATAAATATATATATATATACATATATATATATATATATATATACATATATATATATATATATATATATATATATATATATATATATATATTTGTGTATACACACATATGTGTACATACTGATGCATCAATTCCCGCATTTGTTCTTTGGCCGCCCTTGAACCTCGAAACGGTGAAAAGAATTCCCGTGGGCCAGAAAGACCGGTGAACAGTGCGACAAGGACAAGCTGCTGTAGCCCGCTTTTTGTTGTTTCGGAAAAAGATTTCGAGCATACATGATGCATCTGCGTCACTCCTTCGTTCTGCCGGCGACTAGTGCGGAACTTACAAATCCATCAGCCACTTAACGCGGATTCCTACACGCGCCCTCTGCCCGGCCCGACTCGGTACTGCTCTCTATCTCTCGATCGCTCCACCTCTCTCTCCATCTCTCTCTCTCTCTCTCTGTTCCTTTCTCTCTCTCTGACAGGTCTCGTTTGGACGGCAACCGTTGTAGGAGCTGCTTATTGCTGTTGTAGGAGCTATCAAACGATCGACGAGAGAAACTGTCTATCTAGTAACTGCTGATTCTACTGTTGTGGAAGGTGAACGTCGAAGCACGTCGTCTCTCGTAACTGTGCAGCCTTCATAATTATGGCAGACGATCGTTCATCTGTTGTTGCTGCTGCTGCTGCGAACTGTCATTAATGCCGGTGCCGCTGCAACTGCCGTTGATGCAACACAGCGGCGCTGAGGGAGCAGCTTCCTCGTCCAGTAAGCGACCATCTTTGGGCTGATGGACGGCTTGACGGGACGGATGGCCGACGGAGGGCCTCGGAAGGACTTGGAAGGAAGGGTGGGCATGCTAATACGACGCCACGAGAGCGCCGTTCGCGCATTCTTCTTCTTCGGCCTTGTCTGTTTCTTGTCTCTCTATCTCTCTGGCTCTGCTCTCTTTCTCTGGCTCTGCTCTCTTTCTCGCTGTCCCTCGGATGCCTTCGCTGCATGGTCCATTAGCCACGGACTAGGACAGGCAGGCCCAACTGGCCGGCCGACCGGCATTCTCTCAGGCCGTCAACGTTGCGGTACACGCTTGTGTCGCTTCTGCAGCGCTTCGCTAGCGGAACGCGAACGCCGTGCGCGAACGCCGTGCGCGAACACCGCTACTTCAGCGTTCTTCGGCGTCACAGCCGCCAGCCGGAGCCACTGTTTCTGCAGCAGCACAAGCACATAGCTCTTTTATTGCCCATGTACAGTTACACTGAGCAGTGTAAGCCTGTCTGTCTATCTGTCGGTTTGTCCGTCAATTTGTCCTGTTTGTTAGAGATGCAACCTCTAATAACAACAACAGCCACAACAACAACAACAAAAACAACAACACAAGAACGCTGTGCTTCTGCCGATGCTTGAAGCCTGCAAAAATAGAAACGGTTTCGGCCGGAGAGAGAATGCATGTCTTCTTTCCTACATATGTCAATCTTCAGCGTGCAAGTACTATTTATCTGCTCATCGCACGGCGCCGATTACAGAAGAGGCACTGCGTTTACAAACCGCGGGAGACTGAAGCTTTCCCAGATGCTGTCCCTGGTCCCCCGTCGGTGCTTCCATTCTTCTGGCCAGATCCCAAATAAATCTTGCTGTTTCACTGCTGATGGGTTCTAGTGTTTTGATGGCTACCGGTACGAAATGGAGACTGTATTTGAGATCTGCTGATATACGAGGAAGCTATGGTAAAGGACACTGTCGTTGTCCAGTCCGAGGCCTTAAGATTCCAGTTTTGCTAGCAACATTGCCTTCCTAAGTGTTCTTTTAGTTTAATTTAACTCTATGTGCCGCGAACTTCCCCCAGAGCTTATTGGACAGCTTACTTGATGTAATAGATAAGTAGGTACATTATTTCCGCAAGCTGCATAAGGAAAAAGTTCCTTTATTGGAACTTTTATCCTAATAGCCGCAGCTATGGGTTTTGGTGAAATGTAGTGACGTCCTACGCATAGTGCGTGGAACTGGAGATTGCAAGGTTTTAAGCCAGCCACCATTAAAAGCATTCTGAGCGGCCCTACTCCCTATTGGTGTACTACGAAGTATGTAGTTTAAGTGGGCGTTCCTAGGCTATATCTCGACAGGTACGTAGCCACTGTAATCCGTCTTATCTTTTATTATTTATATAAGTTTGTTATGTTACTTTGGAGTGGACAATTGTCTCCGTGCGAACGTGTGATTACGGGTTCTCTAACCCAGGGTTAGCCCAGTTCAGCAATGTGCCCCGAACAGACGCTGCATTTCCGCGTTGGATGTCAAGCGACAGCCTCTGACGCAAGAATTCGGATGCTCTCGAGTCTCCTGTTGAAAGATTAAGGCTTCTGCCTACGCGTTGAATCAGTTTGAGCGTAAGGGGGCCTGCAGTTCCCATCGTCTCGAACGCCAACGGACAAAATTCGTGCGGATAATCCACACTAGAATATTTCCTGCATTTGTTAGCCTCAGCTAACCTGGAAGCATGACCTGCTCGGTCCGCACCTGCACCGACCATCGAAGGGGCTAATGAGTCGGTTACAGTTGCGTCCCAAACAAGCATGCGGCCACGCTCAAAGGGCGTCAAAGTCAGGCCGTCAGGTCTTTTTCCGTCATCCCTCGATAGACCCGGGGGCTCTAAAACACATGGGAAGCCGGCAGATCGAAGTGCGCGACTAAAGGTGTCATTTAGAGCGGAGTGACGTGCTCGTCGGCCTGCACTTAGCGCGCATGATAGGCCATGATGGGCCAACGCGTCCACAAAATCACCACAACGACATCGGTGGGGCACGACTAGGTCAACACCAAGCCGTAGCCCTGCGCTTATGCGCGTGGTCTCGTCGTCCAACAGAGTCCCAATTCGCGGACATGGTAAGGCGTGTAGCCAAGCCCCAGCCCCTTGACTACTAACAGCTCGAAGCCTGGCTTTATCGGCAACAGACGGTGCTCTATTAATCAAGTTTGCTAGTCGCTTTTCTTGTAGCGGGGTTGTCCAATTGCCCTGGTTAGCCCTATCGTCGGGAGGAGAATCAAATAACAACGACAATTCGTCGGTCAGTCTTTGAAGTTCACCGTTATAGGCGTCCCACCCATCACTGTCCAATAATGCCTTAACCCTGTCCGCGGCCTGGGTCAATGACGATACGATTGCAGGTCCTGTCGTCATGACCGCGTCCGGCACACCTAGGCCGCCTAAAGAAACCGGGAGCATTACCTGTTCCCTTGCCGCAGCGGTCAGCTTAAGATTTAGTATGATCTCTAAAATGTCTAAGCTAAGTCCAATAAAAGGCTGTAAGAGCTCTTGTGATAAAAACAGGTTGCATCCTCTAAGCAGGTGTGTTAACCTCGTGGCTGAAAAACAAGATCTAAGAAGGAATAAGCCGCAGTGGGCCCCCAATTGAGGTAGTCTGCTTGCCGCAAAGTCAAGTTTGTCCCTTCGACTGTCTAATGCCTTTGCAATGCCTTCTGGCAATAAGGGGACACCTAGCAGCTCCAGATTAACCTTGTCCACTACACGAAAGCCCGGAAGTAAGTCAAAAAGGTTAGTTAAATCTAACGGCTCAGCTTCGTTGTAAGCTGTGACATATACTTCACATTTAACCGGGTTCAATGTCAGACCGCTAATAGCACTAAATTCAATAACTTTCCGTATGTTGTCAAGTACGGTCGGGAGGTCCCCGCCCAGAATCCCGTCATCTAAGTACCAGGCATTAAGGGGGGACTGCAGTGAATCCACCAATTCCTTAATACACAAACAAAAAAGTGGAGGACCCAGGGGATCACCCTGCTGAAGACCTGTCTGCGATAGCATAGCGTTGTGGGGCATTACCAGGTGGGATGGTTCTAAACCATAGGCCAGGTTCGTATGGTGAAACAGTAACGGTGCCCACGACTTGACGGCTCGAAGCAAATGATCCCTCCGGACGCTATTGAAGGCGTTTCGGAAGTCCAGCTTAACCATCACCGTTGGCAATTTGCGCGATTGCAAAAATGCACGAGCACAGTGGACTACTACCTCTGTACCCCCCGGGGTAGCGAATCCTAGCTGGTGTTGGCCAAGAGTTGCTGAAATAGCTTCCCTATTATCGTAGCAGCCGATTGTAGCCACTTGTAAATGTTTTTCCCTGAGATTGAGAAGTTGTTTCGCCTTTAATTACGGCTTTTTGGTCGTTTAGTATATAAGGGATCCCTTTTCTGCCTTATTCAATTTGGCGAATGTCCGATGCTGGGGTAATTGCAGGTCCTCTAAATGTTCCGTCGTCTAGATAGAAAACGTTAAATGGGCTTTGCATTTAAGCAAAAAGACCTGATATTCCAAAGCTAAGAAGCTCGGATTCTGAAGGATTTCCATGTTGATCTTTATTTTCTGAAGTAATAGCCAGTATCTTGTTCTAAAATAACAATGAGGATTATCTTAATTTTATTCTGGGACTCAGAAACGAAAGGGTTTGGATTGTATTGCTTTACAAAAGTCTAGCATAACCATTACGCGTTCGACAACGTAAGCTCGTGCAGCTTAAACCTCTACTTCTGTACTCTCAAGCGGAAGATGTTTGCGCTTAAGTTCCTCCTCTGTGTTGTGGTCAACGGGAGCATATATATAAATAGTTCTCCATACACGTTCTCAGGAGACAATTGTCGCTCCATCGGTATTCTTAATAAATATATATATATATATATATATATATATATATATATGACTAACGATACGGCTTTTCGTTATTACCTTATAGCCTCATCGCCTACGACGCCCCCATCACGCACGAAGTAGAAGAGCAACACAACATGCCAACAGCCGCCAAAACGCTACTCTCAACCCATATGATTGCCTCTCTCAATCCACAAGCTCGCCGCAGTTTGTTAGAGAAACACCCCAACACTCATCGAACTCGTCGCTTACGCCGGCACCATTGCCCACAGTATCAGAAAAGTCACTACGCTGACTGAGATTCGAAGCGTCGTCAGGAGATTCCCTAACAGTTCTCTCGACGGCCCTTCAGCCTCGCTACCTGAAAGATTTAATTGATGCCCACGATGGGGAGACAGTAACCCACTTCTGCAAGCCGCCCAAGAAAGATAGGCGAAGACATAGCTATATCAAAGAG
This sequence comes from Dermanyssus gallinae, assembly GCA_003439945.1. Taxonomy (NCBI): domain Eukaryota; kingdom Metazoa; phylum Arthropoda; class Arachnida; order Mesostigmata; family Dermanyssidae; genus Dermanyssus; species Dermanyssus gallinae. Next base: position 579,744 of record QVRM01002502.1, on the reverse strand, counting down.
AGGAGACGCCTCTCCGGGCCGGGAGGAATCAGGGTTTAGTAGGTTTGTGAGTCCCACACTAGTCACGCAGGCTCTTAGTGACGCACGTTCGTTATCCAGCCTATTGTCAATCATAATGGCTCAATCTTGAGTTATTTAGACAAGTTGAGTTACCCTGGATTTGCATTTAGTAAAGCCAAATTCGTTCTAATCCAATAAGCTTTTGCACTCAATTTTTTTTTCGAAAATAGCACATGCACTCGATAATTGAGCTGCAGGTCTACAATTATATACCTTTGACATTGGGCCTGTGACAGATATGAGAAAGACCATATGCAAGATACATCATGCTGGCAACTGCTTAAGAATATCCTCACTAATCAGCGTAAATTTGTGAATGAAATTGGTGTTTTGATGTATTAATGCATTTTTTTGTTGATTTTATACTTAAAAAGGTGATTACTAAACGAAGCGATGCCTAACATAAATCCGCGCTACATGTTTCCGGCTATCCTTATCGCCATGTCTCCGCTTCCCGCTTATTTACGTGCATCGTTCTCTTACGGTTCCTAGGCCTATCGTCTCTCTCCCTATATATATATATATATATATACGGCTGGCGCTCGATTTCGCTTGTCTTGACCGGTCAAGCGTTTCCTTGGCGACCGATTCCCGAAACCTTCTTCTGCCTTTCTTCCGGCCCTGTCAAGACTCTCCTGTCAGGTTGGAAAAAGTCGCGCAAAAGTAGAAAAAGTTCGATTGGTGTCGAAGAAAATGCCGACAAAACATACGAAGCCAACAAAGGAAACGTTTTCTGTCGAAGAACGCCTGCACTTTGAGAGGCCATGCTAATCTAATCGTACTAATTTTAGGTCCTGCGTCCGATGAAGCCCCGTCGAGTTGTCACAGCAAAAAGCTGCAACCACGTACGGCGTCGGCACGCCAAGGTAAGGTTGAACACCTCAGCCGATAAGTCAATAAACCCAGCTAAGAAGACCGCTGAGTCAAATTGCCGGCAATAAACTACCGTACCCTATACGCACGTGTGTTTGGCGAGAAACTTGGTAAAGAACAAAGAGATGGCCGAATGCTATATAATGGTCGAGATCATCTGGTTATGGAGTGTGAACGTCTGGGAGCGAGACTAGGAATTTAGAATTAGGTAGAACTCTTGAATTAGGCATGGATGCAGAAAAGGCACATAGGTAGAAATTACAAAGCAGAGGCTATCCCGATGAAAGGTGCTCAACACATAATGGAAAAAAACGGGGGAGTACAATATAGGTGATTAATAGCTGCAGCGTTATGCGTCCCTGATTTTAAGGAGTGATATGTGTACACACGCTTATTAAGCGAATCAACTAACCAATCAATCAACGGTGTTGTTTTCAGATATGCTATGAAGATGACCTGCCGCTGCTAGCTGCATAGATGGCCCAAGGCGCATGCGTGTGCTTACGTAGGTGATCACTTGACTTAAATGCGCGACTCATTGTTCGAGACTGTTTAGTTATTAATCGTATAACCGCTGTTAACGTTAGCAGCAGTGCATTGTTGCACTCCCCGTTAGTTTTGATTGCTGTACTCGACGATATTGTATCGTCACTTTCCATTATATAATAGGAGAATCACAAAAAGTGCAAGTAGGGTGAGGCTGTGTGAAACTAAACGTTTCAAACACTGCAATTGAACGTTATACTACACGTGCAAGCTTTGCGTAAATGCAAAAACTCGTTATAAGCCATCTAGAAGGCTTGCCTGACACGACTTTATAATGCCAGCACTAACGAGTTCGAATGGTTCAAAAACGCATTTGCATTACGCAACAAGATTTGCTTGCAAAGCTTGCAAAAAAAACGCTCGGTGATGAATAACAAAGGATACCAACGACAATATGCCTAGCCGTATTCAATTATCCTGGAACGCAAGATTTGCCGTCGATTTAAATTTTAACTGACACCTGTGCATGACACGCACACACACACACACACACACACACCTTTGGCAAATGCCGCCGTAATCTCAGTTCATACCATGGTCATCCTTAAAAGGCTGGCTCAACGGTTATTGAACTCTTGTAGGCATTACACGCGTTGCTGCCGTATATTTCGAGCAACTCGAGCTGAAGAGAGTCAGAGGACGAGAGAAAAAGCGGGGTCACAGCTGTCCAAAGATTTCTAATTAAGATTCGCGTTTGAAGGCCATGCGGTTTCGGTAAAGCCGCATACACACTACGAGATGGCAACCGTTCCTTGTCTACACGATCTGGCTAACCGTTGGTGCAAATAGGACGCCATGTCTCATGGTGAGCTGAGCCGTGACTAGCGCGTGCTGTGCGATCATATACAGGATACGGCGGTATGTCATACACTTTTCGTAGGGGGTGGTAGAATTTGTTCAGAAAATACGGTTTTTGTGCAATGGGGGCTGAAATGTCTTGTGTGTCGGAATGAGAGTGAAATTGCTAATTTTTGTCGTATAGTGCCGATTTGGCTATCGTGATGTTACTCCACAAATTGCGCAATTGCAAGGGAACGAAACGATTGATTGAGAATCCCAGCATACTTGGAAAAAGGGCAGCATACCCAACGCTGGCTAAGGGGAGCGAAATAGTTGTGTTGAGGAAACTGTGCTAAAATCAAAATCCTGTGATGTCTTTTGTTTGAGAACTCGCGCTCAATACAATAAAAGTTTGTCATTACGCTCACAAAATAGGAACACTCAGGAGTATGCGCATAGTATTGATACCAAGTCAATGGTGGTTGGGTTCGTGGTAGCAAATCGATATTCGTATGACTTCTGCAAGCCGTTTACCCCGCCTACCAATGTCGGATTCCCAAGGGTCCCGTGTTAACGCTACGAGGAGGGACGTTAGGGGCCGCGAGATAAATACCAACGTCGAGCCCGGTGGCGTGGTGCATTTGCCTGCGCCTCGCGACCGCAGGAGACACATAGGTGCGCGGGTCCGAGCCCATCGTCGCAGATTTGTATTTATGGGGGTCTGTCTACGAAGCAATGCGAATGGCAGTCCCGTGAACGTTAAATCTTGGCTGAGAGTCAGCCCAAAAAGTATTTTTCTCTTGTAGATACAGACCAACACCAGTCACGCCCCTCCTCTCTTAACACGCGAATCGAACTACTATCGGTTTAGTGCTAAGATAATCCCCGTAATTGGGGTGTCTTGGGGTTGGCCTATGGATTTTGAGAGGTTCCGAAATGTGATATCCCAAGACGCCATCTGTCTCCCAGACCGAGCATTAAGTACTCTTCAGACAAAGTAAGGACTTTCTTTCGAACACAAATAGTGCTTCAGTTCTCCATGGGTTAAGTTTATGAAGGTTGAAAGTAATATCCGGCCAGAAGCATAGGCCTAACAACAAACTCCGTATTTTTATTCTCGATCCTAACAAGACATTGCCGCCCGTATTTCTATTATAAAAATAATAAACAAATAACTTTTCTGAATAAACTACCTCCCATTAGAAGAAGTGTACCTCAGGGCCAATATACAGTATATATACGGAAGAATTTATAACATGAGTGGTGTATTTAGACAGAAAAATGTAGCAGCGGCCAATTAGCGCGTTCACTATATTGGAAATGTAAATGTCTGTCTTGGATCGAAAGCATTCCTGGTGCAGAAGTGCATATGCTCTCATCGAAGGTTCGATTCCAAACATCAATTTGCACATCTAATTAGGGTTAATGGATTAACCCAATGCATAACGTCATGCTCGCCCGGGGTACTTAGGCTATATATATATATATAACTATATAGATATATAATATATATATATATATATATATATATATATGATGATGATGATGACAAAGTTTTATTTAACTCATAACGGGGTGTAAACAATTGCTATATATATATATATATATAAACGTATTATGTATACACATACATGCAATACTAAATGAAACTGCCCACGTTCAACACGTAGGATGATGTAATCGTTACACCGCTCATAGACTTCTAAATAGACCACCTTAATGCAACTGTGCAGTTGAAGTCATCGCATATACAAATTTCACCATAACCTTCTAATTTCCCCGAATAACACAAGAAACTAAAATGTAGCTTATTACAATACACTGAGATTATAGACTAAGATCGACTAACATTGGCACTAGTTAAACTTTGCAACTCCTTAACTCCCTCGCAATTTGTGGCAATGTACCTTACTCCGTCTATTTAAGGCTGCGTAGTAAGAGAACTATTTTTAAAATTTTAATAGTATGTAAAACGCAGGAGTACAAATATTAGTATGATTATTACTGTTCCAATTCGAATTGAACATGTTTGACTACAATACGTGCCGACTTGACGACACAACCGCAAACGCACTGGCTAACAGCTTGTCACACACTAAGAAGGCCATATACAACTCTCACATAAGCCACGAGTCACCTGAGTGTTCTGTACTGAGAGCACTTTCAATATAAGGTTTTCATGTTTCATTGTTCGTATCTTGTTGCACTGGGACAGCGCAGCGGCGTGTAAGGTTCCATGGGACAATCAACGATTTCCGCACTTACCTGAAAAAAGACAACATTAATATGTTGGTGTGAATATTATTGATATGGAAATGTCAAAAAAATATAATAATATTAAATAATAACATGTATTTTTTGAAACAAGGGTTTATTATTATTATTTATTCAATTTTTCAGTATTTTCCTACAATTGTGGGACCCAACCGTGTACCCGCGTAGGCTCACCCCCCCTTCTCAATCCATAGAGCTGATGGTAGCGGCGGCGTTTCCCCTACACACTGCGAGCGAGAGTTGCTGAAGCAGAAACTCGCCCTCGCGCTGGTCACCCGTGTTAGCACTAATTTTGATACCTAGGTCTTTGAGGAAGATACTTGTGCTCTTGCTGATCGGGCCCATCGTTTCCATGGCGACGGGCACGAAGTGATATCTTCTTCCCAAATCAGAGTATTTGCGTTTCTTTGCGATCTCGGCATGTTCAGCAACCCACCCTGACCTGATGGCGCTGTGCATCAAGTATGACGGAGCCACTGAACATTATTATTATTATTATTATTATTATTATTATTATTATTATTATTATTATTATTATTATTATTATTATTATTATTATTATTATTATTATTATTTATTATTTATCATTATTTAGTTAATACAATTGTGAGGTATGATCGTTTAAATCATGTTTATCCTGCTCTGTTCGCTTTCTGTCAGTTCATGGCGCCTATAATGGAAGCCACGTTCCCTCTACACACGGCCAAAGACATCATCTGTCTCAAAAACATGGCCTCGCGTCGATCGCCCGTAACGTCTTCGATTCGTTTTCCGATGTCTTGCAGGAGTTTTGCTGTACCTGTGCTAATGGGGCCGAGTGGCCCTATTATTATTATCATCATCATCATGTATCCGAATCACTAATATATTAATTATATAACATCTACTTATATTAATATTGCTCGAGTGTCGCTGACAACTCAACATTCTACTGGCGTTGCCCCTCTGAAGTTCCATTGACACCCTCTGTCGGAGAAACGCGGTCGATATTGGCTCCGCTGTGGCCTCAGAGAGCTTCTTCCAAAGCTCTTTTTTTTTCCAAAAACACCAGATGACTCAAGACCCAACGCCATTACCACGTGGTCCTCAAGAAGGTTTCTTTTCGATGCCAGTCCGCCGAGAGACAAGTAAGCAGCAGCCACCGTTTGGCTCCAGCTAACGCTGACGACGAGACAACGAGTCGATCCTCAAGAAGGTGCGCGTATAGGCGCCGTCTGAGCATCATCCCCCATTGGTGAAATGATGTGGCCGACGCCCGCGCTGGCTAGTGCACGATAGCCGATGATCAACGTGTCGAAAACAGTGACGTCCCACGCCAGCGGCCGATGGTTTCAGTCCCGGCTGACAAAAGCATCCGGTCGACGCCTGTCGGTCTTCTGCAGTCCACCAGGCTCCCGTGTGACGCAGTAGCCGGCTTGCCTAAAAGAGGGCCCGAGGATGTCATTGATGGCATCGTGGCGGCCCTGCGTAAGCCCCGCCACCTTAGTGCAGCTAAGCCGGTACAGACTGCGCTCATCCACTGTTCCACCACATGGGCATTCCTCTCTCTCTCAAACATGGCAATGCCAAGCCTGAGAGAACTGGCGGCACGGAACTGGTCGTCGGCCAGTCTACTGCCCATGAGCTAGCAAGGAAACACGTCGAGCCGGATGAGACCGTTTTAGTCTAACATCGTCTAAATCTAACTCGCAAGCCAACAAAAGAGTTAAGTGGGTAGCCTGAGTGGCGATTTGGTCCCACCCCTTCTGCCTAGTGACTTGTTCCTCAGAAGGATGGCCAGACTGACGCGCGTCCCAGAGCCAAGTGGCGTCTTGTTGGTGGCTGATAAATCCGCCGGTAGTATTGGCCACTGCGGAGACGCCGCTTTGTGACGAAGCGGCCACCCAGCCGAACCGACAGGCTTGCCTGCGTCCATACTTTTTCCTCGAGTGTCAGATCAAGGATGTTTTCCAAGGCTCTCCTCATCTGGTCGCCGAGTTTGAAAGTTTCTGACGACAGAAGGAAGGCAGGTGAAGTTCGTAGAAGCATTCTAGGATCGATAGTCCGTAGGCACTGAATGATAATAATAATAATAATAATAATAATAGCAATAATCATCATCATCGTTGCAATCAACACACTTGCACAGAGAAAGAGAAAGAAACTGTACCTTCTCTTTGTATATATATCATCGGTGTTAACGATGGTATATATATATATATACAAAAAGAAGTTACAGTCAGCTAGCCACACCCTCGACTGCCGCTTCCCTGGGAGGAGGAAGGCGGCCACAGCCGTGACAAGACCGCCGCTACTCCCACACAAGCAGGTATTCTACTACGATAACAAAGTTCAGAGTACGTTTGCTTCCTATATTGCAATTAAGTGTGATATGACACGTGCTTGCAAACATTCTAGATGTATTTGACATCGTTGGTCATAACGGTCTTACAATTCGTATATGTTACCACTTATTTAATTGGCTATTCGATTAATTCTGACAAACACTTGTTAAGACGTTCACGTGCTGCCAAAAGTGACAAAGAAGTCAGTTGTCAAAAATCACTTTACATAAAGAACGCCAATCCTGAAAGGCATAGATAATTCCATGCGTTTTTTGGAAGAAAATCTTTTGCAAAATGCATGATCAGGTTTCGGGTTTTGCTCTAGTTGATGCTGAATTGGTGTAATTAAAATATGTCTGACTACACAATATAAAAGTTTAATTGGGGGCAGCTGTATGCTGTGCCGGTGTACGACTGCGATATTTCGAAGTAATGCCAATCAAAGCAATACTAAGTCTGGTGGTGGTGAGGAATAAGAGTTTAGTGAGTTTGTGAGTGTGCCCACACTGGCTACGCTAGCTGCTGGTGACCTATGTGCATTAAGCATCCCCAAAACCTCCTAAGAGAAACAATAATGCAGCAGGATCTGGGATTACGCTTGAAAAAAAGAGCACAACAGGAAAGAAAGTTCCTCTCTGTTTGTCTCTGCAGATTACGCTCTGCCCCGCGCGTTCCACGGTGTTTCTTTGGGCTCGTTAGAGAGGGGTTCACATGTCGTCTATCTAGTTAATAAACTTAATAGATAGTTGCTACAGGGGGTGACATGTCGTCTATCTAAATAATAAACTGAAAAGATAGTTGTTAAGTGCGTGATTTGATCCGATATCCCCTGTCCATACTATTGTAGTTGCCAAATCACTATATGTTTTAATTGAATGGTATTTACGGCGGTTTGTTCACATCTAACTCTTATTAGGTAGAATGACAATGATATTTACTGTAATCGAAGTTCGACATCTCTCGATATACAGGGCTGCATGACAGCAAACGTACGTTTAGAATGTAGGTTTTACCTTTGCGTCGGTAACTGCGATCATTCACATACATACTACAATATAGGTTCATTTAATCAATTAAGAGGAACATAAAGAAGCTACTCCTTCAGTATATTCCCTATCTACGTTTAGTCGCATTAAAAAAATATCAATTGAAGCCATATTAGAAAAATCTCTAAGCACCTTTGGTCTGGTCCTGCATGTGACAATCGCCACGTATACACCAGGTACATAGTGCATGGTTATCACTACCTGGTATGTTCAAACGCAACCTTTCACGAGGAGTACGAGTTGTGCACCTGCCGGTTCTGCCTGCAGAGGTGTGCCAAGTACCATGCAGTGGAATGCACAGCGCTGGACCGAAAATCGCTGCACTACTTCTCTCGTCGGAAGCGTGAAGAAGATAGAGCAACATGAAGAAACATTTTTGAAATGTATATTATACTCAATTTGAGTGAAATAAACATAATTGTAATTGTAATATTAGAAAAATCCGCACTACCTGCCTACTTTACGCAAATCCAGTTGCCATTCATAGGTCTGTCTGTAGATCAACCGTCTTATTAAGAACAACTATACGCTTCTGGCTGCTGTTGCCTTTGGAGCGTCTGTCTTGATGCATATTATTTGTTGTATGCACCTATCAAATAATAGTAAGAATCAAACTATATCAAATAGTAAGAACTCACATAGTATTAATTTACTACGACAGCAAGGAAGCGAGCGTTAAAGTTGGCCCAGTGGAAATGTCGAATGTGACAACGAAACTAGCATCTAAACCTCTTCGCTGCAGCTGTTGTTCATTTGCCGGAGATTAGATCGGAAGCCTATCAGGAACCGGAACATACGACCGCGCAGGGCGTAAACAGGAGGAACTGTTGCGACAAACCCTGGTAGCGCCGAATGCGGGGTAGAGCCATGGAGAAACTTTCGACCGATATGTTTTCTAAACACATACCGTAGGCGCCATACTCAAGACCCGGATTACATTTTGCACAACATTTTGTTTTTGAATTTTTTCGCCGGCAATGTCATGAAATTCTGGCCACGCTGAAATGCATATACGCTGGCCCATATATAAACGTATTCCCCACTGTGATCATATCAAATTATCGAAACTTACACGAATGCAACAGCAAAATCAAAGCCATCAAGATGCGCAAAATAAATTGTGGAGAATATCATACTAAGGTGGTTTGCCAGCAAACTACAAACCTACACTAACAAAGATTTAACATGTCCCGTATTTAAATTGGAACAGATCTGAAATATATTTGGTTTTCTTTTTAGACAAATTGGCAAATACAGACAGGACACACACTTTTTTTTTTATCGGCGACACATGTTTTAACAAATAGGGTCTGTCTCAGGCAGAGCCTGTCTCAGTACAGCAAGACGCCGACTGTTCTTCCAACTTATTCATAATCATATGAATACGAGAGTGAATAATGACCTTCCTAAATAATACAACAACATAATAATAATAATGGTTTTCATAATGATAATTAAGTGGTGCCCGGGAGCCGTAAACCACGGACACAACTGCGCCGCACGTCATTCTACACTGCTGCTACGACATGTGTTTCGCTTACGACGCGACGGTGCTAATTTTGCCGATGCAGCCGCCAGCATCGCTACAGCAGCGCTGGTTCGGCATCCTTTCTCGTGGGCGTAGTGAAATGTCACGATGCGACGTGTTTCGCGATTTGCCGACAGAAGCAGACGGCTACAAAGCGGCGAGCGGACGGATCGCCGAGTTCATCCCGTACACGAGGGCAACGCAACAAGTGGTTCGGCAAACCATCGAGAGGAAGATATATATAAAGGGCGAGAAAGTTAGAGGGAGAGAGGAAGACAGAGAGGGAGAGAGCGCAAAGGGGATAGAGAGCGAGAGAGATAGAGGGCGAGAGGGATAGAGGGCGAGAGAGATAGAGCATCGGCGACAATTAAGGGAGCAAATTGGAAGAGGACCAATGAAACGATCGCTAGCGCTAGATGGCCGCGCGCTTAGGACACAGCCCTTCTAAAGGCCGAGTGCCTGCATGTAGGGAAGGTCGCTGCAGAGATGGCGGGTTAACGCAGGACCAACTAACAATAGGGCCATCAACAACAAACACGCACGCTTCGTCGTTGTTGTTGTTGTTGTTGTTGGCGTTGTCGTTGTTACGTGGCCCCGTCCGGAAGGGGGGCTAAGTATCGTCGCAGCAACAACACAGTCACAGAGCTTCGCTGGCTAGGAAATATGTAGCTGTACAGGACGCTTGTCTGAGGAGAGAAACATAACACACACACACAGGAGTAGATGGAAGATACGGAAGTCGATGAGAAGGCAAAAAACCTTCAAGAAAAATACGCCAGTAGGTAGCATATTTATATATATATGCTGCCGCTCTAAGCGTCCCTGATAGAAAGGGCGGCGTGTGTAGTTAGGTTATCATATATATATAACAGGGTGTTAGGAAAATATGCTCCAAGCGATAAAAGCAAATATTTCTTTCCAAATAATCCGTTCCAAAATCTAAAGTCTTGTCTCGGACTAAAATTACAAAATTTATCACACTGGTGTTATTGCCCAACATCAAAGCCCAAAACGTCTGATTACGAGTTAATTAGTTCTCCTTTAGAGAGAGTAAAATGTTTAATACACCGCCTTGTTCGTGAGAAAATTTAGCTTCCTTTGAAGGACATACGACGCCGGCTATAAGACATGCCACACGGTCGTTTAGAAGAGGGTGTGCAGGCATTGAAGTTCTATTTTTAGATTTGACGTTCAATACCTCAAAATGATAACCTCGTGCCGTCATTGACAACGCCTAAAACTAGCACATTTTGAGGCAAATGCGCCTTTCCTTGTTTTATGTATAGCATCTTATTCAGACAAACGCACTAAATTAAGGTTTGGCGATTTGTGGTTGCAGAGTAGGTAAGGTTTGCATGTTGGGTATGCCGAGATTGAGTGCATACATAGATGACCTACTCCACTAAATAAATGACTCGTCATAGGTCTAGAAGCACACCAGCTATTCATTGCCCTACCTTAGTAAGTGCTTAAAGGAGCTTCCGCGGACCATTCGACGGAACCTTCTAGAGCTATGATGGCAAGTGATTCATCTGACGGAGTAGGTCATTGATGCATGCTCTTAATCTCAATATGTCCGCCGTAAAAAAAACCCTAATTGCTACGCATCCACATATTAAATCGCCATATATTTAGTATGAAAACGATTGTTATAAAATGTTATTTGCCAATGTGTTAGTTTTGAGCACTATGAAGGGTCGTAGGGTTATGATTGTGAAATAAAAGTCAATTACGTAAAAGCTTATAATAGAACTTGTATTTTTGCGAGTTCTCTTCTAAACGACTACATCACATAGTCTAGCCAGCGTTGTATGTTCTCCAGGGGAAGCGGAATTTTCTCACGAATACGACGGTTTATTTAGCTTCTCTCTATAGGGAGACTTGTCCCGCAATTTCACGCTTAGTGTTCCTATTTCTGCTCCTATCCATATTCGTAAGGACCTGCTATGGGGTAATAAGTCTCGATTTCGAATCCGCGGGTTTCTATACAGTCCTTAAGGCATCGAAGCGCGACTCAAAAACGTAATGTTTGATGTTTTCTGGATCTATCTCGATGACTTCAAGCACTAATTCGCATGAATCGAATCGTTTTCTTATTATATATATTGTTAAAAAGAACGAGAAGTCGCACAGTATCAATCGATTGATTATCGTGCATGCCTCATCAGCGTATTTGCAGATGCGGCGAAAAAGCCTTAGCGATTTCAGCCCGATGAGCTGGCACACCGTCGTAGTAGAGGAACCATCACCTAAGTGACCCGTTAGAGTTGGTCTTGGAGGCATCTTTTGGAGGCATCGGTCGTCATTTGACAACTTTCTGCAGTAATAGAATGTAACACCACACATCAATATGCATAAAAAATACCCAAGCCTCATCATCTTTGGCGAGACTCGAGACCAAGGAAGACCGGTGCTTGTTGAATTTTATCGGAAATTCCCGGGTCGGAACGACCCAAGCCTCTTTTTCGTCCTGTGTCAAATTACGTTATTATTTAGGTGATCATCGACAAGCTTTTTGGTAAGTCCGAAAGTTCGTGCAGGATACTATAGATGGATTTACGTGTTATTCCGTTCAAGTACGTCAATTAGACCAGTTGTTAATGAGCTGGTGTTCAGTTCTATACATTTCATTATCTGATATCGGTCGATGTCAACGTCATTACAATATTTACAAACACATTCGTTGATTTGAAAACATTTTCCCTTTAGATGTGGTGGTATCCGTGCCAGGTTATTTTGCAGGTCACTGCTCGGTTTTGTGGCAGATATTTTTCCATCTATTGCTAAGAAAAGCGGGTCCGTCTGTAAAATGTTGGATTAGTTCTAGAGAGTTCCAGTTGCGCCTTTCTCTGTGTTGCTCGTGTGCTTCGATCGCTGCGTGATCAAACTGATAATTACGGTTCTCCAGATCTTCTATTAAAGTGGTGTTACTTAAAAGTTTTGTACATATATATATATATATATATATATATATATATATATATATATATATATATATATATATAAAACTTTTAATTAATAGGAGGATATCAAAAATTCCCCGCGCGGTGCGCATAGCATAGCCACTTCAAATGGGTTAGTTCGGATGAAACCACCCTAAAAATGTGCCAGGCAGTACCGCAGTAGTATGGTACTGCCGGCTAATGGCAAAGGTAGCAAGGCCATCCATCAAACGGTACAGCATAGGTACCTGCGCGTTAACTCTAAAATTTACGATTATGATGTTGCACATCGTTGACACCACACTCTTTACCGGTGTCTTCGTGCCTGCCACTCAAGCCTCTCGACCGTGTAATAAAAGCGACTGTACACGCTACAGTAACTATGAATAACGACTTTTACTATATATATATATATATATATATATATATATATATATATATATATATATATATATATATTAATATATGCATGCATGTACAAGTCAATGTACGTATATGTATTCGAAAAACTCGCCAAGACCTGCCGCTGGCAACGAGCAGATGAGTTACCGCTGGCAGGCGCCAGCTGACGCTTGCCGGAGATAGCTGCAGCCGAAAGGCGCAAAACTGGAATAGCTGTATTGGAAATAGTAATGCTAGCAGTGGTGTAAAAATAAAGGCCGAGATAGCACTCATAACAGGCGACCGTTACATTTTGCAATGCGAGTGCGGCCAAGGTGTGGCAACGAACGAAACGAACCTCTTCTTTCGTTCATCATCGATGGAACTCGATGGATTCGGCCCACTCGATAGAGCTTCGAGAGTGGCGTCTCGTCGGTAACCGTTGCTTCTATCTGCTTCCGCCACTGTACGTGTGTCTTGCTGTGTAGTTATTGTGAATGTAGAAGGGCTATGCTTACGTTAACGTTGCTGATGGATATAGGTTACGGTCGGCTTTTTAAGCCGCAAGGTCAAAGAAATATGGTACAACTATTACTACTACTACACTACTACTACTTTAACTACTAGGAAAACCACCTCTATTACTGCCACTCCAACGTAAGCCAAGTAGACTTATGAGAGGCTACTAGGCCGCCGTAGGCAATAACGTTACGTCGACGGCTGGTTGTGTGGTTAAGTGCTCGTCCGTTGGTCAGTGCTGACTGTCACACTGCAATAATGGGCACATACACACCGATGTAGATGCCCACAACGATACGGCCAAGCAACATAACGCTGAGTCTGCCGGTTGCCGTTGATGACCTACCATACTTACGTAGTGAAGACACACAGTCGTAGACTTTGCCAGTGATGGCGACCACAAAAATGATACGTTAACGGTAGCGAGTCTCTAGTTTGAGTTTTGAAAGCCCTATCGATAAATCCTCAGAGGTGAGGACTTTATATTATAAAGCCATTCCTTTTAAGGGTGTCTCTGGTGAATAGGTCGTGCTCAAAAGTTTTGATTATCCTATTGCTACCCGAAAGAACAGAACATTAGTTCTCACGCTGGGTTAGGAAGTTGGGGTTCTAAAGGTTTGATTACCGAAGCCTGCTTCTTTTGAAATCTTGCTTTGCTGCATCCCGCGTAAATTACAACGAAGCATTCACCTTTATAGAAAGCAGTTTAACAACAATTTCCTCGTGTCTCTATCGGCGTCATTTAACTTGGCCTGACGGAACGCTCCCTGGCATTCGCAACACCGTTACAGAATGACGCCCTGGTGCGCTGACCCTGAAGCCTTTGGGATACTTACGTATCCTGGAACGTGTCCAGACGATAAAAAACGTTCTGATGCTTTAACTTTAATAGCCTTGGAGAACAGTGGGTTTTAAATTTTTTTGAAAGAACTAACTGCTAAGGCGGTTTTGCCCACAGTCACCGGAAGCTTTCTGTTCAAATCGTTACTTGTCTGACGTGTCAGGACGTGCAAACGTGAGCGGTAGTGTGGGGCTCAAACTCACTAAAACCATTCATGTGCTCGTCCCCCGATCTGACTGGGGACTGCTTGCGCATCACGCCAAAGAGTGCGGGGGGGAGTCTACAACTCCCGGTGGGTGTGTTCCCCCGGATCCACGCGGAAGCGCGGGCGTTTATGGGGATGGTCCGCGCTTTCACTTATATAATAGCTTTAAACATTTGAGATGCTGCGTTCCAGTAGAAAAGCGTTTCCGTAATTTTCTTGCTAAAGTCATGTAAGTTAAAAGCCGGTGTCTTAATTAAGTGCAAAGGAGATGCGCGCTGCTCTGTTCATGCCGGGCACCTCAAACGAGTGTGTTCTGGGTGTACATATGCTCTAGTCAATTGCCGCAGTGGCTGCACTAGGGGGTGGAAACCTTCCCGATCGTAAACAGGTGGCGTCTGAAGCACCTTGTAGGCCGCCCAACTCCTCCTGGCCAGGCTTCCCTATAAACGACAGCGCTTTTAGGTTCCAGGGGATTCTGCAAGAATAAAAGCTACTGCTGCGATAATCCTCTGATACTCTGCGATTACCCTGAGAGCTTCGACCCTCTGAGCCCAACGCAGGCGGGTCCTGTTAGCCGGTCCTGTTAGCCCCACTAAATCCGGGTTTAGTGGGTATGTAAGTCCTACACTAGACACGCAGGCTGCTAGTGGCGCATGTGCATCATGCATTCCCAAAACCTCCCAGATTTAAAAAAAACTCACGCGTAGCAGGTAGATGGCTGGGTGATATTGATGCAGTTTACTCTGTGACGGTATAAACCCTGCTTAGTTTCGTGCTCGCTGCACAGAGCTATATATAGATACTTGCATTCACCTACGTTCACCATTCATAGGTTGTTCACCTTGTCGAGCTCGGTGGCATGGTGCATTCGCTTGCGTCTTTCGACCGGAGGAAACACATAGGTGCACGGGTTCGATCCCTATCTTTGCACATCTGTATTTAAAGGGTCCGTCTTACGAAGCAAACCCGCGGACGTTAAATATTGGCTGAGAGTCAACCCAAGAAAGTGTTTAGGATGTTTGCCTTGTCTCAGACTTCCTCGGAGACCCTAAACGGCTCAAGTGCTACAAAAAGTGAAGCCTCACGTTGAAGCTCATGTGCGCCTGAAAACGTATGCAATCCCGCTGAGTCCCGCCGTTATTTTATTGCCGGCTACTGTCGCCACTAACAACAACGCTCCTACTTCCAACACGAAAGAAAATTCGGCGTTGTGTACACAAATTGAATAAATATTCGCTGCCTAAACTCGTTTTAAACGAACTACTAATATTAAGCCCGAATAAGTATTTGAGTTCCAAGTTGTTTTGCGCGTCTTCATATTCTGTTCCGCTACCTGGCACACACTTTCTCCATTACCCGTGCATTTTTCATGCACGTCTTCTTCTCGCAGGCTGAATGCTCTACGCTTCTCCGTGTCTCCGTGGCGTGATCTGTTGAGCAGCCTACTCTCGTGCGTTAACATCAACGCAGTTATTCGCAACAGAGTTGTCGCACTCCAAGTCTGGTGGTTCCACCGGTGGAGCGCGCTTGACTGGCCTTCCTCTCTGGCGTCGGATTTGCCCTGCATGATCAGTTCTGAGTTGCAACTCAGCCGAAACTGTCTTCCTGAGTACTCATGTATGATAGAAACACAGCAGTCTGAATCATGTTGTGCTGTTTTGATAGTCTGTTGGCTCTTAATCAAGACATCCGCCAGGCTCTGCAATGCGTTGTCCTACTTCTTTTACGGTTGATACACTAGTATAGCTTGGTTGAATCGTAATTTATGTCATGCACTTCTAACAGATCGTTACACTAACAGCTGCTGTATTATGATTATCATACGACAACGTTTACCGTACATAATGTGTTGTTTCCACCTTATGCTGATATATTATGTGTTGTCGTAGTAGTATAATTACATATGCTCATCCTTCTAAATGCAAGTGTGTGCGTTGTTGCTTCAGGCTTTAACTATGCATGGTTCGTGTATCTATGTTAACTGAGATAAGGAATGAACAGTATCATACTCTGTCCTAGCATCAGATAACTCAGTGGCAACCGCAACAGCAGGGCACTCGTGATATACGCGCCTAAATTTATTGTCGGATTATCTCCGCGATGCCAGACTCTTGCCAGACTAACTTAAATCACTAAACGACACAGAAGGTTTTTGGAACACAAAAATTGCTGGCCAAAACGTTTTCTATGCGATGCAGGACGTCACGTTGAACGTTCTCGCAGACGCCAAAGATGCTGTCTCGCTGCAGTTTCATCTCCGCGACATAATTACTACGTTCTTAACTAGTTGAGTTCATGGCTTTGGCTAGATGAGTTCAATGAGCTTAATGAATAAATCAATTAGCAAAGCAAGCAACGTTTCCTTTCGGAATACTTGAGCTGGTTACATGGGCACTGGAACATACACAAAGTTTTGTTTGAAGCTCTTTTTTGCGTCTAAGTGCACACACACACACCCCCAAGAGATGCAAGTCATACATTTGTTTTCATAAACATTCCAATGTTACTCTGTTTGCAATAAGTGAACTTACGCCAAGAACGAAAGTCAAAGCTTGTCTTTGAAGTGGGCTTCCGCACTACCATGCGAAAACATAAATATCTATTTATTCAGTGCTTACTTGAGTGCCTAATCAACCTGTTTCTTCATGGTATGTCTCGCACACTTTGTGTCTGTGTGTCTCTCGCCGCGGTATGTTCGGCGGTTCGGTCCATAGTTAAACTAGCAAAACGCTAGATTGATGGTTGTCTCGTAATCGTTCCACATAATATAAACATATTTACCTAGCCTGGGTGTTATATATATATATATATATATATATATATATATATACAATACTGTCATTATATAGGTCTCACAAATTGATTGTCTATCAAGCATACTTTATTTGCTTATATACATAGCGCTATCAAAAGGTGTATATTAATTATACTCTTTTGATAGCGCTTATCTAAATACAGAATCAACTCCAACAGACGTCGAAAAACGTGGTATCGTACTTAACAATTGCCGAATTTTTACCAAGGAAATTGCTGAGAAATTGGAGATATTTTCTAGATCAGCTGTAACAGTCTTGACCGATATTTTATGCGTGATTTAAGATTTATAGCAAAGATCGTTCTAATTTTGTTTTACATATCCATCAAATGAGCGTCTGTCGGAAAATGACCGAATTGAACCTTGAGCCAGTAGCAGAATACTATGGATTGCTTCAGAGAGTGATTACAAGAAACAAGTCACAGGTATATGATTGCGACATCTAGGTCAAAGCCAAATAATATTTTTAGCTCTTTTTTGACATTTATTTTAACTGCTTTCTACGACTGCAAATGGCATCATCTTCCACAAAGTTTTGCTACGCGGTTCCACGGTTAATAAGGAATCTTATGATAATTTCCAAAAAAATTTGCGAAAATGTCAGACGCAAGAGGCCACATGAAGTCTGGGCAAACAAATCTTCGATGCTCTATTACGGCAACGCACTTGCGCCCACATCACTACAACATAATAAATGTTAAAATATGTATAAACTGCTGACACAAGCCTGTATTTTGCTTGCCTTTGTCAATTTCCTTCACAAGGTGACAAGAACTCATAAGTCCATGTCACTTTAGGTCGCTCAGTCTAATTGGCCCAGCTAAACGTTTAAAAAAACGCACGTTTTCTGCCGATTCGGAAAGTAAGTCACAACCGTCTAACCAAGGACGACGTCCCGCACGTAAGCAAGAACGCTCAGTCTACGACGGGTTTTTTCTCGGTCGTATGTTGTTGTCATCCAATAAGCTAAAAGCCGGACACACCGATAGGCAAAAAGAGAAGCCTTTGCGCGGCTTGCGTCTCCACTCTAGACTGTGGTGCACAAAGCGCAGACTCTACGTTTCGCGCTAACACAACCATCGCCATTAGATCTACCACAATGTGCGCCCTGTAAACAGCACAAACTAAAGAGGAAACGAAATCCTTCTCGAACCCGAACATGTACAGCATTTCCTACTTACACAAAAATAATTATACATACGACCGCATATCAGGTGCCAGGATATGGACTCGGTCACGAAGTCTGCACGCTGCCAGGAATGGCTGTCGTGACGTCAATTGCCCTACCGTCAATAATCATTCTCCTGGATACACATACCTTCCAAGTAGTAGTAATATATATATATATATATACCTATAATGTTTAGTTTTTTTTTAAATACTACAAACACGCCTGGTATTTATGTGTCATTTGTATGTTTTTTTTTTGTTCTGGGAGGTTTTGGGAATGCATGATGCACATGCGCCACTAGCAGCCTGCGTGACTAGTGTGGGACTCGCAAACCCACTAAACCCGGATTCCTCCCCACCCCCCCCCCCCCCAGGCTCGGTATTACTTTGGCATTACATCGAAGCCGTGGGAGTCATTTGTATGTTAGCGCCCTTAATGAATGATTGGTTCGGGTTGAAATTTCGTCACACCACAGGCATATGATTAGTCTGCAACTGGGTCCTACAAGTGTCGGCACGGCGAATTTTTTTAGGGATATCACAAAACGTACGGGCGATATTACGGGCGACCGACGCGAAGCGATGCCTCTGAGGTAGATAGTGTCATTGACTGTTTGTGAAGGGAACGTGCCTTCTATTATAGACAGCATGCGCTGACACGGAATTTACTGATAACAGTAACAATGTTTATTTTATCAAATTATAAATTATTAAATTGAAGAACGTTAATAACGAATTAATGAACTAAACGAAAATAGTGCTCCGAACGAAAATAGTGATAATAAAAAACAGTACTTGTATTATGATTGATGATACGCCAGTGAACAACAGATCGTTAAGTCCTGTGACATAACTTGCTTGCCATAAACGAATGCCACGAGCACCTCAAGGTTGCGTCAGCATCCACAGCTATCGTTATCTATCATTATTATCACATAATCAAATGTTACCGGTCATCAAGTGTCATTATTGTGGATTGCAAGCAGGATTCGCGTTAGACGCTAACTAAGTGCATTTGTAACAAATATACTATACAGCAGACATATAACAGCACCAACCGACAGCACTCCCACGATAGCACCCCCCCTATTATATACATATTTAATACGTTTTATTTAATGTCCTTGAGAGTTATTTTCTAAATCTGCCAAATGTTGGATGAAGCCACCCAAACCGAAAATGTGTCAGCGAGGTAATCCTGGCCGTCATCCAATTCTGATTTTTTCCCTCATTCACACCCGCTGGGCCCTACCGGCCACAGCCACTTGAAGATATACGCATATATCACACATATATCACTCTGTCCAACATTTACATACTCAGTAATCTGAGACGTAGTAATTGTCGACGTAGAGTTCAAAATGCACGTGCTGCAGCAAGTAGGTATTGGCAGCCTGCAATTGTCATTAGCTGCGCCAGACAATCCTGGACCGGTCCTGATAGACGGTCAGACTTGTTGTGAAACGGAAAAGGCGATAATTTACCAAGAGCAAAAATAAAGTAGATTCAGCGCTTACGCTAACGAGAAAGTAACCCATGAGCGATTGAGCGAGCTAGGCACACATTTTAATGCAGATGCTCGCCTTGGCGTCTTCTGCAGTTGGGAACGCGCTCCCTAGGTCTTTAGTTTTTTATGCATTAGCCCAAGGCTATCCACAGGATGGTGACAGTCGGCGACCGATGACGAAATTTGGAATTACTGCTAGTGTTTCACTAGCAATAATTCCAAATTGAATATACTTTTCAATTCAATACCGAAATGCTTATTTACTCATAAAAAATGCATGCGGCAAATATGCATAAAATCACGTATCGGGACAATCTCTCTCGGTACTGCTGGCACATTTGGCAGCGGAATTTTACGCGACCAGGGAATACATTGTGCCATGATGCGGTATTTATCGTGTGACAAATCGCGCCGTCCTGTTGGAACCACATGCATTCGAGATCCAGACCGTCAATTCGAGGGACAACAAACTGGGTTATCATACCCCAATTCTGTTCACCATTGACTGTTTGCGCATTCCTAGCCGCATCTTCGAAAATAACTGTCTAATGATCCCTCCAACCCAAAATCCGCACCAAAAAGGATGCATTTTCTTTTCAGGAAACTTATATGGGCTTTTTTCAATTCAAATGTTACAATTTTGCTTGTTTACATAACCACGAAATTTAAAACAGACCTCATCGCAGAGGAAAAATTTAAAAATATGCCGTTTACTTGTTGTAATATTGAAAAATATGCCGTTTACTTGTTGTTGTTCAGTAGCATACGAATACGCTGTTGTGTCGATTATTGATACATGTTTAAAGATTGCAGACTGTCTATCATCGATCTTCTAAAAACACGACTTTGAAAACACCAGAAAAAACAAAAAAAATAGACGGTGGCCGCTTGGCCGTACTGATGCTAGCTATTTGTCTGCCATAACTTTACAATGATTTGTACGTTTGATATATAATTAACTTTAACAACGATTCACGCGTGGTATTGCCACTGTTAATTCTATTTGGAAAATGCCCTCTTAAGTTAAGTGGCCTTGGTATCGAGATGTTCTGTACTAAGTAACAGGTTTTGCATGCTCAGTTCTCAAGTTTAGAACTGGGCAATGCTTCCCCTGGCCAACGACCCAGGGCCCATCTGTAGCTGCTGGCTAGACTACAAACTGCAGCGTGCAATGTATATATATATATATATATATATACAGATACGAGTCGGAGCATTAACGAAATCAATAAAGTCTTTAGTTGCCTTATCAAGAACAGGCGTCTGGCATATCGCTATTGTGAGTGGGCGTGTTTACGGCCACCGTTGTTATCGTCAAGTTGCAATTGTCGCCCTTGAAGTTATGGAAGCAGTTGTGCACCCCCTGCCTGTCAGCACAAGTCCACTGGTCTGCCGCAACGGCGGTGACCCGCACGTTCGCACCTATCCTCACAGCACAATACGCGGTGACACTCAGCGAACGCAAACCAACCCGAAGATCCGATTGTGTCTGCATGGCAAATGAGGCGAGAAATGTGGCGCTAGACAACGAGGGATTAGCGGAGGGTTTCACTCCTCGCGAGTTGGGGGGGCTTTGCCTTCAACATTCACCCATCCACCTGCCCACATATGCCTCTGCACATATACAGAAAGAACACAGCCAAACACGTACAGTTGTTTTTGGTTGTGTAGAGGGGGGTGGAGGGCCTGTGAGGCGTTTTTCCCCAATTGTAACGACCGGCGCCCAACAACGCCGACGACGACGACAACATCAACAAGAAAGACGACTACCTCATTGGTTAGCAAAGATTAATAAAGCTCAACTTGTACCTGAATACAGTGAACAATAAGCAGCTGATACTTAACCACACGCATATTTAATGCTACGCAAACGTATATCAAGAAGAAGGGCAACACCCGCATTCAGCAGCGAACATCTAAAAAAAATACTTTCTGAGCTGACTCTCAGCCAAGATTTAACGTCCATAGGACTGCTTTTCGCATTGCTTCACAGACGGACTACCCCCAAAAATACAAATGTGTAACGGTGGGGCTCGAACACGTGCACGTATGTGTCTCCTCCGGTCGCGAGGCGCAGACAAATGCACTCCACGTCATCGGGCCCGACAGCAGCGAGCATCTGGGACCTTTTTGAGTTCTCCGCTCTTCGCGGCCCGGAACATGCAGTCACAAATCATAGTAACAGAAAACCCTTTAATGGAGTGTGGCGGCGTGGTCTCCGGAGGGGAGGGGTTAGTGCGCTAGACATGGTTGCCGTCAACCGGCGTGGGGCCGGTTCGATCCCCCGTTGTTGATCGGAATTTCCTTTGATCAATCCTCATTGAGAATATATGGTTAACCATACCGCTGACTGTCAATGACCACGCTGCTACTACTTTGGAAAAACCCTAGATGTCAAATCATGTCAGCCTATTCTGCCACTTTAGGCGCCTCTGATATAAAAGCCTGGCATGTGTGAATCGAGGTAATGTCAAGCTAATATTAAATCCAACCATCGTCGCTGCGTAGCTCTGTAGTATATAGATGAGCGTAGTGATATGTGAGACTTGATTGCGACTTAGAACTACAGTAGTCGTATTCGAGTACAAACCTGTTTATCTATCGACAAGCTGGATAGCCATTCCGCTGAGTTGTTCACATTTTTAGCTGCATAACAAACTCTGCTTGCTTGCAACCATTAGCTAAGCCACTCCATTAGCGGCCCACCGAAGTATTGATCGCACAGCTTCGTCTTATCGTAAATTTGAATGCTTTGATGATAAAAATGATGGTGATGATGATGATGCCGATAATGGTACTAATGAGGTAACCCCATAAGCGAACGAACAAGTGAAACCGTCAAAGACTAGTCCTAACACGCTGCAACGAGATGATCCAACTTACAGAGCAGAGATCACTGTGAAGGCGAGAACAACTCAAGGCTGCTCGCCCGATCTAATTGAGCCACGTGCCAATGATCGCACTGCTGAATACATTAATTATTCAGGAACTATTATTCAGAGCTGAATGATCTTGACCGACCCCCCATTGCGGGCGACCTTGACTGACACACGATCGAACATACAATATTTCTCTCCTCTGCCCGTTTTAGCTATATATCGTTAACCATTTAAACGGATCGTTACTGCGGCTGCCTTGTGTGGCTTGGCCGCTCTGTTCTTGTCACTCGAACGTCGCTTTTTGTCCTGCTTTGGTCTGCGCGTGTCTACAGGTGGTTCTATTCAGATGAGGCGAGAAAAGTAGACTGGCTTCAAAAGTAGAGTCAGGGTTCAGGTAGGTGTAACCGCTGGCAGAGGTTGGAGGGTTTCTTTTTCGATCTATTATCATCTGGTATCTGTTACGCGTATTCGTGTCACGCATCTACAGGTTCCCGACCCACTGTTGCTACTGCCAAGGACAAGCAAGGCGCAAACAGGCTATCGTCCTGTGGCACCATCATTGCTTACGCTGCTTCTACCTTGACAATTTAAACTGAATTTATCTTTCATTGTGCGCACCTGATCTGACCAAGCTGTTGTCATTCACAGGTCCACACCATTGCAACACACTTTGCCAATTTGCCAATTAGAAGCTCGTTCACGCTAACAGCATATCAGCTCTCAAATTGATACACCTACTATTATTGTTATTATTATATGAAATGTACTATCATTGTTTAAATGTTACCATTGTGAGGTGTGAACGTGTACTTGTACACGTTCAACGTATACAACGTGTACCTCTTTTCTTCTCCTAGCTCCTAAATATTATTCCATGGAACCGACTATATAACCGGCGTTTCCTCGGCACACTGCAAGCGACACCAGTTGCCGTAAAAACTCGCCTTCACGCCGATTGCCTGCGAGATCTGTAATCCGTTTGCCCAGCTCACTGATAAATCTCTTGGTTCCCTTGTTTACCGGCGTTTAATGCAGCTAAGAGGGTGAAGTCTGACCTCAGTTACTGTGGTACCACATGCGTTGCAACTGTAGGGGCTGCAAACCGGGGCACCTATTCGAAGAGCTGTTACCGTGCGGAATGAGGTGTTGTCCAGCATGGTACCCAGCTGCGGGGAAGGGAGACACTTTAGAAAGCATCCACTAAATGTGTCCCGTGCTGCCAGAAAGATAGCTTTTTCCACTGGGAATTGGACGCTGTCTAACAGCTCTCTAGCTGCAACGCTGCATCTGTAGAAGTCTAATGTATGCTGTGTGGGACGTTCCTGCCAGGGGTCTGGTCCAATTGTTTGTCTAGTTATTAGCCGTGCAGCGTCTTTGGCCCTTGTGATTCCTTGGCGGACGCATGGTTCGACTAACGTATTTGCAAGTTCACCGAATTCCAATCGAGACGCAGCGTAGCACATGGGAGCCAACTCGGCTGCTGATCTAATACCAAGTCCTCCTTCCGCAATTAGAAGGGTTGCTCTTTTCCAATTTCCATTCCAAAATTATTATTATTATTATTATTATTATTATTATTATTATTATTATTATTATTATTATTTTATTTTCACTCTGAAACTGACTCGCAACACACCAATGTACTGACGTCGCACCCCTTGGCGTTGTGTCTGGACTATTTCAGACGTCCACAAAGTTTCTGAGAACGCCTGTTATCAGCAAGCTCAGCGACCGTCACTATATTCGACAGCTAGAGGGCCAACAACAACAGCCGTAGGTAACAGCCGTAGGTAACAGCAGCACCAACGATCGAAGACGATAATGTCACCACCATTACGGCGTCACATGTTGTCATACCGTGACGCTGCACATGACGCTGCACCGTGCGCGGAACGTGACCTTTTGTACCATGCTGCACTAATATGGTCAAAGTACCATAGCCGGCGGTATTTCACGTCGTGCCGACGGGCTAAAAGTATAGGTAACTAGAGAGAGAGAGAGAGAGGAGACGCCCCTCGGTAAAACCTCATTGGGTATTGTACTACACCGCGTCTGCGCAAAGATAATGCTATGACATGAGTCTATCTTCTCTGGAGAGTATACGTGCGTGCATACTATATAGATACAACAGGCTGGCGTATCTCGCTGCACGCTCAACCCACAGTCTCGGTGTTGGCGACGAATGCTCAATTTTTGTAGGCTCAAAATATGCTATTTATCCAAACGACGCTGAATTCGCACTATCGTAGCTTATCACGGTGCCTGCTAGTTTAGCGTAGCGAAGGAGCACCAGACTTACCGATATACTCGAACGAGGATATAAGGAAAGGGAATTGTTTCTGTGCAGCCTGCGTGCAGTTCGGATTGATACGGACGGCATAATGAGATTGTGTTCTAAAGTTACGAGAACATTAAGAAGGGAGTGGTGGGGGGGGGGGATGAGTGTAATCAGTTTTTAGTTTAATAGCGTAACGCAGGCAACATAGCTTTACAATAGCAGCGTACTTGTTCTGAACGCATCGCTGACAATGCAGTTGTCTAAAATAGATTAGCCAGTTTCAAAGCAGATAAACTGCTAAACCAAACCCCAGTTGAATTAGCTAGTATAGGACGAATTTTGCTGTCACTCGTGTGTAGTGAAACAACCTATAGAATAAAATTACACTGTACGAGTATTGCGTATACATTTATGAAGAACAAAAGCTCAGTCTCACAAACGTGCTTTTTCAACCAACAGAAGGATTAGCTGCACTAACGGCAGCTGTGGGCCAGCTTCCTCCCGGACTGTCGTTTGTTGGGTTACAGCAGAAGCTCGTAAACACTTGGCTAACTGACAACCACTTAAGTAAGAGCATATATATATATATATACATAGAGAGAGAGAAAGTTAGAGAGAGAGGGGGGAGAGAGGGAGATAAAGGATGAAGAAAACCATATATAAATATATATATATATAAGGTTTTCTTCATAATCCTTTATCTTCTTCACGCTTTCGGCGAGAGAAGCAGTGCTGCGCATTCCACTCTATAATACTTGGCAAAGCTATGCAGGTAGAGCCGAACATACCAGTGGTGACAACCATGCACTACAAGTACCTAGTGTACACGTGGCGACTGTCACATGCAGGACCAGAACAATAGTGCAATGCATTAGAATTGCCCAAACCCCACACGAGATACACAAAGCGGCTCCTTGCTCGGATAAACAAGCAAAGCTTCCGCTTCATACATATATAAATATGCAGTTTCACAAATCGTGGTCAGTTAACTACGTACGCATTATATATGTATATATATATATATATATATATATATATATATATATATATATATATATATATGCAGTTTCACAAATCGTGGTCAGTTAACTACGTACGCATTATATATGTATGTAAACATATATATATATATATATATATATATATATATATATAAAACGAGGCATAGTACGCCCTAGTAGGCATAGTAGGATCCCCTCCCCCCGTGTTGATCTCATGGTCAGTAGACCCCTGGTTCTGTTGCGAATGACGCAGATTCAGCTGCAGCAGCTCCAGCGGAAGCGATGCTAATAACGCCTGGGATGGCGTACGTCGGAACGCTTGCAGAAAGTTTGCCTCTCATAAATTAACCCGTCGAAAACCAATGTTGCCCACAGGGCCACGGTGCGGCCCTACGCGCAATCGCATTGAAGTCGCAGTTGGCAGCTGGCCTCCAAAGCTGGCCAACGTTCCATAATGTAATGCAATATGGCAGGGCAATAGCAGCATAGTGGCGGTAAAGTTCGTCGGTTCGTTTGGCGCATCTAGCGTTTCGTTCATGGAGTTAGCTGGTCATAGTAGTCTTCTCCAGCTAATATGGAGAAACTATGAAGTTGAAACGTATTCTAGTGCTCTTAGTTGCTTCCCGTTCTGTCACCTCATGCTGGTCAAGTGACACGTTGCACACATTACTGACTAACAAACACAACGCAAGAGACCGCCGTAGCAGTGGGCACTGCCAGCTGATCTCTTGCTTTGACGCAATGGCAATACTCCGTAATGCTTTAAAATCTCTTGGCCGGTTTGCGGCCCGGATAATTTTTGCTGTTGTCCTCCTTCCCAATGCTCTAAGCCCCAGTGTTGAGTCCCACGGCGATGGGCACGAAGGTAGCTGTATTCGATTTTGGCTTACTTGCCCTTTTCTCGTTTCTCCCACAAGTTCCGCACGCCAGCCCATTACCTATTCCGTTCGACCGACAGAGACAGTAACCAGCTGTAGATGTACTACCAGAGCCAGTCGTATGTTTTAGCTCATGCTTCGAACGTCAAGATAGTCTCAAGGTCAAATAAGTCAGGGTTGGTTTTCCATTGCTTTGGCAGACTACGTCTAAAGCTTATTTGGTGGTATGTAGATTATGTGATACGTTTTTTTGCTATATATATATATATATATATATATATATATAATGATGTTGTTGGCGTTGGTTATATGTTGTTGTTGTTGTTGTTGTTGTTGTTGTTGTCGTTGTTCATTTGTTGTTGTCGTTGTTCATATGTTGTTGTCATTGTTTATATGTTGTTGTTGTCGCTGTTCATATGTTGTTGCTGCTGCTGCTTCTGTAGTTGTGATGAGCATATATATGTGTATTTTTTACGTGATCAGTATTGACAATGCCGTTGACGACTTAATAAAGAATACAAGAAACAGAGTAGGAACATAGTTAACACTATCGGTAAAAACGACAGCAGCAGCAGCAACAACAAATACAACAACAATATGAACAACAGCGACGACTAGTCTGCATACGGTCAGAGAGAAGACAGGAACGCTGCCATCTCTGGCTCGATGATCTGGTTCCTTTCGGTGTGCCTGCCGTGAAAGTCGACACCGAAGCAGCAGCAACAGCAGCCGACCCGACACGTGGGCACAGAGCAATAAACGCTCTACTCTTGACGCTCTCTTTCTTTAACTTATCACCACCGCCGCCGCTAACATCAACTCCACGAGCTCGGGACAGCTCAGCAACAACCACGACAATGATGATGACAACGACGGCAGCAACAACAACAACAACAACAGCAGCGGCAATAACCTTGATGACAAGAGTAGCAACACGAACAACAACAATAGCAGCAAGAACATGAACAGCAGCAACAACAACAGCAACAACAACAACAACAGCAACAACAACAACAACAACCGCAACAACAGCAACAACAACGACAGCAACAACAACAACTACAATTTTGCCGACGAAAACGAGGCGTTGCAATGATTCAAGTTTGTGCTGGGAACATGCAACACTAATTAAATAACGTCGCCATACATATCCCGGTCTGCAATGCGCCCAGAGGCCGAGGGGACTGCTGCTGCTGCACGAGCCCCTTCGAAACGTGGTGCAGACACTCACGTGGCATTGAATGAGTGCCAGGCCCAATTGTTCCCTTCGAATGTTGGTCTTCAGCTGCCGTCCGTTGTTCGAACCTTGTTGTGAGCTTTGTATTCCCCCAGCGCCCGTGTTCTTCTTTTTGCAGTTCGTTGTTTTGCATACGCATGATCTTTTCGTTTCAGGCTTATAATGGCCTGCTCTCGTTCGCACTCCTCCTCGCACGTGGCGGCTACGAGGTGTGTCATTTGAATCGTCTCTGCCAGCTGAAACGTTATTGCTGGTGAACCCACTCGAACGTCTTCAGTCTCTGCCGAGCAGAGGAAAATAATGTGGCCCAAGACACATGGTCCTTGCCCGCTACTCGCACTGGTTATTGTAACAACAACAGCTATGTTACGACTGCGACTGTTTCTACAGCTGCTGCTGCAGTTAGAAGTTAGCTAATTCCCTATCTGGTTGTATAGTAATGTTGATGTTGACAGCGAAATGCTTATCATCCGGATACAGTAGTTCGCCTAAAACGTATACCCCACGTATAGCAGTTCGGCATACGACTCGCGTGAACTTTCGGGACAAATACGACACACGACCGCGTGAAATTTTCGCATGATGGATGCGACAAAATCACCATGCTTTTATCACTCTTCTCAATTTGATCAACATGCTGTCACACCGATTTATTGTTAAAACAAATGCCTACATAAATAATGCAATATTACCGATTAAAGCCGAGAAGCTCACACAAAGAACCAAAACTATGTTATGACCCATTGGACTCTAAAAGAATAGCTCGGAATGTCCTAGATAGACAAAATCAACCGAAAAAAGCATCTCTCCTCTGACCTCTTAGGTACTTGCCGGAGCTGTAGCTCGCGAGAGTCAAATACACACACACGTCGGAAAGAGTCCACCTGTGTCTAATGGCATCCTAGCAGCAGTTGTGGGATGACTCCCCCGACGGTCGAGCATGATAAACAGAAAGACTAGGGTCAAATTGCCGCCGCGGCTACCCATGAAACCCAACCTGCGAATCAGAACTGGACAAAATCTAGTTGAAGACTGACTCCTTTAAAGGTGCGGGTGCATGACGTAACCTATTTCTTTCCGAACTACCGACAGACCATTTTCACTCAGCTTCCATGAATGACCATGATCTTCGTGTAGCTAATGAACAGAAGTTAGGCACTGCCACGACGCCATCAAAGGGCCGAGCCTTTTGACAGGCCAGTTATACCCTCGAGCTTAGTGGCCCTCGAGTGTTACCCTCGACTGCCAGATATGTTGTTACTTAGAGCGCAATATACAACTCGTATGGGACGTCTCGATCTCACATGCATATGCACTGGGCGCTTCCAAAGGTATCAGTCATGTCATTCTCCACCTTGTTGATAATAACATGTCTATGGCCGTCGGCCTGAAAACGTCAGATGTTTAAGAACCAAATAGACGTAGGAACTGGACAAAAGGCTTTACGATCTCCCAGAGGAGCCTTGATCAACAGCATTTGTACGTCAACAGATAGCATATAATCTGCAACGAGGAACTGAAGCTGCTCGTCACAGGATCTCCTGATGTATCGAATACCACCAATGCTACACACACGTTATTTCAATCACGTGCTTATTATTATTTTTTATTTAAATAGCTTTCCTATTTTTTATCATGTGCTTGTCATAATACTCTCTTACTGAAAATTGTCAATTATTATGTAATATATATTCAAGAAAATTATTATTATTATTAGCACGCTGAGCTTGCAGCGTAACCTTCTAGCGCCCTCGCGCCCGTGCGGCAAAGCTGTCGTCGCAACACAAGCTTCGCTTTGTCTACCTGGTATTGTGGAGTGACCGATACAGCAGCACCGAGCGTGAGACGAGAGTGCTGAATGGCGACGCTGGCAGATATCCAAAGCGTCATTCCGCAGTACGTAAATAGGCTAGCGGTGAACCCTATCGGTGACTGCCGGAAGCGACCAGAAGTCGTTTGTGCAGTGTTTGCAGGCACGCTTTCTCATTATGTTTTCGGCCACCATGGACGTCTCTGGTTCGTGTAGCCGCTTGGGCATTCGTGTAGGCGCTTAGGCATTCGTGTAGGCGCTTATGCATTTGTGTAGGCGCCTACGACAAGTAAACCGTCAGTAATACAAAATACACATATGATAAAAATACACATACGGGTCTAACCGATATTCAAGGTAGGTGCTTGCGCAGTGGCTTCCGACGAAGCTCAGTGAACAGTAAACGAAACCGCGTGTAGGGCTATTTGCAATTACATCTGTGACGTGTGTATCATATGTGACGAGCCCGCATTTTTGGCGGCGAATCGTAACTGGTGGCGAGAACGGGACAGCATGCGATCGAAACATGCGCCGTCAGAAGTTTCCATAGGAAAATGCAAAGGCGCTCGAACATTGACGACAAACTGAAGGACACAGTGGAGGATCTTGGCTCTTGTTACAGTCGCATACATTTTGGGAATAGGGAACCCTTCGACTTGTGAAGCAGCGGGTTAGTTGTGCACAGGCCTCTAGTGATTACGTTTGAACAAAGACTTCTATTAGCCCACAGTGTTGTTTCGTGGCTTTTCGTTTGTTTTTCATTTCGTTCTTGCCTTATAGTATATATATTCTGTGAATCAGCAACCCTGATGTAGTAGTAGTCGACTTTCACACGAGTCATATCACAGATAGGAAATAAAACATATAAGAAAATGCAAATATTTACGTATACGTATAGCCCATCTTCCCTACAAACAGATCAAAGTGCATTCAGTGTGATGTATTACTCATGTCACGGTTTCTCAAGTTATGCTTCTATGTTAATCTGCTTTGCTGTACGGGGCCGCTTGTTGCAGTTTTGCTATCACAATGAGCGGATAAGCTTGACGCCGTTTATATCATATCGTTTCACTTGTCGAGTAGTGCAAAACAAAGGTGGTCTTTATAGCTATTTACTCCAATATATATATATATATATATATATATATATATATATATATATATATATATATATATGTACACACATAAATACATATATATACGAAGGAAAGATCTGCTTCCTGACACTAGCATACACTTTCACACTCCTCCAATATTTGGAAGGCTTGGCAATAGTTGGAATCGAGATGAAAGGCAAACCGACGACCGGAACAAGCACAAATGGAATTTTGCTTCGATTGCTTTCCTTCTTCTGGACACATGTAGACGGTGCGTCCAATACCTTTGAGCATTTCGAGCAAGCCACGAAAGCTATAACGCTCTCCTTATGTGGCATCCGCAAAACGATTTTTGCGGAAAAAGAAAAGCCCTCGGAAGGATGGCTCAGCCACCTAGCATTAGCTCTAAATGTCTAGGAATACCCTAGCGACAGGCAAGCAAAATACTATTCTGCATAAAGACAAGCAGAAATAAAGCCCGCAATGTCATAGAGAAGATTGACACTGCGGGCACAAAAGAAGAACCGACTGCGTAGAAGAGTAGTGTCTCGCCTCTAACATGTGTTGCTGTTGTCCGGAAAGAAGAAATTGCTATATATAAATAAATATATATATATATATATATATATATATATATATATATATATATATATATAAGTGTAGAATAGAATATGTTAACTTTAGTTCAATTATATCAACCTTTAGAAACATCGCTTTAAACTTTATATGGGTCGCTGCAGGATTGAACTCACAATTCATTGTGTCGTGTGTTGCCTCCTCCATTAAATACACAAAATCCATTAACCTACGTGTATATATATATATATATATATATATATGAAGACGAGCACTGCCGAGTGTGTAAACGCATTGTAAATGATTAACAAATCATCACAATATGTTATATATATATATATATATATATATATATATATATATAAGCACTGGCAATTTATAACATATATATAGTTTCAAAAAGTTGAGATACTGCCCGATAAAATGAATAATGCACACTGGGTATCTTTGTTAAAGCAACAGTAGTGCGGGACTCACAAACCCACTAAAATCCAATCATCCTCTTTGCCCCCTATCTTAGGTAGTGGCCGTGCTGTCTTTTTGAGAGTACTTTACCTGGCCACTTCAATTTGCCATTATGGCTGCTCGACTGCGCACGGCGGTTTCTTTCGCTTCCAAAATAAATTCTGTAAATCTTCCTATCATTAACAACGACTCGTAATCATTGAGAAGCACGTCCATAAGGGGTTGGCGTGTCATGGGACTTCTCAGTCCCAGAGCGTTGCTCTCGCTCAGTGTTGAAAAAGCACAGCAGTTCGTAATAGCCAAACTCCACCGTCCTGCACATACGGCATAAGGATGAATCGGCCCTGTCAATAAAGATATTGCTGAAAGCAGCCACCATGACCCGTTGGCAGTTGCGCAAGCGGATTGCGAGCGAGCCGTGTTTAAGGTTGTTCCATTTATTTGAGGGCCTGGTTGCCGTTGACGCCATTCGGCATTTTCGTCTTGTTGACAAGACTCCCATACTGGTGCGGCATAAAGGCGCTCAATGCTATCGCAGTTTAGCAGGTTTTTTGCTGCATGTCGCACAGGAAATGTTACTGTTAGCCGAGCAAGGCGGCTTCGTGGCAAAGCCGTCCTGCATTCGGGAGGTCGTGGGTTCAATACCTGGACCGGCCATTCCACGAATTGGGTTTTCCTGGTTTCCAGTTTAGGCAAGGTGAATGCCGGAGTGGACTATAACAGGTCATGATCGGACAAAAAACGGGAAGCACTGATAACTCAATAAAACGAGATGCTGCATTACCATCCAGCCCCCCAGTATCACACGAGATCACTGCGGGCTTTCAGTTACACCGAAAGCATCACACACATGTTTGGTGTTCACAAATTGCAGGTACTAGAAGATTTGCCTATTTGAATGGCTGGATGGCTGGTATCCGTGGCCGAATCTATTGTCCTGTTTGGGTCCCCGGCTTGCCTTAAAACCTCATTGAAAACGATGAGCAAGAGGTGCCTTTGGAAGCATCCAGAGAGTGGCGGCCTTCCGGCTTAGCCAAGCGTATTACACGGTAAGCACAAATGCTGATCTGGTTCTTGCAGGAGCCCTTCCCTGGGATGTGAAGGTGGAGGAGAGGCAAAAACGTCGAAACAACGGCCCTAAATGCAGTAAGGAAATAGAGAGAGAGAGAGAGAGTGAAAGCAGTGAAAGCATGACAGGCCTTATGAGGCTCTAGTCCTTCTGGACCATTGGGACACATTCTCTGATCCCTCGTTCGAGACATGGCGGCTTTCAAAGCTTCTTCATTTAAATTGGAAAGGCTTCCTTGGCAAGCTGTGTTTATTGTCAGGAAAGAGCAGAGGAAGATTCGATTAACGGTACTCTAAAATGTCAGGTACTGAAACACTGCCGGTCATACAATTCGTGACATAATACTAATCAACATTAAAGTCTCGATTGGCCATGTTAACACATTCAATCAACATAGGTCATTACGTGCAAGTGGGGGCCGGAATACTTGCAAGGCTAAGAAGTATCGGAATCCGTTTAGAAATTGGTACGATGTTCTATGGTAAGCTTCATTTGTTGCATAGGATCCTTATGCCGAGTATTGCTTCTGCTCCGTTGGTTTGAGACCAGAGCGCCGGTCTATATTTGTTTATGTTCTGCGTTATGTTCAAAACTATACTACCTATATACCGCGAGAGGTTCAAGTTCTCGTCAAAACTTCAAACCGCCTATTAGGTCGATCTGTGTCAGCGTGCCTAACACACTAGATATCAAGCCTTTACCACAGCACAAACTTATCTTAAGCACAATGGATCGAATGTTATGCTTCCGCGAACCCTGCCATTAACTAGTTTAAATAACTCGTGATCGGGTTCACAGCTTTTCTCTAGATATGCGGTCCTAAGTCATTTTGCGGGTTCCATACAGTTATATATATATATATATATATATTGAGCTTGTCTGTGAGCCCCACAAATGTAACTGACAGTTGATATAATTCTAGCATTCGAGGCCATCAGGAAAATCTTATAGATAGACAACGGTCTGATAGGTTACTAGTAGGGAGGTATAAAACTGTATACTTTTTTTTGTACGATATTCGTAGCCCTTATATATTTTATGCATAATAAGTACAGTCAAAAGCGTGTGCGCACTGCTATGGGAAGCTTCATGAATATAAGACAAGTGAAGAAGAACGGATAAGCGAATGGACTTGCAAAATATTTATCACAGTCATCTTAGAGCATTTGACCATTATTCAGGTGGAAAATGCTGTTTTGCATAGAAGCGTTTTAATGGACATCTCAGACATGTTAAGCCACGCAGACACGTAGCATGTTAAAATACACTCGTATATTGTTTGTTTTAGCATCTAAACAAGTATGGCGTTTTTAAAGGTGACTTCGCAAAGCAAATAATTGCAAATTATTTACGACGAATCGAACCGTTATAACAGTAAACAAGGGCTTGCAACGAAGCATTACGTACAGCAATCTTACAAAGATATGTCCCGAATATATCTGCTGTATCATATGGCCAACATTTTTTTCATAAATTGCCAGTATCGCATATATATATATATATATATATATATATATATATATATATATAACAAAAAAAATCGCTACCGGTTTTAATCTATATATATATATATATATATATATATATATAAAACTGGCTGTTAAAGTTTTCTAATTGTTTATAAGAAGCCCTTGACCTCATATATGGTATCAAGGTCACAGTGTCCGCACGCGGCGGCGGCATTTTAGAGCATCTATGAGACAGGTCTTCGCAACAAGGTCACACCTACTCCATAAACACATCTGTTGTAGTATAATGCGTCAGCTAAGAGGAGCGCGAGATCGAACGCCAGACGTCCACGATGCAAGCTGCTGTGATAAAAGCTGGTTAATTGTTTATATAAAAAGCGTTTATTCATCACACTAAACTGATATATTTTATTATTGTTATCATTAGATTAAAAGTATATTCTATTGTGCTGTATATAATTTTATTAATTAGCCTTGCGGGTATATGTATATATATATATATATATATATATACAGGAACAATACCATGTGTAAATTCGTTTAAAAATGACTGGCATCAAGAAGGTCTCTCACCGTAATATAACGAGTGTCAAAATAAGCAATCAAAGGGGACTGATAAGTGATGACATGGCGTTGGCATATGGAAGCTATAGAGCTAGGATTGCTTTTAACGGTATTTCCTTGGCGGTGTACTTACTACCTATCAGTCTATCGATCTAAATGGCGCGGTGGGATGCGACACTCATAGCAACGTTGTCTCTGTCGTTGCTACGCTAAACGCCCGACAGAGGAGAGAAATACTAGACACGTAATACCACCACAACCGGGCGGTGTGGCGACCATCGGAGATGAAGCGTCAGACGCTCAGATCCAGCGTCGAGGAGGCGTGGTGGGCATGCGTCGAGTACATCCGTCAATTGTTCACTTTGGCTGACCTACACATGCACTCATACGGCATGGTACATCGACCGACCGACCAACCGTGCAGAAGAAGGCTGCTTTAGAACGATACAGCTCTAGTCACGACGGCTATGAGGCAATTGCACAAAAACACCCATACCAGGCAGTAAGAGAGACAACATCAGCAGCAACACTTGTTGTGGCTGCTGGTGTTGTCAACACCAATAATCGTGCCACTCCTAAATTGATTTTCATGGTTCCCAATTTAAACAAGATGAATGCCGGAGTCGATTAAAAATCGACCATGATCGATGGAAAACGAGCACGGGGAATAAAAAGACCATCCAACCCCCCATTAAGAAAAAAAAGAAGGTGAATGAGAACAATGACAATCACACCAACAACAACAACAACGACAAACAACTTATAACGACAAGAACAACAGTATCAATAACAAAAGTACCAGTAACAAGAGTACCAAGCACACTACCGCCAACAACAACAGGGAATCGATACCAACACCAACAAAAACCCCCAAAACGACAATGAACAACAACAGAAACCACACCAACAACAACAACGACAACAACAGCAACAAGCTACAGCATGAACAGCAGGAACAAGACCGAAAGTGCCATAATCGAGCTTGATGGTAACTTGATGGTCGCGCTCATTGCGCACGTGCAGATGTCCTTGCAGGGAGACGGACCGGGCCAATCTATTCAGGTCACGACCATCGAAGAAAGGATGCCAGACAGTCAAGGGCTTGAATGACCAACCACCTTAGTTACTACCCAACTAACCAAAATAGCTATTCGACACGGCTGCTGCCAACGAAGATACGGTATGCTCGATGGCGCCGTAACAGGGACGACGGTAGGTCGAGGCCGTAGGAGAAACGAGGAGGTTGATTGGCTGTAAGACTGTCCTGCTGTGCTGTACGGGAGTTAATAATCACAACATGCGTCGGCTATATAAAAAGCCCCCTATAGCCCACAACAAGGGCAACAGGAACACCACATTGATAACTCTATCAACGAAATGCATTTATTCTAGCAGTAATCGCTAGGCAACACTGGGCATTGCATGCATCAAACCGATAGACGGCAATAAATAGGTACTCATGATGATATTAAAACGAAAACGCTAAATACAAAGGAAGCGACGTCAAATTGCTGCATAACTATTAGGTGTATAGAGAGAGAGAACTAAACGAACGCTAAGGTAACGCCATAACAATATTACCAACGAGTTTTATTGACAAGCTAATGCAGTTTACAGTTCACCTTGTATATAGATCACTTATCAACTACTAACTGCTATAGATAGGCTACACTGAACGCCTTCGATTGGGAATGAGCCAACTAGATAATAAACTTTGTCACATGTGCACATTCTTCAGAGCTGTGGCATCCTGAAGGAGGATTCTAGCCACACGCTAAACAGATTTCTCCTAAATTCTTGGGGAATGCTATATCCGACGAATTGGCTACCGCGCTGGGGCAATCATTCATGTTTTTTCACGGATATGATGCACGAGTTATCGTTCAGCTTTCGAAAAGCGCAACAAAATATCCCAGCTTCCCGATTACCCATCCTAGCAGCGTTGCATAAAAAAGATCGTACTCAACTATATATATGAACAAACCCTTAATATGACCATTACCAATGTGGACAAATTATACGGGGACTTCTTCAAGAAGAACATACATGATACATTTGAACATCGAGCTAAAAAAAATTGAGGCATATTGATGCCCAGCAGCGACAAGGGTAATGGAGATAGGTGAATAATGTATTCGAATTCGTATCTTACTTTTCTCATACTCAACGAGTGCACTAAGCCAACTCCTGACAACGTGCAAACGAAAAGTCGCAGTTGCAAAGGTGGAGATTACGTCACGTTACATTCTTCTCGTAATCCCAGACTGTGAGCCTGCGACGGTCTACAATGGCCGCCACCTCTATACCAGACACATTCTGCACCGCTTTCATGCGCTCATAAAGTGAACTTTACGAGGGTAGCCATTTATATATACATATACATATTTATATATATATATAAAATGCGTGCTGCACACCGGGCGTCGTTGTTAAAACCACGATAGTGCGGAACTCACAAACCCACTAAAATCCAGTCGTCCTCTTTGCCCCTTGTCGGGGAGTGGCCGCAGTCTTGTCTTCTCTGGATTACTTCACCTGGCAACGCTCGAATTTGCGTGGCGGACCGGCAATCTCCACAAGTCGAACCCGGTGGTGTGGAGGGTGCATTCGCGTGTGCCTCGGGACCGGAGGAGACACATAGATGCACGGGTTCGAGCCCCACCGTTGCACATTTGTATTTATGGGGTCCGTCTTACGAAGAAATGCGAAAGCAAACCCGTAGACGTTAAATGTTGGCTAAGGGTCAGCCCGAAAAAAGTTTGAGACTGGCAATCTGGCTATTCCACCAGTAGCACAGTAGACGATTGGCTATCTTAGGATGTGGGCAGGAGCTGAACTCTCGGCAGGCTTTCTCTAGTAGTGCAGAGATCTCCACTGTCGAGCATTCAATGAGATGAGAAACTTTCCTTTTTAATGCGTTTGGTAGACGAGCATAATTTTTCCTAGCAGAGCGTTGCCATCGTGGGGCAAACATAGGCTGAGATGAGGCTAGATTGAAGGAGATGGTTACGTAGATATGATCGGATAGGGTTTCTTGCACCTTGTGGATCTTTCAGTCGGTAACTTGATGAGATAGTCTCTCTGATGCAAATGTCAATTCTAATGTTGACCTGTGTCTGCCATTGTCGAAGGTGTACCCTTGGGTGTTCAGATCAGCCCGATTTGCCCATTCTAGGAGGATATCTCTCTTTTTTTATGACGACCTGCTTTCCCACAGACTGTAGGCCGCAATAAAGTCCCCTCCCACAATCGCCTTTCGATGACCACGAGTGCTCATGCTGAGGTCTAGTTCTTCAAGGAAGTTCTAGTATACACGCATGGCGGAGTTTGGAGAAATATAAACGAAGTAGATCGCGAGGTCGGATGTGGTAATCAAAAGAGAAGCGAATGCCTTGTCCCACTGAGGTAGGCGGAGGTTTTTTGCAGTCTTTTAATGTTCAAGTTTATTTGAAGACCAACAGCAATGTTTTGCACTTTACTTCGTGAAGGATTTTAATGTACTGGTCATTTTGTTTGTAGTTTCCTCGTAGGTTTGTGACCCGTTGCCTGTATGCTGGACACTGCGTCGTAGTGGCGTAGTGTCCATCTTTGTTGCATACATAGCATTTAATTATTTGCGACGTGTCCTTGCCCTCCGCAATTAAAGCAGCGAGGTTGGGTTCGTCGGGCCGCGGTACAATCCCAGGCCGTGTGGTTAAAACTTAAACGCAGTGAACACTGTGTCAAGACCATTTCATCTATGTAGTACCGAGTCTAACCAAGGTGTAGATGTCACTGTCGTAGGATCCTTTGAGCTTCCTCTGGTGGCATTTTAGCGATGCAAGAAAAGTCGCCTGCCGGGGTTTGCTTTAGGGGGCTTAGAGTGAACGCCATTTTCGGTGCTTGGTGCGCTTTGAGAATGTCTTTCAGCTCGATAAACTAATCTAGGTTCGGACTATCACGGCTTTGGTCTGTGAAACCGCTTGGGCTGTAGCTTCCAAAGATGTTTTCTTTTTTATTCGTTGAAGCAATTTGCCTGTGGCATCCGGAGTAGTACCTTGCACAACCAAGCGGAGATCTGTAACTGTCTTTAGCTTCTTTTAACGCCTGCTCTAGCTGTTCCTGAGAGCACTTAGAGCGTCAGCATAAGACGCATTGCCTGATTTTACTGCAACTGCAAAGGAGTCAGGCTTTTTCTCTTCCTTTTGTCGTGAGCCTCTTATATATATATATATATATATATATGTATATATATATATATATATATATAGCATACTCTGAGGCTCACATACACCATCTGAAGGCAACAAACATATCAATCCACAAAAATATCGAAGAGCTTTCCAATACGTGACGATGCGAACACGACGAGTTATGTGTTGCCTTATTCGAAAGTCAAGTAGGTCGTCAATAGCGTAAAACAAGAACATTTTGAATGCTACTACTGTTGGCGCTATTCAGGCTGGCCAAGAAACGTACAAGAGAAGTTCAAGGCGACGCTAGCAAAGGGCTCAAACAAATATCTGGGTCCAAGGAGAGGCAAAAGCAGAATTGCGTACCGCGGCCTCCCTCCTGGTTAGTATCCGAGCGCGGACATATCATTAGCTTGGATGCGGCGGCGGCGTTCCAGCAGGAGTAACCGTACCAACAACAGGTAGATGCGCACAACGCCCCACAGCGCAGGCGCGTTGCTCGAGTACTTAGATATGGCGTTGTTCTCATGGCCGTTATTGTCGGTACTGTTGTTGTTGTTGTTGTTGTTTTGTAGTTAAGGCTGTTGCGATTGTAAGTTCGTCAACGCCAGAGTGTAGAGATCTACGGGGAGATAACGAGGCAATTTTAGAGACAAAGGGGAGGAGAAAAGAAGCATATATTAAGACAAAAAAGGCGAAGAGAAATATAAAACCGGTAAAAGAACGAGGCAAAAAGACAGACACGAAGAACGGAATCGCATAGATCGAGCACGCGCCCGAAACAATTGTGTGAAACCGTGGCCGATGGATTCACCGATGGAAGTTTCATTGCCTCCTCGTCATGCTCGTTGCTTCTAAGCTCCCCCCCGAATTGCCCCTACTATCAACGCTACCAGGACCCCCACCAATAAGAAGAAACCCCTTCGTTCGTTTAATGGCAACTGCAGAGAAAAACTTGAAATTCCACTGAAGCAACGAAGATATCTGTTGTGGTTGCCACCGTCGAATCAACAATGTAAGGCGAGCAAAAAAACTCATTTTGCACAGCGGCAGCGGCAGCAGTAGTTGTTGCAATGGTAGTAGTTGCAGTAGCATTCGTAGTAATTGAAATAGTGGTCATCATCATTTACCCTTAAAGCCCTTGGCACGAGCCCCCTCCTTTCTTTTATGAGGGGCTCGTGGATTAAGGGTGTCGTTGCGAGGGGGTCGATGTTGCATAACGACACTATCGGCGGCTGCGGCTAAGACGACGACGACTGTAAGAGACGAAGCGTTTCGAAAGGGAAAAGGCTCATGGTCGCCCGCTTCGCGGTGGGGCAGACAGCGATACGAAATCTCGAGTCATCATCTCCGAAGAGTGAAGGAGGGATGAAGTTCTCATTGCTATCGAAATTCGAATGATTTCCCCGTGTTGACAACGGCACGCGGCACACGCGAACGGTTCGCCATTCGCCGGCCAACCAGATACGCTCCGTCGCTCCTCCGCACCCACGCTGGCAGGGTCGGCAGTGCTGCGGCGACTGAACAGTATTTTTAGAGATACCACACGACCCGCGTGGCAGCAGCAATACCGAAATAGAGGGGCGGCGGCGGTGGTTAACTTTACGTTGCTTTCGTCGTCGTCGTCGTCGTCGCCGCGACAGCCGCCACGAGAGCGTACTACGACCGAAATGTGTACAGGGGTAAAACAACGCGCGTCTAGGCAGACACACAGCAGTGATGGACAATAAATGGGCTCTGGATTTCTCACTTGAAGCCCATTTTTGTCCACAAAACTGAGTCCGTGTGATTAGGAAACTCGAGCCTGGGTTTCATGATATATATATATATATATATATATATATATGTGTGTGTTTAGATATATAGATTATTAGCCAAACTAGCTGGGCAACTTTAATATCAGACGGCAGTAATATCGGAAGTAGAAGTTATAGTCAACTCGTTCGTTTTCTTATCTGCCGAATCTGAAGTTGTGTATTTTTGCTGTTTAAGACTCATATATCGCAATATCAAGTGCATATATAGCAATGTCGAAACACGGTATACATAAATATTCAACTAGGCTTACATACCATGACCTTGCTTGTCCTGTGACGTATTATGCAAATTAGTCATTTAAATAGCTAGTGAAAAGTGACAAGCAATTGGCTCACGACAGAATACCTATCTACTGTTTTCACTGCGCTTACCAGAAAGAGCTCTAAAGATGTCTCTTTGATCACGGTTTCTCCATTACGCCAACGCGCCGGCACACCGGGCTAAAAAAAAAATACTTTTCTCCCTGCATCTGAAGTCACACTGGTAACGCACCCAGTGCAGTCCCCTAACCCGGCATCGTGCGATTTCTTCTTCTTCTTGTCAAAAGAAAGAAGAAAAATAAGGCAGAGATTTCTTGATTCACGCGAATCGGTGCTGAAGCCATCGATGTGGAGCTAGATAGCATCGAAATACGCGCTTTGGAGATGTGCCTCGATGCGCAGAAACCGCCGCGCAAAATGTTAGAAAGAAGCTAGTGGAAGTTGCGCCGAAATGTAGGAATTCTTCTTTCACCAAAAAAAAATCTGGAAATTCTGATTTTACCACAAAAAAAAATCTGTACTTTATCCTACACAAAAACGTTGCCACGTCCCCGCGCATCTGTTTTGTCGTGACGTGAATACGCGCCCGACTATCCTTTCAGCCCGACGATGGATTCAGCCCTTTCAGCCCGACCACACACTGTGGCACATTCTGGTACAGACCGCCGCAGATCTTCCCACAACAACGAGCTGCACACAGCAAACGACGAAACCATCAACACTGCTACCACCACCATCACACGGCACCTAGCCCGTAAGTGACACGCTCGGTCGGTGAACGTGAATGGGAAACGGGCCAGCTGGGACGGTGGACCTGTGCCGCCCGCGCTCGTTTCGACCTGGTAGTTCAGGGGCTAGATATGCCCGACGTATATATAGCGGAGCTAGCCTGCAATCTCCCTTGATAACAACAAGAACAGCTACAAAATTAAATTGCAGCCCTCCATATCGCTCACTTGTGGCAGAGCTCTCGTGCAATAAGACACAGGCTGAGTGAACTTAGTTGCAATTGAGCTGGTCGTCTCAGCGACGCGGGTCCCTTTTGTAAGAACACCCACCGCTTAAGATTATCCTTAGTATTCTTGCTACAGAGTAACAACTTGCTAAGATCGCGCATAAACAGGTTTTGTGGGGGGAGGGACTGG
Source organism: Dermanyssus gallinae (assembly GCA_003439945.1). Lineage (NCBI taxonomy): Eukaryota > Metazoa > Arthropoda > Arachnida > Mesostigmata > Dermanyssidae > Dermanyssus > Dermanyssus gallinae. The sequence continues at coordinate 537,215 of QVRM01002502.1, read as the reverse complement.
GTATGTTCAGAAAAGCTCCGTATAGACGGCAGTCGGCAAACAATAGTCTTTGCGCGCTAAATTTATGTACTGCAATTTGACCCTTAGTGTAGTAGCGATTCCAATGGCGAATAGAAATCACTAATCGTGTATCTTACGTTTGCTAAATCCAAGTCTGTTTACTTCACTCAATGTAACGATAGCATCCAATTCGTGTACAAGTTGGACGTCCTCCTGGAGCGTCATTTATGTGTTTTCACCATTCCAACGAGACAATTTTAGCTCGAGTGCTGCATATTCCACTCCACGGTACTCGACATACCTTTGCAGGTAAAACCGGAAAAAAAGTGCGCAATTCTTACCTCTCGTAGAAAGCGCTGCTTGAGCAAACTAGGTAGTTAGCGATGACATTCATGCACTATGTATCGGGTGTATATGTGTCAACTGTCACATGCTGTAACCAAAACAAAGGTGCAAGGCATTGAATAGATCCAAATCCCCCCTTGGGCCTTTAGATTTCCTAGAAGACATTCGCTGGATTTTGTACAAGGCATCTTTAGCCTCATTCAGATTGTTTGGGTAGTTGGTGGACAGCCTGAAATGAGAAAGCGGCTTCTCGCTCGCATCGACAAGCAAAACAGTCATTTCATGTACAATGAGCAACACTTCCCAATACGTTGTCTAACAAAAGTTTTTAAAACGTCGTTCTCAGTTTTGCTCGATAATTTATCCCCTTATCTTTTTCCCTCTTAACCGTGGAGATTGTATAATAGAGGATTGGTAAAGAAAGTACTTTATATAACATCGCTCCCGGCGCACCTCGGCCGTGGCTCGCGGTTATACAAGCCGAGCAGGCCAAGGTACGCAGGCATTTAAGCCTCACCGGTAAATCTAAGTTCTTTGCACTCGCATTCGAGACAATAGACACGCCCGACCTCCTAACTATACACTTGTTCGACAGGGCGTCCAAACATTTGATCGCCACCACAGGGGAAAAAGGACTGGCACATTTACACGACAAAAGCTCTCACTCAACACCCTCCATAGAACGATACAGAACACGTCCCTGCCAATAGTCCCTCTGCGCACGACAAAAGGGCGTCGTTACAACAAAGTCTCTCGGTACTCATAACTAGCTTGAGCCAACAGAAAACCTCAAACAACTTTTCTACCTGAACGAATTTTTTTGCATATTACGGTGCATAGACAATACACCAAAGCGGAACAACAGTCTAGTGTCATCGGCGTGGGCGAAAAAAATTTCTAGTTTTGTTGTGGCGTCTGCAAAGCGGCGTTACTTTCAGAAGAGAACCCACAATCAAATTATCAATGTTCTGGAAACAATAAAGTGTACCATGCAACTAGCCATCTGCGAATAAACCTTATTTGTGATCACATTTTGGTCTGTACATATGTTTGACGCTGGACGAATAATTTTATGATGACATGGCATATCTTCTCGCTGAAGCAAACGACATTTCCTTTTTTATTCCTCTATGCAGGCAACATTTCTTCGTCGTCGAAGGTGAAGCAAGAGCTCCGGTGCGTGTGATTAGTTGATGGGCTCTGCAAACCAGAAACACCCCAATCGGCTGAATGGTCTTGTCGAGCCAAAGGTACTCTGTGCGGAAACATACGAATTCCGCCATGAAATTTTATTTTAAAAATGTATGAAGAGTTATTGAATCGACTCTCAGATCCTTTAGGGCCAGCAATCTCCAGGCAATCTTCTATCAACGCCGGTAAGCCTAGCCTTGCTGTTATTTAAGCCCTTGTGATTCGTCATTAGCGGTATACAATAAAATAGAACACAAATATCTCCTTTATTCAAGATGGGGTCGAAAACACGAAAATGCACGAAGATTGCACAATTCCTTAAACGCCTTGCTGGTTTTGGTTATTTTACTTATATATTGGGTTTCTAGCTTTTCCTAGCACTTCTACTACGGAATCCCAAACCTCGACGATCATAATAAGCGGCGGAAACTATCGTATGTACTCACTACAACCTAGAAGCTGTTAAAAAAGCCAGTAACCGCGATGATTATCTTCTCAATGAAGTTTCCCCAACCATATTCCCAACTAACTATCACAAATGCGGTATGACCACAAACTAAGCGGCCCGAGTGCTCAATGCAAGGAGTTGCAGAAATCTACCGCGTTCCAAATTAAATACACGATATACTCGCATGTTACACCAATCTATCGTATCGATAGAAAAAACCATAGACCTAACTGTAGTATCGGGCCAGCCACCTGAATTGCAGCAGATCGGTTCGCTTTCCCTTAAGCGCTATTGCTTTGTACTCGAACTTCTTTGACTCCTTAGTCTGGTTTAGTAGGATGGCAAGGCGCGTGGAATTTTTCCCATTGCCTAACAGCTTACAGTCTACTCTAGTGGGTCCGAATCTACTATTTCATAACGACACAACACGCTGACGATGAGAGTTGGCCGGACGCCTTTGTGTAAATAGCTTGCAACTCAAGTTGTACTTACTCGAGTAGATGTAAATCCAATAATAAATGCGATTGCATATTAAAAACGAAATAACTTCCTAACCACTGATGCATCCGAAACTTCTACCGTGCAATAACTAACTTGGTATAGCGCCTAGAACTACAAACGTACTGCGTAAAGCAAGGGAGACGGGGCTCCCGACTGTTTCTTTAGAAGACGGCATATACTGGTGTCCATGCCGCAATTGTTTCTCAAATACAGCAGATTAGTCGAAGTATTAAGCGCCCCGTAGCAGTGCCCATCCCACAGCCGTCTTCAACAAGATAGCCGTGTTGCCAACAACAAAGCGCTGGTGTACGAGCCAGTAGGAAAGTAGCATTTGCTCCAGGCTCTTCTCGGGCGACAGCACATCGGTCCGATGCACAGAGCGTTTTAGTGCACAGCAGGATCGTATTGAAGCCTGCCTGCAACCCCTCATCTTAACAACAGACAAATGACGACAACATTAGCAACAACGATTCGAATGTATATACAGCAACGCCAGCAGCAAGAGCGCTTGAGGAAAACGTGCACAACCTCTGTACTCTTACGAAACTTGCCAGCTTGTCTGTCCTCTCAATGCCACGTTTATGGCCGCCCTGCAATGCGCGGCGGAACTGTGCATAGCTAGTAAACAAGAACTCGTAGACTTTTTAGCGACTCGTTTTAAAACATGCTCGTTACAAACCATGGTCGAACTTGAAGCATTATGTCAGAAGTCGTAGTCATGGGTGTTAGCGGGGGTGGCAGCCAGCAGAATTGTAAAACAGCGCGCCCAGCTCCAGCGCGTTTTGATCTCACTGGCAGTCTCTTCGTAAGTGTGGCTAACATTGAGCAATACGCCATTGGTACGCCAAAACTTAACTTTCACTCATTCCCTTGGCTTAACTGTTCGCTCGCCATGTGGAACGAGCATGCACTCGACTGTACGGCTCTAAGGATTTCGCAAGATTGTCGCTGTAGAAAAGTAGGCCCGGCACTGAGCAGATAGTCAGCCGTCATTAAATCATTGGCCATGGATTGGAGAACGGAATACATGTTAAGTACGCTGGACCAAGGACCAATGAGAACAGTATGAGTATTTAGAAGTTCGTCAGTCTTTCCTCGTGGAGAGGAGAAAGAGGAACTCCTCAGAGAAGAGATCTCACCCAATCTCGCTCTCCCCGGGGCTCATCTTCCCAGTCGTCTTAGAAAACAGCCTCGCAGCAATCGATGACGTATATAAGGTTATCTAAAAAGTAAAGTTCTCAGGCTGAGCCTCAGCAAAGGTTTAACGTCCACGGAATTGTTTTTCACATTACTTCATAGACGGGCCCCCATAAATACAAATCTGCAACTGTGGGGCTCGAACCCGCGCACCTATGTGTCGCCTCCGGCTGAGAGGCGGAGACTTAAGCCACTACGCCACCGGGCTCGACTATAAGGTTATCTAAATAAATCAAACAAACAAGCCAACTTTTAAATGCTGCATTGTTTTCTGAGAGAATAGTCGCACACCACGACGTCAAACTCAAACCTTTTGTCTATCGTGGTGTATCGGGGCGTTGCTGCTACCGATGAAATAGTTTGGCCTCACCGGGTCAAGGAAGGTCGCCACGCGCCTATACGTAAGAAACCATGTGCGAGCGTTATTATGCCCACCGCCGCAAGCTTTTCAGGTGGCCGTCGCCCTGACAGTAGCAGAACTACTTAGGTCAAACAGCAGCCGCAGCGGCGGGAGGAGGAGGTGGGGTAGCAATAGCAGCAGTCCAACCCATAAAACGCATGCGGGACGGGACGGGGGGCAACTTAGCAACCATAACATTTGCCTACACGGCCATGTACACTGCCTACATCTACCGCTGCGACGTAAGTCTGCCTGCTTATATCTTAAAACGCGGGAGCGCGCGGCTTCGGTGGTGCCGTGTATTATTGCCTAATCGCCTGTCTGACATAACTGACATGTGTGCCGTAATTGCAAAGGCGTGCCTCGATGATAACAACAACAGCCACAGCAACAACAACAGCCACAAAAACAACAACAACAACAACCACAGAACAACAACAACAACCACAGAACAACAACAACAACAACCACAGAAACAACAACAACAACGATGACGACAACAATTACACGTTGATGGCGCCTTGCATATGCTGGCTATATTGTGTGTACGCATGCGTTTTTTCTTCACTGCATCGTAGGACGGCGAGAGCGCTCGGCAAGGCCGAAAGTCTCAAGCTCAGCGGCGTGCTGATACGGCGATGCCATACGGTGCGGAAAGTGGTCACTTACAGGGCGTTCGAACTCGACACTCCTGAGTCCCGCTGAGTGGACGGACAGATGGATGGATGGATGAAGGACAAGCCTCGAGGACAAGGGTCGAGGTCCTTCGGGTGGGTCTTGGGTGCACTTACGTTCGTGGTGTATTGGCCTCGGAGCGCTGCCGCCATCAGCGAGAGAGACCCGCCAGCAACACCAACACGCTGCCCTGACACCGGCCCTTGCCTCATGCGTGTCATAACTATAAGTAAGCTGGCCTTGATCACGCATTAAAGATCGCGCGCACCCAGGCAAGCACACACAAAGAGACCTAAGGCGCACCCCCCCCCCCCTCCCCACGCGAAATCACCGTTTAACCGTGTGTGTTATTAGCGAGATTATTCTTGTTCCCTGCTCGGCTTAGAGTTCGAGTATACAATACCATAAACTGTTCACGGAGCTTCATTATGCAACTGAGATGCAGAGAAAGGCAGAGAGAAAATAGAGAGAAAGAGAGAGAGAGAGAGCGCGCGACAAAGCAGCCCTACTTAACGCGGGAAGCGGGGCGCAGAGGCAATCACGACCCACAATCACAAATAACCAAACAAAGACTTCCCTCCAGATCTATACTACTACATATGCATAGACAGCCGTACCAGAGCGCGCATGTCAGCTTTCACCAATGAAGTGGCATCGTTTGGGGAGGTAACGTTGTCACCACCTATTAATACAGAAAGTAACAATAGCAGCAGCAGCAACAACAACAACAACAACAACAACAACAAAAACAACAACAATAACAGCAACAACAACAACCGCGAGTAAATATTCGAAAACACAAAAATGCTATGTTGGCATGGATGAGCTGAGAGACAGCAGACGTTCCTATTATGTTGGTTACTCTAAGATACTTTTCAAGAAAATGATGAATACCTCAAGTTCGTTAGTTCCAGACAAACGCTACGATATGCTGCAGCCCATCGTCCAAAATATCTAGTCCTTCTTCATCATTCACAAATTAGGTTAGCATTCGCAGTTGCCGTAGTGTAGTCATAGCAACAGAAATGGTGGTGATAGACACGGCAGCAGAAAAGGCTCTGCAGTGATAGTGTAATATAGAGCCGAATGCTCCTCAACTTTATTCAAGAACAACGACACACGGGTGTGCTATCAATACTACAGTTACTTACTACTAAATGTTTATGACCATGACTAATCTAAATGTATCGCAAGAAGCGAAATCATCGATAATACGTTTGCCTGGCGTGTAGCCAGAGCGTCACGCAGCATGGCGGCTTTACAAGAGTTTCTCTGCATCCCAGCCTCGTCTACTAGTAAAGGTATTATGCAAATAAATGCGTTTCTATTCAATATACGTTTCTATTAATTGAGTGTTGCTGGAGCAGAGCCGCTACACTAGTTACATTCAGCCGCAAAATAGCACTTTTTTGCCTTTCGCTCAAACACTTGAAACGCCAAAGCACAAACACATTTGGGCTTAATAGTTCAGTAATGCGTAAGCATAACGACCACCGTACGTCGCGAGGGCACCTATTTTCGTCGTTGTCGTCCCATCAATACGTGCTCGTTTGAGTTGCAGCTTTATTCAACATGGCGGCGTTGTCTAGGAGGGGCAGCTAGTGCGCTAGCCGCAGTTATCATCTACCTAGGTGTCGCCGGTTCGATCCCCATGAATTGTCAAGATTCCTTTGAGCGATATTCATTGACATTAGATGATCAACCATACAGATATACCGTGCAAACCGCTGAGAGTCTGCAGCCCTGTTGCCACAGGGACTGTTGAGGAAACGCTACATATCTCAGCATGCCCGGCCCTCGGTGCATTGAAGATATGCCTCAAGGCAATTTCAAGCCCGTAGGGGACGAACGATCGTTTAGAATCGAAAACAACCTCCAAAGATGTCGCTCTAGCTTCAATATTCTTGTTATACACGTTCATTAAGACAAACGTTTCTGCCTGGTGATACAGGGCGAAGATCATTTTTCTTATTGAAATATATCTTTCCTAATTGCAACATGGACAGCGGCCAGCTAGCCTACGGGTAGATTGGGTAACGGAAAACTAAAGTCGATCGAGACAACGAAGCCCGTTCTTAGGACTGGAGGTCATATGAAAATCGCTCATTAAAACAGCGCTAAAGCGCAAACAGAGATTACAGCTCTTGTTAGGGAGCCAACTCATGGTATTTTAAAGGGAACTTGTGTTCAAACTTTGAGTTTGCTTTATACATGGATAAAACGTCAATCTATACCACTGATCCTTTTGTCCACGAAATCGCGGTAGCCGCCATAAAACCTCACAACGTATGACATTTTTGAACGCGATAGACTTTTTGGCCACGACCCACCGAAACGCAATATTTGGTGTTCTCCGGGCTTCTCTTATGAAGTGACAGCAGGAGCTAGAATTACGGTAAATTCAAGGCGGTAGTAGTTGCTCTGCCAGTGTCCCCAAAAACGTTTTAACGAAGAGTCCCTTGACAAGATGCCCTAACAAAAACGTCTTTATGGCAGTCTCTCCCTCCACACCTTTACTATACCCCCTTGACACATAAACTCCAACATAGCTCAGTTTGCCCCTCCTTCCCATACCATTTCTTGGGGAATTCTTCTCCTCCCAGTCGACGGGAAAAACTCTTTCTGATTGAACCACACATGCGAAGCAGCCCGTGAAGCCAACAGCGCTTGCCTGGGTGTATCTCGTGCATGCAACGTGGATCAGGAGAAAGGACTAGGACAGGACTTAGTACATAGCCTACCTGCTTCACAAGGATTTCAGCGGCAAGCGAATATGACGAGAAGAGAAGAAAGAGGCCAGCTGCCTAGATGCGTTCACCATAGGAGTTTGTCCGCCAAACCGCCTTCAGCGCTATGCCCTGCAACAAGACTCCACCGCACCAAGTTGCCGCGATCAATCTAGATTTGAGCCGTTCGCCAGTACGCCCTTATTATAATACAGAACGGATTGCAGAACGGATTTATCCAAGTTTACCTTGAGCAACCACGAGAAACTAACACGGGTAGCGGGGTGTTGCTGTCCTCCGTTCTGATAGTGGCCCACATCGCCTCGCTGATGGGTAGCCTCGCTGATATGCTACTGTGGGCAGTAGATTACGGTCGACGAACGTCTTCTAGGCAGCAGTAAAGTCAATTTATTGATTCTCAAATTACATTGCCTGGCTAAATTGGTTTGAGTTGTAAAAAAGTCACCGACAACAGCAGGTCGTAAATAGTTGGCCGCCCGTTGACGTCGAATAACGGAGCGCAACTCTTGCGAACGTTCTGACGTTCACGATCGAACGCTACGACGCCAAAGCCCTTGAGGATCATATTCGCAAGATCATACCGTGACGGTGCAATGACCGACTTATTCAAGCCTCGTATGATCATCATCCCGGCTCATACCCAGAAAGGGTCCCACACGAACGTAGTAGATAAAAAGGTATCGCTCTGGTTGGAAATGCTCAATTTTTTTTTGAGATTTTTCGGCAACAAATCGTTATGAGCCACGTGAAAATTTCTTACTTTTAAACCAGATGCTTGACCAATTGTATCGCACTACTCAACACTACTCTGAGTCAAAGCGTTTTTAAGCTAAAAACCTTTGAGTAAAAGGTGACGATGTTAACATACTGTCTATTTTCCGACAGGGATTTCTGAACACATGCTAAGGGAGATTTTAACTAATCGTATCCTAGTAAAGCAAGTGGTTACTTGACGATTTTATATAACATGATTTTGTGTCGTATCTCTTATGTATATGAGAGTTTTAAGGTGCGCAGGTCGCTTAGATCGTTACCCTATCAATAAATATGTGTGTACGTAGACAGTTTCTAAAATTAAACCGTTTAGATTCTAATACATAGATTATGGTACAAATCATAAAAAAAAACTACAAATCAACGTTAAGTTTGATATTAACAGAAACAAAAAACAAAGCGCACTGCAATCTATTCCATCAGTGTATGCTTAAGGTGCGTCAGCACTGGGAACTTGTTATGAGTCCAAATTGCAATGTATGCAACATTTGTTCGGGTAAACGGCTTGTAACAGAGAAGATGCTATTACTTTACAAAAGATATAAAACGCATCTTGATCTCCAAAATAACTAACTACCTGAAGTAGGGACCTAAGAAAGTCTTGAAACTTCCTGCGTATTAGAGAATGACTTAGAATCGAGTATTTTTGCTGATGTTCAGGTGGAGCACTCGAGCTGATTCTGCCACGGACAACGGTGTGACAAAATGGCAGCCACGAGCAGGTCGAGGCCACAACAGCCACACCCAAACATAGGGCTGCGTACAGTCATTTTTTACAACTTCCAGCGAGGATTAATTGCAACCGAGTGTTTCGATCGACCGTTAGGAGTGAAGTTCTATCTCTCGGGGGGGGGGGGGGGAGTTTGGATGGTAGAGAACTTTTCGAACGGGACATTTCAATCTGTACGAGGAATTCCATGAACGGCGTGCCAATGCAGCAAAGAACATCGAACACGTGGCTTGCGTGCTGCGATTGACAAAAACGGCGTAACCACGCACTATCGCTAGAGGAGACATTGAGCTTGAATGCCATGTCTCAAAGCATTTTAAGTGTGCTCACAGTTCTCTAACACAAGTGCTAAGGAATCAGTCACATCCAAGCTACGTGATGGTGCGGCGTGTTCTTTGTATCGGTACGAGCAACGACAGGAATGAGTGTTAATGGCGTTAATATAAGAGAATTTGGCTTAGATGCGATTCAGCACATTATGTACCTCTTTTGCTCTAAGGCGGTGTTCTTTCCTCCTTTTTTTGCAGTAAGTTTATAAGTCCGTTAAAATTTCTAAGGTTTTTACGTTTTTCACGGTGCAAAAAACCTTTTTCGTTGGGTTACACGTGGGCAACACAACGGTTATTATGACCCCTACCCCTATTAGCGATGAGGTGCTTACGGAAGTGCCAAGCCGAAGTCTCGCCTCAATAGATTACTACCTATACTAGTAGTAGTAAAAGTTACTATCTACCAAGGTGACATTTTGGCTACACATTTATATATATATATATATATATATATATATATATATGTATCCCGCGCTATATGACCCAAGAAAAGTCTCGCAAACGTAGCCTACACAAGGCAGCTGTCGTGAATCCAAACTCGTCTACGTGCTGGCTACGAGGCACAACCCGCCCCATCCACTCTGCAAACTGTAACGACAAATGTGCGAGCAGCCTAGTCGAATCTTTCTCGAATATCTACAAGCCAACTACAGCTATTTGCATTGAGTGTAAAGTGCACATTTCGTATAGAGATGCTGAATGAAGGTAAAGACGCGCGGAAGTATTCCTTATTGCCCGCAATAGGCCGGTTGCTGGGACGCTACAGCAGACATAGCGGCATGTACCTTGGCTGGAATGCACGGTTGGTGCCTACGGCGCAGTCGGTAGAACAGCAACACATTGTTTCGAGATGCGCATAGAGAACAACCCCAGTAGAGCAGAGTTCACACATGTTAGTGAACAACCCGAAGTGACGAGCTATAGCAATAGGAGCACCCTCGCGCTACATTAGAGCCTGCTGGGGTGAAGCGGAGAACATTCAACTCCGCGATCATGACGTGAGTACACGAAATGGTAATGGAGTACACGAGAGACGACCAACTGGTTGTGACCTCTACAACAATCAATGCACAATCGATAGGCAAGCAATCAGGCTGACGAAAGAACGAACACAAGCGCACCCTACAAGCAGGATTATTATCACTCTACCGTCTGCCCGTCATGAGTGCGCAAACGGACTGTTAGCTTGGCGGATAGCCAAACAGGTGCATGCAAATTAGACGAGCACCCGCCGATTTGGCGATCGAAGTAACGTTCATGTTGTTGCGAGGGTACGCATACTCGAAACAATACACATATGATGACAATGATAAATTGTAGGCAAACGCCCTTTTAAGTGATAATAGCTGTGATTTTATGTTTAAACAGAAAAAAAACATGTTCATGTTTATCTATATACAAAACAAACAACAATACAATCAGCTCGCATATGCTTGTCACACAGTGAACTGGCGCAAACAAAGTATTAGTTGTAGTAGTAGTAGTAGTAGTAGTTTCGAGTCGAGCCCGGTGGCGTGGTGGCTTAGGTCTGCGCCTCGCAACCGGATGAGACACATAGGTGCACGGGTTCGAACCCCACCTTGCACATTTGTATTTATGGGGGTCCGTCTATGAAGCAATGTGAAAAACAGTTCCGTGGACGTTAAATCTTGGCTGAGGGTCTGTAGTAGTAGTAGTAGTAGTAGTTTGGCTTTGGTATTACGTGAGAGTTTAACACAGACGGGCGATGTGGACGACTTCAACAACAATGGCCTGTCAATCGCGACTGCAACAACAATGTCTCGAACGCATCACCTGGCCGTGGTCTCACTGGTGGTTTATGTAGCACTTAGTTTTGTCGTTGGCGTAACATTCCTACTCGTGATGTGACACGGCTCTCTTACACTGTATCAAGCAGCAGGAAAGCAAATATAGGAGAAGGAATATGACGAACCCGAAGAAATAAAAGCGAATCTTGGAGCGACGAAATGAACTTTCGAAAAGAGATCTTAATCTGTCTGCACTACAGTAGCTAGGGTTATGCTAGTACTACAAGTTGTACTAGTAAACATATGGTAGCAACATATGGTTAAGCTGGCGACAAGACGACGTTCACCCGTACTCACACCACAAACATCCAGCCGACAGGTCTTAACTCTTGCAACTACTGGTCAATCACGTAACCCGTACTTTCGCTAGTTGTCTGTCGAACCGTTTCACGTTCGCTTGCTGCTCATTTACCTCTATCACTACATTTTGCATTATTTAATTAATTGTTTATAATATATATATATATATATATATATATATATATATAAGGATGATGACGGTAATGCCATTTGTAGTCAGCATAGCAGACATCATGACAGTGGTATATGCGCAATTCGTTAAGCTGCTGCTGTTGTTGTTGTTGTTGTCCTCTCCCAACTTACTCCTTTTTGCGACATATGGTAGGCATGCAAATAGGAAGTTTGTTTTCGGCCCAACATTCTAAAATTTTGTAAGGACGATGTTGAACAGCGCCGGAGTGAGTGTGGAGCTGACGTCCGGAACGAATGGTTAACTTCCTCAGCCGGCGCCGATAAGTCCAACTTCGAACTTATGACACGGCCATGAAAACTCCTTGAGCCAGCCGCTCGTTCCCCTGACGGTCGTAATGGCACCGGCGGTTGTTGCTCCTGTCAACAAGCGCAGTTGTTGAAGCAGTATTTATTTTGGGACGTGTACAACAGCAGATGCAACAGAAGCTCACTTGCGACTTGAGAGACTGGCTGTTTGTTTGCTCGTCTTGCTATCCTAAAATGTTCGTGTTTCGGAAGTTTCCTCGTTTTTTCGTCGTCTCAAAAAAGCCAGGCGTCCTCAGTCCTCAGTATGTGACGAGTAGTAACCTCGCTAATCTGGAAGGCGGCGTCTGAGCAACGTACACAGTTCCCCTGGGGACGCTCCAGTTCCAGCCGCAGAGAACAGAACGACATTTACATTAGGCTCCTGCTAGCAAATAGCATATTGGTTGCCCCCAAGCAGGTTGTCTGAAGGGAGTGTGGTCGTCAGTGCAAACCCGTCAGTGAAAAGCCAGATAGAACCACGCCAGTGGTTTACAAGTCCAGCGACTAAACCGCCTTATAGGACACTCTTTACAGCTACTATACTTCGTATTCCCGCATGCCACTATACTTCGCAGCATGATCTCTGACAGTCGCATAACAAACGCTTCACTCAGTTGCTAAACAAAAATACAAAGAAGATCTACCCACCTTTGCCATCGTATAAACAGTAGCTAAACTAATGGAAAAAAGAAAGACAGAACAATGAGACGACACATTGATTGCCAAACAAAAACAAACCTGCCTTACCTGAAATAGAGTTAGCTTACACCTTCTTTGACGGTCATACGGATACGGATTCATTCATGCTACACACACAACGCTGCGACACCTCGTTCAGGAACTGTCGCCTCAAGCCTCAAGTCTGCGTCAAAAAGAAACACGCTAGAGTATTAGCAATAGCAAAACAACGACTATAACATCAAGCGCTTGCAATGAGTTTGTTGTCATATCCCTTGGCAATCTAAGTATCTGCGCATATCAAGGCACACCTAAACACGGCGTAAGCCGGTATGGGCTTTCATACGCGGAACACCCACTCATATGTTTGCTCCTCAGTGCTAACACGCTAATACCAGTCGCGAGTTCAGCGTCGTCGATGCCAACAATGAAACGAAAGCAATGTACTCTGTGTCAAGAGTGCAATGTCCTGTAGTCGGGTTGCGAGACGAAGAGTTCATTCAGTGGCAACGCTGGAAGGCGATCTCACGCTGTTTACCTCTTCGACTCTAACGATGAGCTTCACAACGCTGGCAGGTTTTCGCATGAAAATTGAAGACTTGTCTTGTCGCTTATACATGTTGCTAGCGTAGTCTATTATAAAGAATATGTCATCGACAGAGCAAGAGCAAATAGGTTGAAATTATTATTATTATTATTATTATTATTATTATTATTATTATTATTATTATTATTATTATTATTATTATTATTATTATTTATTGTCATTCAGTTATTACAATTGTGAGGTATGAACGTTTATGCCAGGTTGATCCTGCTCCGGTCGCTTTCTATCAATTCATGGCGCCTATGATGGAAGCCACATTTCCTCTACAAACGGCCAAAGACATCATCTGTCTTAAAAACATGGCCTCGCGTCGATCGCCTGTAACTTCAGCTATGCGTTTTCCGATATCTTTCAGGATTTTCGCTGTACCTGAGCTGATTGGGCCGAGCGTCTCTAATGTAATGGGTACAACGTGGTAGCTTCTAGATAGCTCGAGATACTTCCTTCGTTTTTCAGAATCCGCGCGCTCGGCTACCCATCCCGACTCAACGGCGCTGTGGCGTAAATACGATAAGGCCGCCGTGCATGAAACCGTTACATCCCATACAAGGCTTTTTCCGTGTGACCACAACGGGATGGTGACCCCGTCAGGCCGCAGCTCACTACTGCCATTAAGGCCATTCGGCTCGGGTGTAGATGGTATCCCTGCCCTTCTAAGAGCTCTTCTAACTATGGCGTTAAGTTCAGCGTGTCTTGTAATTCTGCCGGAACTTTTCAGACAGCTTAACGGGTGTAACCCGTCAGAGTCAACAGGTTGGCCGCATCGCAGACATGAGAAGGGCTGGCAGACGGGGGCGCCTATTCTAAGAGCTGACACCATGCGGAAAGAGTTTGGGTCCAGCATAGTGCCAAGCTGACAGGAGGGCAGCGCTTGAAGCCAGCCCCCGCTGAAGGGATGTTGAGCCGCTAGAAAGACGGCACGCTCTCTTGCTGATGTTAGGCTATCTGTTATATCTCGTGCGGACTTCTTAGTTTTGCAAGCGTCGAGAAGATTCTGACTCACGTGTTCTCTCAGAGGGCCGGGGTCGAGTTGACTTCTGACTGTGGTATCCGCCACTATTGCTGCCTTTTGTAGTTCAATCTTTGCTTCCTCGTCAATGAGTGATTCCGCCAGGAAGCTAAATTGATTCAGGGATGCAGCATAGCATACTGCAGCTAGATCTGTGGCTCTTCTTATTCCAAGGCCTCCGTTTCCGATAGGAAGGCTAGCTCTGTTCCACGTGTTTCCTTCTAAGTCAATGTTTAGTATTTCGCTTAGAATGTCTCTGGTGGTCTCGTCGTAGGCTGCAAGGCCTTCCATGTGTTTTAGAGTCTGGCAAGTTCGTAGCAGGTAGACAAATCTTGGTGAACCAAGACTGTGTCTCCAAAGGCACAGAGCCACCTGCGGGTGCATACTTGTCAGTCGTGGGCGAATCTTTACCAGGGTCTCTCGTTTGGCATCAAGAGCGCGTGGAAATATTATTATTATTATTATTATTATTATTATTATTATTATTATTATTATTATTATTATTATTATTATTATTATTATTATTATTATTATTATTATTATTATTATTATCACAAATAATAGCATTTGCAAACGCGCGCTGCGGAGGAATAGGGAATATGATCCCAACCTCTCGCTCGTGGCGCACAGCTTTTGCGTAGGCTGATTTTCGATTCTACTGTCTGCTCTGAAGCAACATCGAGTCACCCCAGATGGAAATAGAGACAGAACAAGCGAGATACACTGTTTTCGGCATAGCACCGCTGGTCGACGGTCACAAAATAACTGCGCTTTGCCGTACAGACAGTCAGTATCTGTATGATTCGAGATTGACATTTGACTATCTACCTATAGATAGTTAAATAGAAGAAAACGTCAACCAAAAGTTGCCGGCTGGCAATGCTATGAGTGAGTTTTTTAACCCTGATAGTTTTTTTTTTTTAGAGGACTAACTGGGAAATGCGGTTGCACACGCGGGCACCGCGGCACGGGAGCTCCCTGCAGATGCGGGCCGGTAGTGTGGGGCTTCAACCCACTAAAAACCAGTCATGTCCCCGTCCCCCACACTGACGGGGAACTGCGTTGCGCATATCATCAAACAGTCAGGGGAGGGCGAGTCTTCTACTCCTGGCGGGTGTGTTCCCCGGGAGCCACGGGGAGGGGGGGGCGCCGTAAGTAGTTGGCGCTCGTTTTCTTCTGTAGAATGGCTTAGAAGACTCCGGCTGTGGTGTTCCAGTTTAAACGCGTTTCGGTCATTTTTTTGCAGACGTCGCGTAGGTTAAAATCCGGTGTGTTCAGGAGGAGCAGCAGAGGTACGCGCTGCTCCGCCCATGCTGGACACTTCAGTGCCGTCTGGTCTGAAGTGTCTTCCGGTCCGTCGCCGCAGTGGATGCATTTAGGACTGGGAGCCTTCCCAATCCTGAACAGGTAGGACTGGAAGTCGCCATGCCCTGTCAGGATCTGGGTCGTGTAGAAGGTGAGTTCACCCCCCGGGCGGAACCCTGATAGTTGAGAGTCAACTATCAGCAGGGAGTCTCTGCACTCTCTGTCTGACATAAAGTCTCATACTGCGTATGGAAGCGGTTCGACAAGTCATAATAGAGACGCAGAGAAGGCCCGTCGGTATCGTAATGTCGTTTGAATACCATCGGTATCTGCGATCCGAAACCAACGTCGATGGACGCAAAGAAGAGAATTGCGCTCATAGACGTACATAACCGCCTTTTATATGGCGACATCTTCAAATTTGTCTCCCTCTTCACTTCTCTTAATGTCTCACCTTTTTTTGAAGTTTCTCGGTCGCTCCTCTGGCTTGCCTCAACCTTTCATGAGGGGGGGTCTACATCATTAACGTGTGCCGTAAGCTATGAGGTCCCATAATCACTTATCGATTCGCGCGATGATTGCGCTATTTTCCCCCATGTTAAACGAGTATGAATGTACTTTTACCTTTAATTAAGCTTTGTTCTAACCTGGAAATCCGTATGAAGGGGGAGTACTGCGCCGCTCTCTCATGTCGCGTTTTATTATTTCCTATCCTGCCCTCTCACCACGTACACCCCTGAACTACTGATAGCTGCATTGGTGCATAGAGTAATACCCTTCAGGGCTAAAGTTCACTTAGGCTCTAAACACGAATGACAGAGCGCACGTCTGTAAATGGTGCTTCTGAATAAGAGGGCTGTCAAGATAAACAACCGATCTTATTTACTTGTGCTAATTAACTCTCATCGACTTAAGGACAACCAGTCAAGAACGAGTTAGATCTCAATGATTGGGCTTGTTCATTGAAAGCAGAACAAACTTATACTCTGTCGTGATTGGGCTGACAAATATAAAGGTTATTTTTCTTACTTTAAGGAAACGGATAGACAAGCATATGGAGCATGTGAAGTCACATATGGAGCCACAGCGCGTTAACTGAGATAAACACCTACGCTGGTTACCACCGCTACCTATGACTGCCACACAATAATCACACTCAATGCGGCGCATATTGCACCAAAAATCCAATAATAACAGTACGTAGGTTGAATATGTGTACATATTGTATATTGAATGTAAGTGTATTTGTGTGAACGTATTTACAACAAAGACTATCTATGTCCCCATATGCTCTTCAGTATGGGCTTCTCTATTCTTAAATAAGGAAGACGGGTTTACTACTAGAAAAAATGCTGAGATCAAACACTTGCGTGATTCTTGTCGTCTAACTGATCGGTGGCCAACGTATCATTCTCGATCGAGGGAGAGACTCGCACCTGAGCGGAAGGGCAAACCGCAACCCACGTCCTTATCTAAATAACGTAGACATATATTTACGATATCATATATATATATATATATATGTTTGGTCTGTTTGAGAGTCTGTGGCTTAGTCAACTATCCTGCCGGCGATCGAGGCTAACGGTCTCTTCTAATGCGTTGATTCGTTCTCCGTCTTATTGTGACTCAAACATACATGTGCTTGTGTCAATGCTGTGCGGTCGGCGCCGACCCCTATAGTTCAAAAATTCTAAAGTTCATGCGCGCACGATTTATAGCATATCTCTCTCCAGTTCTGTCATATGATTTCTCTCTCTCTCTTTCTATATATATATATATATCTGTAAGTTTAGGTTTATCTATTACATCTGCTGATCTAGTTGACCTTGCACGAGTTTGCAACTCTGCTACGACCAGTTTCAACAACAATAACTACAGCAACAACAACAACTCCAACGGTTTAGACGGCGTTATGGTTAGGCTTAGGTGGTTAGGCCGCGCATTCGAGTGGTGGCGACGTCGAAGGCAGCGTGCGCTCGTTTGCCCACGCAACCTCGATAATTATTCGGTCGATAGACCCAGCAAGATCTAACGCGTCTGTTCTGAACACCTTCGCAGACGCCCACCGTTTGCTTCTGAACCCATAGAGCGTTATCCCATCACTGTCGTTGTCCTCAACGGAGCCTGTCGTGGTGCCACGGCGCCTGGAGATCGGCCTCGTCGACACATCCATATTGGCCTACAGATGGCAAACAGACTCACTGAAAGGCAGACCTACTTCTACAACGAGTAGGCTGTCGATCGAGGAAGACAGCTGTTGTCTGGTTGTTGTTGTTATTGTTGTTGTTGTTGTTACTGCCGTTGTCGTTTCTGTTGTTGTGGTTTCTATTGTTGTCACCTTCTGTTGTTGCTGCAGTTCCCGCTGCTACCTTACCTGTTATTTCCGCCATTGTTGTTTTTGTTTGTCGTTGATGCTACTATTTCTGCTACGATTTTTCTCGCTGCCTCAGCGATTATTGTTGTTGTTGTTGTTGTTGTTGTGTTGTTGTTGTTGTTGTTGTTGTGTTGTTGTTGTTGTTGTTGTTGTTGTTGTTGTTGTTGTTGTTGTTGTGTTGTTGTTGTTGTTGTTGTTGTTGTTGTTGTTGTTGTTGTTGTTGTTGTTGTTGTTGTTGTTGTTGTTGTTGTTGTTGTTGTTGTTGTTGTTGTTGTTGTTGTTGTTGTTGTTGTTGTTGTTGTGTTGTTGTTGTTGTTGTTGTTGTTGTTGTTGTTGTTGTTGTTGTTGTTGTTGTTGTTGTTGTTGTTGTTGTTGTTGTTGTTGTTGTTGTTGTTGTTGTTGTTGTTGTTGTTGTTGTTGTTGTTGTTGTCGTTGTTGTCGTTGTTGTCGTTGTTGTTGTTGTTGTTGTTGTTGTTGTTGTTGTCGTCGTTGCTATTTTGTTGACTTCATTGCTGTTATTATTTTTAGTTCAGTTTATACAAGCACTTCGCATTCAACTTGACAGTATAACACGACTGAGTGAGTGAAGTCTATGTAGTGCAGTTGTGTCTGGACATTGATTTTACTCGTTTAACTGTTTTGACTTTTGACACATGACCACGTCGCCATCATTAGCACCATCCATTGTTTCCGCTTGCCTGTATCTCTAAAGCGTAACTAATGATAGCTCAGCTTCGATCGATGCTGCGGCTGGCCACTATAGAGCATTTAAAATCAAGGCCTCTTCTGTCTTTAGGATATTACATCGGTAAATTTAGTCTGTGTACTGCGCCGCATCTGCCGGAGGTGGTTTTGTGTCTACTCCCCACCACGCCATCGACTGTCCGTCGACTCATGGAATAATCAGTCGCGTTTCACATTCTCACATCATTGTCTGCTGGATTGTCGTTCTTTGCTTGCGTTTTTCTCATGTCGGCTTAAATCCTTCTGTTTGTAGTAACTGAACATCTATTCCTACTCTCTCCTCTCTCTCTGTTTTAAGCTGTGTGGGCATACCTAATGGTTCTCTACCTCTCACACTCCCTCGCCCCCTTTTCGCGCAAAAAGCTCCAGTTTCTTCCGGCCCCAGCAAAACGGATGCGCCATTATTTACAGCATACAACAAATATGTACTAGGCTAGGCATGCGTTGGGGCTATGAACAATAAGAATTCGTGAGAGGTTACTACTAAGACCACTACCTCCGGCATGTCGCTATTAATCTGCTTCAATTCCCGTTCTCCTTTAATCAATCGACCGCCTTTTATTTGGCCCTCAGACGCATCACGACACGACAGCTGTATGCGAGCGAGGTGAGCCCTCCGATATGCTTGAACCCCGATCTCAATGCCTTTGATGTGTTTATTCGTCGACGCCTTTTCTTCAATAGTTGCTTACTTTAACCACTGCCCATTGGCTCGTGACGAAGCGTCGTACAGCGCCGCCAACATAATAATAATATTAATAATAATAGTAATAATAATAATAATAATAATAATAATAATAATAATAATAATAATAATAATAATAATAATAATAATAATAATAATAATAATAATAATTTTTCTAACAAGGGTTTATCAATATGTACATGTATCACAATTACTCATATGTCACTTAAATAACATCTACAATATTGCATATAGTATCCTTATTGCTTGAGTGTCGGTAATAATAATTATAATAATAACAAATTAATGCTTTCATCCTGTAGCCTGCATAATTTAGCCGTCTTGACATAATTAAAATACACCCGAACAGCGACGCTGCGTAACTATTTCCTGCTGCGTCTGCCACTGCTTCTAGTGCTGTTCGTTGACTTCGTTATTTTGTTCGACTCAGATTACGCAATTTTGTGATCATTAGTTAAAAAACAGGTTTCATATTCCTTCGTAACGAAACGGACATTATTCAGAAGTTATAGTATACGCCGCACCAGTGTCCGCGAACATCAACTTAGGCCGCAGTAATGGGTGATGTTCGCTACAATCTCTCGTGAGCAAGCCAACCATCACACACCACATAAACTACAGATACAGAACCCTTAACCTCAATAACCATTGAAAAAATACTTATTCGGTTAAGAAATTTCGTGCCTGCAGGCGAGCCGTTACTGTTAAGAGAAAGAGCGATGGTTAGCACCTGCCAGTTTCACTAGCTTTAGGCTGTTAGTGTACGGAAAATAAATCCGTTACGAAATCAATGCGAAAGAATGGCTGCTGGGTGATTGGTGCCCGACAAACTGCCAAAAGGCCAGCTTTTTAAACCTACTCGCCTAAATAGCTTATGCTAACGGCAGACTCATAGTGGAAATCGACGCGTTGAGTAAAAAGTCTTCTAGCATATTGGATCTGAAAGGCTGTCTGCCGTAAGCGGTACGTGTCTTGCATATGTAATGTCTTGCAAAACCCAACTATAAATGTAGGTTAAGCACAGGATGATAATGATGATGATGATGATCATAGTGGCAGTTCGGATGGATAGACCACTGGATTGGTTTACCTATACTCGGTGTAATTTCACTAAAAACTGCAAACCGCTTGGTGAGGGGAGACCACTTCGAAAGGTGTACCTGTCTTCCGCGCCGCCAGCGGACTCGTATTTGCGGTCATGTTAGTGAGTCGCCCGTCCTCTTCGCCTTTCGCTTGCCCGCCTGCCGATTGTTATTAATAACAAGAAATAATAGTGCCTCCCTTTCCGCATCATGATCTGAATCGTCCTATTACCGCCGATACTATCACCAATGCGTTTGTTCGAATATCAATAGGTTACAATAACACAAAAAAGAGCTCACAGAAAGAGCTACGGGGTGTAGGGGTGGGAAAAAAACGGGCAAAAACGAAGACTACAGCGCAACCCCAGCGGAATCCGTAGTCTACCTGGGGAAGGGGGAGGGTTCAACAGGAATTGCTGGTAGTTGCTGTTGTTGCTTTGGCAGATCGAATAGGTGAATAATGAATGTGGAAGTGTATATATACGCGTACCATGACAAAAACCTGCGCTGGTGCTGCTAACACCATCTCACAGTGATTAATGGCGACAAACAGTAACACTCTCACATACGCCCACGCGAACAAATAAATAGCAATGCTATTATTACAGGAAATACTACTGTTACTACCACCACCTACCACCAATAATACGATGGCTCTAATCGCAGATGTTCGTACTAATCAAATCAAGGCCGAGAACACAAACAACAACTACCTCGCATAGGTTTATGGAGAATACGCTTCTCCTAGCGGCGCTAATGGTCGTTGTGGTCAAACATGGTTTGTTGTCTGTTCTCGTTGCTCTAGATAGATCCATATCCAACTGCATTAAGAACACGCATAAATACAAGCAATAATAATAATAATAAGTATTACTATTATGATTATTATTATTATTATTATTATTATTTTTCGGTGTTTCCCTACAATTGTGGGATCTAAACGTGTACCCGCCTAGGCTCCCCCCGCTCTTCAATCCATAGAGCCGATGACAGCGGCGGCGTTTCCCCTACACACTGCGAGCGAGAGTTGCTGACGTAGAAACTCACCCTCACGCTGGTCACCCGTGTTAGTACTGATTTTGATACCTAGGTCTTTAAGGAAGATATTATTATTATTATTATTATTATTATTATTATTATTATTATTATTATTATTATTATTATTATTATTATTATTATTATTATTATTATTATTATTATTATTATTATTATTATTATTTTATTATTATTATTATTATTATTATTATTATTATTATTATTCTAACAGTTGCTTAACCATTTTGAGGTTGAAATGTCTAATCTACAAAGTGACGCCAACAGTTACTTCAACAACTCATCGCGACAATAATGAAAACGGCGTTCTTCATTAGAACGGCAAGGGATGAGAAGTTCACAGCCACAGAAAAGCCAGCAACTGGTCTGTTCCACAGGGGAATCAGCAGCAGCAGCAATGGCTAACGGGTTTTAATGCTCGTGGCGTTCAATGTGCTTTCCTACAAAGAGGGGTGTCGAGATTCAGGCAAAAAGGACTCCTAAGAAGAAAATAGCCGAGTTTAGTGGAATAGCAGCGCTCCAATAGGCTGCTGCCTAGCAGCATCTCACAGCCGCTGGCTTCTCCGCGCGCTCCACTAGTAGGATCTTCTCCTCACCCTGCGAGCTAGTCGCCAGCGATTAGGGAGCGGTCACCTAGCCAACACTTGCAGGCCTTTTCTCCCCCTCCTCTTCACCGGTTACTCGCCAATACCAAGTTGACACGTGGTACTGCGCAGAATTCCAAAGGGAGCGAGAATCCCTCTGCGCAGGCTCTATTGCCGTCTGCTCAAAGATGTCGTGAAAGTAACGACGAAGCGATCGGGACCGCGCTGCTCATCCTCGCCCCAAAAGTCCTCCACGTCGTCAAAGAAACTCAAAAAGGCCATAGCCTGGCCAGCGTGGTCAGGGAAAAGGTGGCCCTTGTCGGAGGTGCCGCTCTCACTCGCCTGGAGTCTGAGGGTCGAGGCAAACCTGTAATGACGGATAAAGCCCGCGCTCAGATCGCTGCTCACAAACTCTCCATGGGTTTTAGTGTGTGGAGGTCCATAAGGATTATTCAAGGTATTCCACATCATACGTAACGGGCATGTCTTGGGCGCTGTGGGAAGCGTCATATACGGCGGGTGGCTCATCGCTTTGAAAAAGAAAACCGGGGGATACCGACCCATAGCCGTCGACTGTAGATGGCCACAAACAACCTGCTTCCCTAAGTCAATGCGAACTACTACCTGCAGTCACGGCAGATGTTATACGCCTCGGGTAATGGGGCGGAAAGAATTTTTCACACAGCTCGCACCTTTCTCACAAACAACGATAAATGTAGCTTTTTAAAATAGCATTTAAGAATGCCTTTAACTTGACCAAAGGGGGGGGGGGGTTCTCTTAACAGAGGTTTCCAGGCACGCCCCGGCCCTCTTTCCAATGATGCACCAGGGGTATACTAGGCCGACTCCCCTGAAGTTCGGTGAGGTTGAATTTACGCCACCAGCCGGTAGTCAGAGGAGAACGTAGCGGCCCTTCTTGCGTTTAGCCTGCTTCTGCATCAGTACGTCAAGCAAGTGGCATCCAATGTCCCCATGGTCTACCTCGACGATGGGACCCTCCTTGACAACGCTCTTTCGATATTGCTCAGGAACATTAGGAATCTTAGAGCGTTCGAGCAATGGAGCGAACTGCAGCTTATCCCTTCTAAATGCGAGTTATTCCTACAGTAAGCTACAGGAGCATCCTTGTAAAGAGCCGGTATGAACTGAACCTGCTGGGTCTAGCGGTGTTTCCCAACGCTTACTGAAAGGGAGAACAACTCTTATGGCTTCACCAGTGGCTGGGTCATCTCGGGACACAGTAAGTCTACTTTCTGATCCGATATACAGTACAAATGCAAACGTTTTGTTCGTACTACGTACTTCACCTGCCGGCCTTCTGCTATCAGAAACGTTGGATCTCGGCGACCAGGTGAGGGAAGCCTTGGAAAACATCATTGACCTGACACTCGAGGATAAGGCAAGGAAGCAGGCAAGCCTCCCGATCCGACTGTGTGGATTGGATATTCGCTCGGCCATGGACCTTGCCTTGCCCGCCTTTCGTGTCTCGTCACATAGCTGCGCCTCCGCAGTGGCCACTACTGCCGGCGGACTCATCAGCCACCAACAAAACGCCGTTCGGATCTGGAACGCGCGTCAGTCTTGTCGTCCTTCTGAGGTACAGGTCACTTGACAGAAGGAGTGGGATCAAATCGCCACTCAGGCTACCCGCTTAACTCTTTTGTCGGCCTGCGAGTAAGATGTAGACGATATTAGACTGAGAGCCGTCTCATCAGACGCCGACGGAGCGTGGCTCGACGTGTTTCTGTCCGAGCTCGTCGGCAGTAAGCTGGTCGACGACCAGTTTGGTGCCGCCAGTAGCCTTAGACTTGGCATTGCCGTGTTTGAGAGAGAGAGAGGAATGTTCATGCGGTGGAAAGGTGGATGAGCGCGGCCAACATCGGCTTAGCTGCACTAAGCTGGCCGGGCTTACGCAGGACCGTCAGGATGACATCCTCGGGCGCGCTTTCAGCCAAGCCGGACGACGTCACACACACACGGGACTGAGGCCATAATCGACCGCTGGAGTGCGACGTCACTGTGTACGACAAATACGCCCTCGGCTATCGTGCACTAGCCGGAGTCATCTGGCGTTTGGGGCAATGATGCACTCAAATTGACAAAACAGCTTGGGAAGAAATTCTTTGAGGTCACAGCGGTGCCAAGATCGACCGCGTTTCTCCGACAGAGGGTGTCACTAGAACTACAGAGAGGCAACGCCATAATAAGCGTTGAGCGGTCACCGACACTCGAACAGTAGTGATAATAAGAAGAACAATGAGAAGAAAAAGAAGAATGTAGATGTTATATAATTAATATATTAGTAATTCAGATACCTGTTCATAAAAAAAGAGTAATGTATTATATGACTTAGCTATTGCTGGCTCATTCTCGTAGCATGGAACCAAGTAAAATCGAGGACCCGAAAAACTCAACACGCCAGAAAGCAAAAACACATTGCGTGAGTCATTCCTCTCCACCCCGGGCAGGGGTTTTAACTTAAAATGTGAAACAGTTTCTATTTTCGCAGCTCAGCAAGCCTTCTTTTCTCGATGATTCAACCCGCCATGAACCCCTCCCCCCTTTGGCAAAATAAAAGTGCATTTGAATTAAATTGAACTAATTTACACAGCACGTCCTATCGAACTATGTCTTTCTCCACATATGTTGTGAGCACAGACTTACGTACACTGTTTACATATTATCTTAGACATGTATTGTTCTCTCAAGCTGCTGGTTGCGGTCCTGCGGGGGGGGGGAGCTATGTGTGTTGATGGTAATATAGTGCACTTTATATCTTGCAGTCTAGTCCTAGTTCAGAACACAGCGGCGAGCAGGCCCAAAAAGGCGCTGCTGTAATGAGACGACCCATAGAGAAAAAAGTACATTCTCAAGCTGCTGCTGCAGCGTCTGTCGTTGCCGCTGCGAATACCTCATTTTGGTTACATAGAAATTTCTCGACGATCGGCAATGGGCCACAAGCAATGGGCTGATGCACAAACATGCCAAATGCATACAACGCTATGTTAGGCGGAGCTGGACTGACCCGAGGGCAGTGCATACGCACGTGTAAACGTCGGAGTGTATGTATGTCTGTCTGTCTAAAAACCATTACGGAAGAAATTCCCTCTTAAAGCAAATACTCTCCCTGTTAGCAATGTTGACAACAGCAGTAGTAAGGCCACCCACAACGAGTAAACAAAGCAAATGCCTCTCCACATAGTATTATTCGGTTTATCATTTATATATATA
Source organism: Dermanyssus gallinae (assembly GCA_003439945.1). Lineage (NCBI taxonomy): Eukaryota > Metazoa > Arthropoda > Arachnida > Mesostigmata > Dermanyssidae > Dermanyssus > Dermanyssus gallinae. The sequence continues at coordinate 511,920 of QVRM01002502.1, read as the reverse complement.
TATATATATATATATATATATATATATATATTTATATATATATATATATATATACGTGCAAATGCTCTTATGTAGGCAGACCACCAGGTAAAAACATTCTGCGTATTCAAACGCCGTTTGATCGGCAGTTTAGGCCCTTTGCTCTTAAAGGTAACGACGAAACGCCGATCGTAGGCCTTTTATTTGAGTTAAAAACAGCAATGTGGGGCAACATCAACCCCCTGTTTGTTGTTCCGTCCAGAACGGCTTGACCCGTTCCTGCCGTTATTTGGGCGGCACTTTTTTAACCTGCCCTGCTCTTAACAATTTCAAGCCTAACTCTAACTATCCTCATTACATACACAACGTAGTATAATAGCGTACTTGAAAAATAACCATAATCAAACCCATAACTGCTTGAACCACGGGCCTTACGCCCGTAATGCCCGGCTAAGTGCGCAGAGCCAAAGACGACCATTACACCGCTAAAAACTCTTTCCCGTTTACCATAGCTAGACGAAGGGAACATAGGGAAGCAAAACCTTCTAAACTACTTTGGCCGTGAATAGCGGTCGTGGTTGCGGTAAACACAACCACCAGTCTTACACGTCGGTACGTGCCACAGAAAATGGAAAATGTATTACAAAGGCGAGAATCAATGCCATTTGTAGCGAAATGGGTAGGAGAAACATCCGAGAAATGAGACGCATTTGTTTCTCGATATAAGCCTGTTGCAGCGCGGGATGTGTATGCTAATATTTAGCGGGCGTGCTGAAACCAACAAGTATATATATAATATATCAGTTGTCGTATTAACCCTGTAAGTTATTGAACTTTAGTAATATACCTACACCAACGTGTATATTGGTTAGTCACATATGTAAAATATCACATATGTAAGGATTGCCTTCAAGCCAAGAGCAAGATTGCGTGATTACCCATTAAAACATATACACACTTATAATTAAACGCGTATGCTGAAAAATTCGAACTTGATACCCCCGAATCACCGTTTAAACACAGAAAGATGAAGTGTATGGGAGTGAATGATACAAAACGAAGTCTAATGACATCTGTATCCTTTATGTAAACGTTATTCCGCAAAGCTGACCCAAGATCCGTAAAACTGACCCTAAATTAGTGTAGATAGACTTAGGTTTATAAACCTAGCAGAAACAATCAAACTAATGTTTTTTAATTTTTTAATTAAATAACAAAAATAGCATCAATCACATAATTTCACAATCAGTTATTTTCTAATTTAGTGTGAAATAATAAAATATAACGGGACGAAAAAACGGAAGCAAGCAAATTAATTGAAAGGAACCACGCCCACCATATCGAGTGTAGACGGGGTCAATGCGAGGGCGGACGTCGTTAGGGGGCTAAGCTTAGACGATGAAGTGCGCGTCTCTTTTGCCTCGCGTCCCACGCGAGTAGTGCCAAACGAACACGCCACAAAGAGGACAACACTTGTCGGTGGAAAGTGTTGAAAGCTGTTGTTTTTGTTGTTGTCGTTGTTATAATCGTCTTCGTTTGACGTGGCAGCCCAAAAAACGCCTAACTCTGCGTTGCACGTCAGGCAACGACAAGAAGGCCACGAGCCCGTCCGTGTACACGAGCAGCGACACAGCCTACCGAGTAATTATCTTGATTAGAAGCAGTAGTTGTGGCTGAGATCCGCTTAATCAGACAGAACAGGATCGATGCCTGAAATGCCGGTGGTAGAGCACAATTGTGCTTGTATATATATATATATATATATATATATATATATATATATATATATATATATACATATATATATATATATATATATATATATATATATACACACACACGAAAGGCAAACAGTAAGTAGGTTAAAACCTTCATCAGCCGTTTTCAGCTGCTGGCTTGTGGCAGGCGGGCGAACACAAACGACTGCGACAAACAAACAATATGCCAAACAACAGATTTCACCAGTAGCTGCGATAGGATGTGTGGCCTTGCCTTGACACCAATTCGCGCTCGATACGAGAGTGACTATAGCGACAACGTGGCAACAGTACAAGCACACAACTTAGTTAGCAGAGGAAAAGCGCAATGCCCGTATATATATATATATATATATATATATATATATATATATATATATATATATATATATATATATATATATAATATAGGCTAATATGGCATTGCCCCACATAGGTGGATACCAAATATAGGCAAGTGGGTGGCATTAAACACGGAAGCTTAAGGACACACACATATATATGTATATATAAATATATATATATATATATACTGCTGACATGTAATGCCATCCAAAGACTGTTGACAACCATTGCGTAAGCTCGTCGACGGGCGTAGTAGTATTCGTAATAGCTGCACTAGGAGTCGTACCAGGGCTAATGGTAACAGTAGAGGGAGAAAGAGAGCGAGAGAGATATATAAATAGAGAGAGAGAAACAGATGTATTTGGCAATTTGATGTATGCTCTTACGCGTTGCTGTATCGTCTCACGCCGCGTGTCTCTGCGCGACTCAGCTGCGCTTGACCACTGGGGCCGTTGCGGAGAGACGCCAGGTCGGTGTGATGGATGACAACGAACAAGCCACATTTGCCATAGCTGCTGCATTTGCCGTTGCCCGCTCTATGACGCGAAATCTTTGTCGTACCGTTGTTGTTGCTTTACTGTTGTTGTTGTTGTTGATTTTAAGGTGCTCTGCCTGTCTCTGAGGTTTAGAGGTTGCACGCCTAGGTACTCACGCGAGCGTTTCCCCTGACCACTCCCTCCGGAACGACACGTGCATCGGAAACTTCACTCATGGAACTCTCTGAGCCCTCCCTGCGCGTGCTGTATCGAAACCGAAGTATTAGGATCTAGGATCATAGGTATTCATTCGCCGCCACACTATCGCCGAGACGGAATCTCAAGTGATATTATATATCGAAATAGATCTAGACAAAGAGACAGAGACAAATGCAGAATAAATCCGCAAATCGGTCAAGTTACCACAAGTCAGCATAAGTATGCTTACGTTCACTTCGTTCAAGGCAGCACAAACCAGGCTTCCTTGAACGAACGACTTGCCTTTAACCCTATGACTGTACTCGCCGTAGTGCTGTTGATCGCACATCAACAAAAAATGTAGACATAACAAAAAATCCGCCGAGAGACTAACTAGCTTTAAATCACGCCTAAGTAGCAAACACTTCAGATAAACACTCAAGCGTGGTGTCGTTTGCTGGACGTTGCCATTGTCGCAGTAGATTTGGCCAGAGTGATATTTTCTCTAGACTTCAGAGCAATCCTTCGATGGGTTAAGAGCAAACGAACCCTGGGAGGGTAGAACTAAACGCCCCAGTAAAGTTACCTAACGAGGAGCCAAGTTAAGGTTGACAGAACTGAAACTCAAACTAAAATACCAAAACAAAAGCCGGACTTTTGCGGCGGCAGACTAAATATGTGCTTCAGCTCCACTAGTTCTGAGCCTGCCGAGCCCGGTGGCGTGGTGGATTAAGTCGCCGCCTCGCAACCAAAGGAGACACATAGGTGCGCGGGTTCGAGCCCCACCCACCGTTGCACATTTGTATTAATGGGGGTCCGTCTATGAAGCAATGTGAAAAACAGTTCCGTGGACGTTAAATCTTGGCTGAGGATCAGCCCGAAAACTAATTCACTTACTTTAGTTCATTCTCAGCCTGGGCACTCCGTCCACCACGGTCTACGGGATTAGGAATTAGAATTGAGATTAGGAATCAAAACGCGTGCTGCTTACGGCCGACCCCAAGAGAACGAATAAGGATCCGAAAGTGATTCTTTGCCTCTGACAGAACAGCCTAGAACCAACGCTGTCGATCGAAGGCAATCAAGAGCGATAATTCAACTAGAGGGCATATGAAGCCATAATAGCTAGCGGGTGTACAAAAAAATATCCTACATTTAAAAAAATTAAAAACAAAAGACGAGAGCATACGGTCATGACATATAATATTTAACTACACACCAAGCAATAACTGAAGAACTTTTGAGGCCTAGACAGGGAGCGGGAGAGAGAGAGAGAGTTTCTGTATTGCCACGTACGAATATATAAATATATATATATGTTAGACAGAATCCTACTGGATTTTTTCGAATAGACCGCGAAACATTTCCGTTACGGGCGGCAATTTTGTGTGAGTCCACAGAATACCTACTGCTCCTGCAAAAACTGTCCAAATTGCTTAAAGCGTAATCGGCGAAGACAGCATTTTAAAGACTTCGTGCTACAGGTGGTTCGCCATGTTCCGTTGCGGCAACTTAAGGCTTCTGGAACCGGTTCTGGAAGACCTATTAAGCTCGAGAAAGACGGGTTGCGCGAAACTGTGGAATAGAATCCCCGAGTATCGACGCGTGAATTAGTTATGGACCTATGGTTTCGCGTCAAAGTTGAATCAATTTGTACCTCCTTATTTTGGTGTGCGCAACAAGATGGAGAGTGTAGCAAAATGTTATTCTTGATTTGCTAGACACAATAATATTCGATCTAGCTTAAATTTAGAGAAATCATTCAATCTATTTTTGGATTTAATTATTACCTATGACGACATATGGGTTTTATATGACAACGTGACCCATGGAAGATCCTGCTGCGTTCCAGGCCAGTCTCCCCAGACGACGACAAAGAGAGTAATTCAATCGGGCAAAATATTGTTTTATGTCCGCTGAAAAACGCCTCCACCATGAGCTACTTGCTAAACGATAGATACGCGTGTCTACTGTGATAAGCTTAGCCGAGTTTTTGTCGCCTTCCAAGAGAAGAGACACAGTCGCGTGAATAGAAGGCCGGCGCTATCTTGAACTAAGACAACGCCGGGCCGTACGTGAGTTTAACCAGTTTCCGCAAGATTGCCAGTTTCGATTGGGAAATTTCTCCGCATTCATCTTCGGATATCTCGCCGGTAGAATACTATCCATTCAGATGTGTGCATAACTATCTACGAGGAAGAACTATCTACAGTTCGCCAGCTGCAGTAAAAGCACACGCGGAATCATTCCTCGGAATGCAGAAACCAGAATTCGTTGCTATGGAAATCAATAGTCTAGTCTAGAGTTGGGGAAGGTTGTTGGTAACAATAATGAGTACATTTTAAATAAATCAAATCGGTTAACTCGTATATATATATAGATTTATTATTCCCTTGGCATGTATACCTAAATGCAATGGCATGTATACCAAGTCTGTACATTCCTTTACTATATGTTCGATTGACTCATTCTCTAGCCCACAAGCTCGACATTCTGTACTTTGCCGTTTTCTATATTTAGCTCTCTGTATCCCTGTGTCCAACATCACTACAGTAGCATCTGTCAATAGCCTACTTGCATTTGAATTATCGTATACCCAGTTTACCCCACCCCTTTACCGCTTTTCCATATATACCTGCCAAACTCGACCTGGAACCCGTCGCCAATTTCCATTTGCCTGTATAAGAATGGTTTACCCTCAATTTTACCATTTCCCCGATACAATCGTTCTTGCCCATTGCTGACCATTGACCCCATCCCCCCAAGAAACGTCTGGCGCAGTTAATAACGGCAATCCAATGCAAATCTTATCACTTATCTTTGTATTTTTTCTAACTTCTTTCCCAATCTCGCGCTGTGGACCAGAGATACAATAGCAAAGGCCAATTCTGGCACATATTGTACATGCGTTTCCATATAATCCTTGTTACTATATATTTATTAAACTCTCAAAGGCCCTTACAGCTTACTGAATTTCTACTTCTGTCGGCCTTCTTCCTCCTCTAAATAGTCATCCCCTGTCGTCATTGTCACACTATATATGTGTGATATATAATGTATATATACACTCAGATACAAGATCTGTCTGAGTGTCGTTCGACGGACCTAACATGGAAGGCGCTTTAACGAGCGTATGCTCCTTGCAGCAGGTAGCGGAAACTAATCTCATTACAGTCTGTTCGCTCTATTCGAGCTTGACGTAATATTGTCCCAACATGAGCTAAGAACGATACTTGAGCTCCTGAGAGTTGGCTGGCTGTAATAGAGGTAATATGCTTGACTGGCTATTCAATTCGCAAGCGCCTAGAGAGGTGACTGAGGTCACACCACTGCTGGCCATGGAGCAGAGAATTCATTCAGCAAACCTTGCATCATCATCTTACGCACACGCTCGTGCTTCTTGAAGCAGACTTTCCTCGCCGATCCAAGAGCCGTTAAAAATGCAGACACACTATATAGAAGAATAAAAGCAATTCAGTGTTATCGTAGAGAAAACAAATACCTGACGTACAAACTTAAGGTAACGTAGATTGAGGTGCACAAATACTGTAGGTTCTGTGATTTACTCAATAAATAATAATACTAATAATAATAATAATAATAATAATAATAATAATAATAATAATAATAATATACGTCCATAACTCACAGTTGTAATAACTAAATAATACGTCTAATAATGATTAAGCTGCCGCTGTATCTATTTCACGTGCGGACTGCACTAATTAAGTCCGTCGCCTCACGGAGAAAAGTAGAAGAACAGTGTCCGTTTGCATGACCCAGTCTGCTTCGAATTTGCTGCGAGTGTAAGAATCTTAATTATTCTTGAGAAACGTTCCGTTTGCAAATTTAGTACAATTGACATTCGGTAGGCAAACGAGGTTTTGATGTATTACACAGCTTACACCGCCTGTGCGACCCGTATCTGCATTTGATCGAAGGTCTTCTTCTTGCTTGGAAACGGTGTAGCTCCAAGCCATATGGCAGCATCGGAGCGCGTTGGCAGATCAGATCTCTTCTTCCACTATGCAATCATAAGCACATAATCTCTCAGCGAACTGGCCTTCGCTATAGCTGTTACTCTACGATAGTAGTAACTACGTAGCATGGACTTCATCCTAGTTAACGGTCATATGACATGCCCAACCCAGATCAAATGTTCACATCAAAGGCTAGTCATCTGAAACCAGTCTTCAATTGAAAAACATATGTTTACGTGGTCTCGTCAGTGCCATCCGCACTAACAGTGGCAAATGCGTAACTATCTACAATTGTTTTTTTCTACAGCATCGGGGTCAGACAAGTAGATGGGTATCAATATCGACCTTACACAAGCACAATGCTAACCACATAGGTGATACTTCTTACTATCCCTTGTGCAAATTAGGGACAAACAGCGCTACAAGTCGACTAGAAATAATAATAATAATAATAATAATAATAATAATAATAATAATAATAATAATAATAATAATAATAATAATAATAATAATAATAATAATAATATAATAATAATAATAATAATAATAATAATAATAATAATAATCATCATCATCATCATCATCATCATCGCCATCATCATCATCATGCGTACACCAAATGCAGCTCAGTACCCATTTCGAAAAGACTGAGGCCTCTACGATAGGAGAAAACAGCATTCGTAGTACTCCAACGGCGCATTTATTCATTGTTAACAATTGCCTCCCGTTACATGTGCGGAGTTTTAGTGGGCACCCAGTCACTTTTCACGGGAGAGTTCAATACTATCTCACACCAACTAATACAAAATGTGCACGTAATCGGATTTCCACCTCAAACAACAACAAAAAACAGCAACGAAGTATGTCGATTTCAACAAACTACCTCATTATATATATATATATATATATATATATATATATATATTTCAAAGATTTTTGAAAAGTTTGTGTTACTTAGCTTAATTCGTTACTTGAAGGACATCGACGTCCTCTCATCAGACCAATTTGGCTTTCGTAAAAGCCGATCGACAGCTTTAGCTCTAACACATCTGTGGCAGCATGTCGTTGACTCGGTCGAAATAGACTAGTCCAGGACGTGGCGTCTGCCTCCTAGTTGCCTTGACCATGGAATGTTTACCCAGATGTTGACCCACTTGGGCTGTACGTTCTCTACAGTCAGCTGGTTTAGACCCTATCTATTACGGATAAATCTCAGTCTGTAAAGGTTGGACCTACTCGATCTACTTGGCAGCCTGTTGGCTTGTGGACACCACCGGGCTCTGTTCTGGTCCCTTTATGTTTCTAATATTACTGAACTTCATACTCTTGAGAATCAAACACGATAACCTGGGAAAGGCGATGGCTTCTGCTGACGACACGACAATCTTTTTTCGGCTCGACACAGCTAAAGTTTCTAGTGGCATTAGCACTTCACTTGAGTTGGTTGAAAAGTTGTAAAGTTTGCAATGAATATGGATTGGTTGCGAATACGAGCTTAACCAATATCTTAGTGTTTTGACCTGCTAAAAGGTTACTTCAATTGCCCGATAGTTTTCGAACAGGTGCCAGTACGGTGGTAGATCGTTCTCAGAGGTCAGATGTTAGGGTTTAGTGTTAAATGAACATTTATCCTGGCATTCTCACATAGATCCATTGATGCCAAAATGTTATGCCATTATTGCAACCTGCTCTTATCGATTTTATGTTATGGTATCCTGTTGTGGGGTGGTGGGTGCAGGAGCATTCTTCAGGATAAGTTTAGGAGATTTAAAATGATGCACTTCGTACCATCTTCTCCCAACGGCGCTAGAAGCCAGTTAGTGTTTGCTGCCCATGACCTTTTACCACTCTCAAAAATATATAGTCTTAGAGTGGCTACGATTGCCTACAAAACCTCTCGTGGTTTACTACCGGCGGATATAGTACATACTTATCTTGGTGCCCAAGAGGAGAAGGCGGCTACGTAGAGCGACAATATTTGTGGTACCGCGGACCACAAAGAAAGTTAGGTGCCATTCTCTATTGTGGTGGCTGTCGCATATTTGGAGCGCGCTACCAGGACGCATAAGATCTCTCTTCTCTCTGTGAATGTCTTTGTGCGGGATTTAAGCCATCCTGCTTCCGGCTGTAGTATAACAGACCGAAGTCAAAAGCTGTGGAGATGTTAATTGATTCATGATTTGTAGGACCCACCATACAAACGGTTGGCAATACTGTTGTGATGAGCGTGTTTTTCTTTCTACAAAACTGTATCACACCGAGGAGCTGGATTTACTGTGTACACACTTGTATATATGACCATGTGACTGTGTAAATTCACTATATTATATGAAATGTCATTTTTTTTAACTTAAGCATTTGTAATACAATTTTGCAAAGAAACCACGTTCTGAATCCAATTTCGAATATATATATAACTCGAAATATTCCGCCAAAATACCCAGAATCGTGAAACAACAACGACAACACCAATTAGCTCAATAGACGCAAGCATAAACAATTAACAATAATTCAAACATAGTCAGCTAGGAGTTTCAACACATCACCGTTGTCAGCTCCAGCTGGCGGCTTGGTTGGCCAACAGACCTAGTTCCGGTGCGCTGAACTCAGTCGGTCACGTTTGTGGTCCGCCGTTGTTATGACTATTAAACTACCTCATTTTCGCTATATATATGTACACGCTCTAAATATATATATATATATATATATATATATATCTTCAATCTTATTTATTCCACTCAAATAGAGTATGTACAAAATAGTTCATGTTGTTATTAAACATAAATACTTATATTATATATTATAAGTATTTACGTTTATTTTTCTGTGTTTCTAGCGTTCTCGTTTTTATTTGTCTGTTTGTCTCATGCCTACTTGTCATCATTTTTCAGTTCTCAGTGAGAGCGCAGGCATCCATGTGACTTTGCTATGCATCCAGGCTACCAGTACACCACGACCTGGCGGAGGCATCGTCAAAGCCGGCCCGGCCCACACACTACGCCGGTCCGTCGCATTGCGGTGTATGACGATTCGGTCGCTGATCGTGGCCACGGATTCCCACTGTACGGAGGCGTTGCTGGCACAATAGCAGCACTTCACGGCGGCAGACGAAGACGGCTGCAGTCTCCCCATCCCCAGCGTACAGCGATCGCTACTCGTTGTTCGCAAACCGAGCAAATCCGAGTTTGCCAGAAGCAACGCTGTCTCGTCAGCTGCTCTCGTCAGCCAGCTGAGGCCGCCTGCCTAACCGTTCCAGTAATCAGCTAACCAACTAAACAAATCGTGCACGCCCTCGATCGGTTCGTCTATCGGTCAATAGACATGAATATCAATAGTTACGTAGGACGTTAATATTTTCTCCCTCAAACAACACTGCGCACGCAACGAGTCGGCGAGGGCACGATGGCTCGCCGGCTCGCCCACTACTCGTCGGGAGATCGCGATACCTCGGAGAAGCCTTCACTCGCTACGAAGTAGAGTGCATAAACATAGTGGCAATACAATAATAATAATAATAATAATAATAATTATTATTATAATAATACTAATAACTTCTGCCATTGTCATCATGGCCCAACACAAGAGTAACACGTGTATTATGTTCAAACACAACAACCGTGACAAGCATTGTTGTCATGTTGACTACTCTTAGAAATAGCAACACAGTCATAATGACTGAGCCATAAATGTTTTCGCGTTTATAGCCGCCTAGTTATGGGTTCACACAGGTGAAGCGACTCTTAAAAAGCAGACGACGTTCAACAGTATGAAACATGTGGTTAAAGCATTCCACGTATGTATACGCATACACGCATAATTAAATGTGTACTTGAAAAATAAGCATTTTTATGCAATGCAATAATTTGGTGGATTCACTTTAGAAAAAAAGGGCACTAGAACCGACCCCGGAAAGAAGCTAAGCGTGGCGCAGAAAGACGTAATCTCGAAAACGCTTGAACGTATTGAATGAGCCACTTCACCCGATCGGCCTAAGCTTATGGTGCTTGTATATGTTTGTGTGTATGCATGTATATTCGCACGCAAATGCTGATGACAGGCAAGGCACATACTTACAGAGAAAGAAGGCGGAAGCCCGTTAGAGAAATAATGAGTCCAAGTTGGCAAGCAACGGTTAGGGCACGAAGCGAGACACTTCCCGTGAGTGCACTGCCACCTTTTTCCGACAAACGATAGCAGTGTCCCAACAACAAACCGGCCATCACCATCAACTGTGTTACTTACTATATGTATAACCATTCTGCATAAAATCGCCATAGATACATAGAGCCTGAATTCAGTAGTGTGGCTCTGTTTGCTCGGTTTAAAATTACATGCGCGTACCAGCACAAAAGAGGCATGTACGTGGTGTTGAGCTTAACGTACAGCGGCTCTTGGCTCGAATAACTGCTTGTCAACTGCTCGGAGACCCGGCAATGAATATAGGTGTCGAATAGCTGAGCGTCATAATGTACACGCACGTATATATATGTATATATATATATATATATATATATATATAATATATATGAGTGTGCGTGTATATTTATATATGTATACTCATATATACGTAGACTTTTTACTGTTCTAATTGCGAGGGTTAGAAAAGCGGACAATGGAGAGAAACTGCAGGAGAGAAATTTGCGAGTCGCCGAAGCGGTAGACGTAGTCAGAGTCCTGTATCAGAGCCGGTAAGCGAGAGCAGGCCAACAGCCGGAACAGGCCGAATCGGATGTTGTCGCCGTCGTCGTCGCGACCTTCGTCTTTGTTGTTGACACGCGAAACACGCTACGAAAACGCTACTGGTACGGTTAACTCGAGCTAGTCGTCGCGCCTCCGGCTTTCCCTCCCGCGAAAGAGCGGAAGGGTATGGTCTCCACGGAATGAACGGAGCGAGCGAAGCCCAGACCGCCGACCGGACGGCGAACAGCCGCCACTGGGACACGGCGGCTGTTAATCAAAAGGCCACCGTCGCACACTGTGCACAGTACAACGCAGCAGCTACAACCACAACGACAACTACAACTACAAACAAATAAACAACAACACAACAGCAGTAGCAGCAACAACAACAACAACAACAACAACAACAACAACAACAACAGAGACAACAACAACAAAAACAGCAACAGCAGCAGCAGCAACAACAACGACGACAACAACAGCAACAGCAGCAACAACAACAACAACAACAAATAGCAAAAGCAACGACGACAACAACAACAACATTAATCATAAAAGCAGCAGAAACAGCAACAATATTACAGTGTGCTGCTCGCCGCTGGCAATGTTATGACAGGGCAATGTCACTCTCTGCATTGTCTAGTCGGGTGCTGTCTTTCTGGTCTTCTGCATCATATACGGTTCCCGCTTATTATCTCATTGCATTCGATATGGACGTCTTTTTTTGTCGGCCTGATTTCGTCGGTTTTGGCTGCTCCGTTTGATGTTTGACCATGCTGATCGCCGATTGACCGCCGTCTCTTTTGGTACGAATCACCCACCCCGAATTGTATAGTTGTGTGTGTGTGTATCTGTATTTCCATTGCCTGCGCATTTCGAGCGTTCTCGTATGCCTAACTCGTACCAAATGCTACTATTGTTGGCCTTGTTACGACTGTTACAGCGGCGTAACGGCGAGGAAGTTCGAGATTCAAAGAATCATTGTTATCACAAGATCAATTATATCTTCTTCGATATATTTAATCTAGAAGTACTTTCTTCGTACAGCATAACCCAGTGCCATCTGCTCGGCCATAGACCATCGCAACCTAAGCATAGCTGAGAGAGAGAGATATACGAAAGTACTTCAAGATGAGCACCGCAGATACACTCGGGACTAATACAATAAAGGCTTTATTATAGTTTTGTTAACAATATTATTGGACTAATAACAAAAGTAATATAACGTTTAAGATTTTGATCCATGTTATTTACTTCTAAATATAGGAGATAACTTGCCTTCTTATGAACATATACCGCGGATCAAATAAATGAAATACTAATAATAATAATAAGAAGAAGAAGAAGAAGAAGAAGAAGAACAATTATTATTATTATTATTATTATTATTATTATTATTTAACAATATACTCGTTCCAAAAAATATTTTTATAATTATTTGTAGAAGTAGTATTAAGATTTTGTACAGCCTACACCACAGCCATGCTTAGCATTAGTGCTACAACGAACAACTCCACTACTATCCTACAGTGAGTTCTTTCAACTACGGGCAACAACTTATACTATGCTTTGTTGCGCTACGTCGGCTCTTTGGCGGGCGGGCGAACGAGCCAGCCAGCCAGCGTCAGGCCAAGTTCGTAGGACAAGTAAGGCCCATTTCGCCACTGAACCGCCAGCGGACCGTTTGTCGTCAGCCACCAATCAATCTGCATCCTACACGAATGAATGCCGCAGCAGACGGCCGGACGCAGCAGAATGAAAAGAACACGCCACAGTGCTGCGGTCGGTTAGGCCGACGGCCGCAGCACTATGCTTAAGAATGCCTCCACGCTTCCATATACTATGTACATATATGTATGCCTATGCACATCCGTATCGTATGCATTCATCATGCATGTATACACTTACAAATGCACGCATTAATGTTCTCGTAGTACACGTATGTATACACGCGTATGTATGCTCCTCGTCTTGCCCCGTCGGCTTTACACGCAAGTTGTGGGTTCAAGCGCGTGTACTGTGCGTCATCTGTGCATATGTATGTTTGTATACAGTCTACAGTATATATATATATATATTGTATACAGTATATATACAATATATATATACAATATATATATATATATATATATATATATATATATATATATATATATATATATATATATATTGTATACAGTATATATACAATATATATATATATATATATATTAGTGGTACCCCTCCGCAAATAATCCAGTTAGGTGTTTACAGATAAAGCACTGCATTGTACCGTTCTTATCTTCACAGCAGCAGCCATTTTTTCTAGGGGTTCGCGTCGACAACAACAACAACTTCAGCAGGCCCTTCGTTGTCCTCCGCTCTAATCGGTTCACCTGACCGGGCGGCTGTGTTTTGCTGCCGTATCTTCTTCTTCTTTATCTTGACGTTTAGACGTAAGCGGTAATCTAAGTTGATGCCTTTCCAGTGGGCAAATGTCCTTCCGAAGATAGGTTGCCTTACTGGCTACCGCCACGAGTACAGGACGCTGCAACACGCCATTTACGGCAAGTTGCATATTGGCATCTAGAGAACCATATGCAACTCGCTCGCAGAAATTCCGTGTCGTCATTGTCGTATAGCAAGCCAACTGAATGAACGACAATTATCAACGGTGACTTACTTCGCGTTGAGGCCGTCAACGCGATACGCAATCTGGGTAGGTATCTAGTTCACAGACTATCTTAATGTTGTGCTCATGTTCTCGCACACGTTGGCAAAACTTGCTTGGCTTTAATTACTCGATTTTGGAACTGCTCGTGACCAGTAAGCTGTTGTACAGCTCTTTCCTCTGTATGGAAACCCTAACGAAAAATAAAGTGTGTTAGTTTTCTTCGAAAAACCTCATCGTATATAATCTGGCAGCCGATCTTTAGCTAGGTCAACACATCAGTGCCTCGGCTTAGGTGCGGCTGCTAACATTGGCCATGACGACTTTGAAATTCGATCAAAATGGATAATTCGACAGTCAAACCAAGGAGCCGCCTCTCGGTGGCCTCTAAAAGCGTAGTGTTCACAGTACACAAAGCTGACGAAGCTGATGATTTACCTGTTACATATTGCCAGATAGATCTGTCGACATGGTGCGCCATCACTGCTCCTCGTACTCTAGAACGGTATGCCAAATTCTGCTATTCCAGCACTCTTTATTTCCAATAAATGTTTCCTACAATTAACAAAAAAAAAATATATATATATATATATATATATATGCGATGAAACTTAGAAGAGCCAACGTCGGATCATTCCACTGCACTGCTAAAACATTACAACCTCGTCTGGGTGTCGCAGATCGCGTAGGCCAAAACGCGTTCTGCTAGAAGACGTTACCAAATGATTTTAGTAACCAATTATTTGCCAACGACACCAGCAACAACAACAACAAGAACAAGAACAACAACAACAACAAAAGTAACAATCATAACAATAGCAGCACTAAGAGCGGCAGCAGCAACGGCGGCGGCAGCAACAACAACAAAACAACATTGAACACCACTTGGTGAAACACGCCTACTCATACACGCATAGGCATCCGTGGGGTACTCATCCAGTGCGCGCAGGTGAGCATCTGACAATGCCGAGAACGTGTGAAAACGTGGTGGCCTTCTTCTTGTTAAACACTCGATCACAGCTGACATTATGGCTGACCGTTTAGACAACGATGACACCGACCATGCAACAGGTGTGTGCGCGCTGTTACATGCGCACCTGGGTCTGTATCCATATATATATATATATATATATATATGAAGCTGCACCCTTACGACGTATGCCCGGAAACATGAACAGCATTTTTCGGTCTCATTCGATGATATCAGATATTGTGCAGAGTCCGCGCCACTGGTAGATGGGGGCAGCATGCCTGTGCTGCGGTTTCGGCACGCTCGACCGACTCCAAGTAGTGAGTGGCGATCCTTGACCACGAGAGTCTAGTTGGCGGTATCGCTGCTGACGCTAATGCCAATCAGTCTCATCAAGAACAGGTGTCGAGTGCCAATGCAACACACCGAAGAAGACGGGTCGAGGGCTAATTGACATGTGCCTCTGCGATACACATAACTGTACGTGACAGTCGACACGCATAAAGGCACACACATATACATATATATGTTTTGTATCTCTTACAATTTATCCTCAGTAATTTATATATATATATATATATATATATATATATATCGCATTGCAAAGGCTGTAGCATTCCGCGCTGCCGCCAACCGCCGACCGACATACCACACAGTTTCTGACTGATTCTCTGCTGAACCACCTGCATAGTTCGCCGCGCAAAGATCCGCGTTCGGTCAGAAAAACGCCAAAATTGACTGGACTCATTTCCGCGTTCTTGTTTCATTCGACGCTTACCTTTTTTGGTCGGGGGTGTTGCCCCTCTCACTGCTGCTGATATGCGATATGATCCGAAGTCGACTTCGGGCCTGGGCTTCATGTGCTCTCGGCTCAAGCTCTTCCCGCTAGCGAAGTTGGCCGTTGTTACCGATGTCGTTGTGACTCCTGCTGTCGTTTTAGTCGTAGTATCAATATTAGTTGAAGTCGTTGTTACTCTCATTGTCGTTGCTTATGTTGTAGTTGTAGTTGTTGTTGTTGTTGTTGATGATGTTGTTGTCGCTGTTGTTATTCCTTTTGATGGCGTTGCTATTTTTCATGCCCATTTGATGCCCTCCTTCGCCTCTTGCCTCCTCCAACCAAGCCGTTGTAGAGGGTCGTTTTCGTTGTTGTTCTGATGCTCGTTTTATCCTTTTCCGACGTTGTCACACATATGCACACGCATACACACACACACAAACACACCTAGAAACTAAGTACAAGCGAATTGTTAGTTACGAAGGCTTTTTCTTCTCTTCGTCTTCATCCCCCTTCTCCACACAGTCTCTATCTACAGTCGTCTGTCTGTCTACACAGTGTGCTATCTGTCACGGTTACTGTCATCAATGGGCTGGCGACACCAGACGACACACGCTACCGTGCCATATCTTCTACGAAGGATCGGGCTTCGCCGGTGTTTGACGCAAGTGCATCGAACGCAAGCCAGCCAACACCAATCATCACCTCAGCAGCATGCATCAACAGCCAATTGCCCTATACGGCGACGACAAGCAATCACAACGTATACATCCTCTTGGCTCGCCGAAACAACCACCCCCAGCTCGCGCACGTTTCCACTCGGGCTAGGTGGGCAACAGGTGGAAGCATTATCACCATCACCATCCCCATCACCATCATCATCATCATCATCATCACAAGAACTACCAACACCTTCACCCCCAGCCCCAGCACTGCGACAGCGACGACAAGAAAACCCGGCGAAGTATAGGATCCCCCACACGATCAACTATACAAGCAACAGTAACAACAACAACTACTATAACGAGGAAGGCCATGCTCACACCACTTGCTCAGCAGAAGAGGATCGGCACATATCTGAGGTCTGCAGCAAGTGCGACAAGCACTTGCAGAGACTTCGCCAACAAAGCAACAACCAAAGGAGACGACGACGACGCAGAACAAGGAGTTCCCTCCTCACCAAGACCCTGACTAAGTGACCCGTTACACGCCGCCGTCTCTGCTCGAACGAGATCTGCCAAGTGGACGGCGGCCACCCGCGGCAACCATCAACTGTGGACTACAGCATCCTTGACGTCGATGTCGCCTATGGTGTTGCTGGTGCTGTTATTGTTGTTGTTGTTATTGCTGTTGTTGCTGCTGTTGTTGTTGCTGTTGTTGTTGATGGTACTTCTGCCGTTGTCATAGTTGTTGTTATTGTTGTTGTTGTGGTTTTGTGGTCGTTGCTGCTGCTGCTGCTGGTGCAGTTGCTGTCGTCAAAACGTTGCTGTCGTAATTCCACGACTTCTTTAGTTGCGGCTTCTGTTAGTGCTCGGTCCGTTGTTTCAGCTTCTGCACATCTTGTCATCATCCTCATTGCCATGACATCATCAGCATCTTTGTCAGCTAGATGGGCAACACTTTAACACCACTACTACTACCACCACCACCACCACCAACCACCATTTTGATGCATCCATCATGCGCTGTGACTGATTGCCTCACGAACTCACGGGCCACATTTAACGCTCTAACCACAACAAACCACACAACCATCACAAGCCGCATTCACATCTTAGCGAATCGGCATCTCATCCGAAGCAGGCAGGCGCATCACAACAAGCCGTCCGCGACCACGGCCGCTAACAGCAACAACAACTACACGTCCTACATGACACAGACACACACAGACACTATCTGTACAAAGACTACGTTTACTATTTCCATACCAATACAGGAACAACAATAACTACAACTTCTACTACTACTTATACTATTTCTACTACTACTACTACTACCACTACTTCTGCTACTACGACGACTACTTCGATGCGAGCAGCAAGCAACAAGTCAGGCAACAAAAACAGCAACAACAGCAGCAACAACAACAACAACAACAACAACAACAGAAATACCTTGCCGCTAGCCGCATACTCTTTTACTCTATTTCCCCTCTATTCTCTTCTCCTTCTTCAAGACCTGTTTGTCATCGTCGTCGTCGTCGACGTCGCGTTCAATCTGCCAGCCGAGCGGACGCGACTTTAGACGTTGATGTTGTTGTTATTGCCGTTGTGGCTGTTGTTGTTACTGTTGCCATTGTTGACGTTGCCATTGTTGATGTTGCTGTTCCAGCTGTCGTGGCAATAGTATGGAGTGGAGCGCGCGTGCCGGAACGATCTGCAAGCCCTTCGCCAGCTCGCCGTTCAGCTGTGCCAGCGTTGCCGTCGGCGTCAACATTAGCCGCTAGCGTGCTTCATGTTCGAGCTATATTCCTCTCTCTCCCCCCTTCCCCCCTCTCTCTCTCTCTCTGACACAGACATCCTGCCTAGGCAGACCTCTCTCTATCTCTCTTCCTCTTGCTCCTACGTTCAGTTTTGATCTCTCTCCTATCCCTTCTGGGGGCAGGCTAGCTGGCTGGCTCTCTCTTAGCGTGACCCCTCTCTACCCTTCTCTCAGACCTGGCCTAGCCCACGCGCCTGGCAGGCCGCCGCACGCTTTGCCCTAGGCTCCATCCTCCGACCTATGACGCGACGGCCTTGTTTTCGTCTTTCTCCCTCTCTCCTCTCTGCCTCTCGCTCTCTGTCAGTCACAGGGTTCTCCTTTTTCCCTCGCTTGCTGGCTCTGTGCGTTTCAAGCTAGGTTCAAGCTACGACGACCTCTCACCCACGTGTTCCACATCCTCTCTCCCACACCTTACCATTCCCTGGCTGCTCTTCCCAGCCCCCCTTTCTCTAGCACTCTCCCTTCACACTCGCTAGCTCAGTTTTCGTGACCTCTCCGAGAGGAGTAACGTCTCCGACTGCCGGCTGCCTGTTTGGCTGGCTGGATGAAAGGCCGACGGCCGGCCGAAGACGCTTCAGCCACAAACGCACGGTTTGCCCATTATTGTCCCTGTCGACGCTGGCCCATCTTTAATACCTCTACTACTACTATTGCTACTACTGAATATATGCTACAAGTATTACTACGACCTTCTGCCACTAAATACTGTTCCACTACTGCAGGCTACAACAGCAGCCAGCTCGATGCTCGAGAAACTCCGCTTTATTCGGAATTATGTCTATACTTATCGCTCGCTCCTTCGGTCTCTCGAAAACCACCCTTAATTTGGCTTTTTTCATACCTTCAGATCTATTCATCTATCTTACTATTAGTGTACGTAGCAGTTATGACAATAGTGTTCGAAGCACGTTGGTACGTGTATAGCGTACTCCAGACAAAACAGGCCACAAGCCAACTCAAATTTCCTTCCGATTCGTTGGCCAATGCACCCGGCTGCTTGAAGACGCAAAACGTACTTTCCAGCTTCAACCTCGAACTTGGCTTCGGCAAACGCAGCGTCACCATGCCACCGACAACGTCGATAGCAACAACAACAACAGCAACAACGAAAACAACAATCAGAATTACAAGAGTAATCACAACGAGAATAACAACCGAAACAATAACATGATAAAGACTACTGCAACAATAGCAAGAACAACAACGGCAACAACAGCAATAAGAATAGTAAACAATACGAGTAAAAACAGCCACAACAAGAACAACAATAACAACAACAACGATAATAATGACCACAGCAACAACTAGAGTGAAGGCAGACGGAAGGGTCCCATCCTCCTCGTCGGTGTAGCCTACGGATCACTCGGATAGAACCGCCACTGCGGTGAAAACCGCCACCATCTGTAGCAGCAGCGGCAGCAGCAGCAACAACAGGCCGCCGTTCGGCCAGGCCAATGGGCCACGCACGCAGGCACCGCACAGGCACGCCAGATTTTGGAGCTAATCTACCCAGCCAGCCAACAGAACAAAGGGCACAGGACATCAGCACGACTAACGCGAACCGAACGAACGACCGAGCACCGATCTGTATGTCGATTGCGGCCGACTGCCGTTTCGTTTCCGACGAACATCAAGACGAACAACGACGACGACGTGCCTTCGTGGTTGGTCACTTGTTGAACGTCTCTGCCCTGCATGAGGATGGCTGCGGGAGGCCGCCGGCAGGCGCCCCAGTGGCGGGGGTTTAGAGCGCCCCCGCCGCTGCAGCCGCAGCTGCTGCTGCTGCTGTTGCTGCTGCATACTCGTTGCAGGCCACAGACGAAAGAACCCTGAGGGGCCCGCGTGCGCGCGCATGCAGCGCCATCTATCAACGACCACAGTCATTATTAGAGCACTGCGACGACGGCCACGAGCGCAACCATTACCACAACTACAGACTTTAGACTAGAACGACAGCAGCGGCGGTCAGAAGTGGCGCCTGCAACGTAGGACTGCGGCAACGAAAGCTTGAAATTTTTTCTCTTCATATGAAAGGTTTCGGGCAATGCTTGATGTAGATGCAGCACCGGTAGCAAGCAGCAGAGTGAGTGTGTGGCGCCCCCACAAGCATACTGAACCTGTGTTCCTTCCCATTCAGACCTCGGGCTCGCAATTGTACGACATCGCCTCGAAGGAGCGGCGGAAGCTAGCTGATAGCATACTTCTATGTTCCTTCGTGGGGGGTTCTCCTGTACTACGCTACGTGCCCCGCCTGAAGGCATACGTGCAACTAAGACACATAATTTCAGCATAACGCGTACACCTGCAGCTAAAGCCTCCTCAGACCGCACGGCAGGGGCGGGCATTAAGCCAAGAATGGGCATTGTTGTGGCGGGGGGTTGGCGAGATTCTAAACACAATCAAACCAAACTGTACTAGTCTGGGTAGCTTGTGCGTAATACCTCTCTGGCTTCAGAAATGATAGATCGCGGCTTCGATCCCGGGTGTGGGATTCTATTTCTTATGTTTAAACTTGTCAAAAGTGTATATGAAACGTACTAGATACATTTACGACGCACTTGGGCTCTGTGCTTGGTCATTCCACGCTGTCAAAAATATGTGTTGTTAAAAAGCATACATAAAATAGCAACATTCCCGAACAAAGCTTGGAGAAGTTCCATAAAGGGACCAAAAATCAAATGGGACTCATTGTACCCTGGAACAAATCGCTTGGGGACGTCCTACATGGGCAAAATCCGAAAAACATCTCGTTACTGTCCCTCTAAAGTACTTGCCTAATGCAGTTCCGGGGAATCACACACAGACTAGAGAGATATTGGCATCACTTTGTTTCTATTTGTTGGCTAGTTGCGCGCTTTCTTATACCAGACTAATATAGGCTTTCTTTACTAGAGAACTGCAGCAGGATAATACTTGACTTGATTTAACACAATCGACGGAGGACGGCCCACTCTACTCAAGCAGGGTTCGATCCTACACATGACAATGCCCCCTCTTTGTTACAATGTGCGTTAGCCGCCAAGCTCAAACCGTCGCTGCTACAACATGCTACACATGGGTGTCTGCAGGTGTGTGAATACGTGAATGTATATATATATATATATATAATCAAACCATTTCTTCAATGTGATAAATCATTAACGGTGGGAACATTTTGGGCAGCCTGCAGCCTCCGAAGGCTATTAGAAGGCTTGCTCTTTTTCATAAGTTCTCCTCTCAACTGTTAAAAACCTCTAAAATGTTCAATACTTCACCCAGAATAACCCTAGTAGTCTCGTCGTAAGCAGCGAGGCTTTCGGTATATGTGAAGGTCGGGGATGCTCGCAACAAATAGTTAAATCTTGGTGACCCAAGACTGTGCCTCCACCGACAAAGGGCCGCCTGTGGGTGCATATTTGTCAAGCAAGGGCGGAAATTTACAAGAGCTTCTCGTTTTGCGCAAAGAACCCGTGGGATTCCTTCACACATGACGGGAGCACCCAGAATATCTAGGTCATCTTGGGTCGTGCAAATTATTCCGGGAAGTGCTTGCATGATCTTTTGAATAGATTTCTCTTGCTCTTGCGAATTGCCTCTTATCGCTGTTACCTCACACTTAGAGACGTTGAGCGTCAGCCCTTTCGTTTCCTCGAACTGTAGTACGGTCTGTAGATCCTTCGCCACAACGTCCGCAGGACCACCCAGGATTGCATCATCCAGATACCAGACGCTAAAGGGGCTCTGTAGACTTGACACCAGATCAGAAATGCCAAGACAAAACAGCGCTGGCCCTAGCGGGTCTCCCTGTTGGATACCGGTCCTGGACTCTATGGTTACATTTGTAGTCTAAGCAAGCATTGGCGGACTTCTGTAGCCCTGCCACACCATTGGTAGTCAATTTTAGAAGCCATTCTTCGTATGGCCAGTCCGCACGGAATGAGTCTAATTGAGTTATCTTTTTTTCTAAGAGCGGTTAGGCTTGCACCATAGAAAATCGGTAGACCGAATGACGGCAAATTACCATTAAGTACTGTAGTCACAAAGGTACTCAGTTCGTTCAGTAGACGTTCAGAAGAGGGAATCGTCTGGTCGAGCATGTCACGTAGATGTCAAGGACGCAGACATATTAATATTAATTTCGAACAATGATTTATTATTATTATTATTAGTAATTTTTTTTTCGCGTTGAAGGCGTTTATTATTATTATTATAAGTAGTAGTATTTATTTTCATTAATATGTGTTAGGACAGTACAATTGTAAGGTGTGAATGTGTATCCTCGTTATTTAATGGTTACCATCTAGCTTACCATCTTTATTATTATTATTACTATTATTATTATTGTTATTAGTATTATGATTGCTTGAGTACAGTTAAATGGGTAGCCTGAGTGGCAATTTGGTCCAAATACAGCCCCCCCCCTCACCTGGTCGCCGAGGTCCAAAGTTTCTGCGAGCAGAACAGAGGCAGGTAAGATCCGTAGTACCTACAAGAGCTTTTAATCTCTCGTTGCGTGCCAGAGCAGAAAAAGTAGTGAACCCGGGAGAGTTGTTCTTGGATAGTGCGCAGCAGCCACCCCTACGCGTGGCGCGCTTGGAAACCCCTGTAATAATAATAATCGATCGAAGCATTTTTGACGAAGGAATTTATTATGTATTAACTAACATGTCGTTACTCCGAGATACTTTTTGGTTTATTTGCTAGTCGCTACTCGCATATGTCCGAGTTTCAAATCAAACCACTGGTCAGCAATTCGTGCGCCTTCGTTTATCTTAGCTGAATAGGTAAATGTTCAGAGACGGAGTTAGAAATTTCGTTTGTTCTAATTGCAGGGCTCTCTCATTTGTTTACGCTGAGTAGTGTCGACAGTAACGCGCGATAATCGGCTTCTACACGAGCACTGTAATCCAGAAAGATACTCTGCTTAATAAGTTGGACAATATTTTGTCCAGAAGTTTCTTGCTTCCGTGCCTAGCTCTTGGTGATGCTAATGTCAGTTTACTTGCTAGCTGCCACCCTCAGACTAGACCTCAGATCTCTTTCTTCTCGAGCAGGTACTTAGTTCATCTTATTGACCGTTTTACGGCTAATGATCGGCCACTATCTTGCGTCTGTATTTACCATATCGCGGTTCGTAACGGCTGCTGCTTTTCGATTGTTCAACCAGCGGTTCTATAAACATTTATTCGTTCAGACTATTTTTTTTACATCCATTCCTGAAGTCGACGAGGAGGGTGATTTATCTCAGTTGGATTTCCCGTACTTTTTTGGGCGCATGACCAGCATTGACTTTTCCTAAGCCGTATTAGAAAAGCATCCTAGCTAAGTGTATTTGATGCAGATAAAGCTGATTCACTTTTTGAGACTTCTTTTCAATTTATATAAATTCTCTCCGCCGGCACGCTAACAAAATGTATCGAGGACACAAAGAAGTCAATTCTACCAAGAGTAAATGTGTTATATCTATAGAATTGTAGGCGGTATGAACATACGTGCCGGTAGAACTGCCTTTTACCAGACACGAATTGACACGTTGCGTAGTGACACAAGACAACTCTGAATTTTTATCAATAAAACATACAGTAGACGTAACAGTTCAGTAATAATTGCTTTCCACATAAACTGTTTTTCCCGATAGGCCTCTTACTGGCCCATGAAAAATGGTTGATAATATTAATCGGAACTTTGCAACCACAAACTCGGCTACTGTTGCGGTTATCTGCATCAAGTCACCCATTCCTACAGATCTATTTCTTACAGACTATCAAAGGCAACTCGTTTGAATTCTGTTCTGTATCAGACTCCGAACTTCACTAACTTCTAATACTTATAAACAAAAACTGAGCTGCATATGTGTATCTATAGGAGGTGTCTGGGAGACTTCTAAAATTGGCGGCGTCATTTATACTCGCTTTTGTCGGTTGTTAGCAATCTTAGGCAATCGTAATGACGAGTTATCACAACAATTGCAGAACGGTGACAGGATCCACACGAATCACTTTGTCGAATCTTTCAGAAGGTTCTGGCCCAAGCTTCACGTCTCGGTATAACACAAGACCCTTGGGGCCCAACAACTCGAAAAACTGGGAAGATAGTTTGCATCCTTCCTAAGGTAGTCAGGAAGTCGACGGTGCAGTGATACACGCTCTCTGACAGTGGTCATCAGGAAGAACTTGGTGGAGATCCGGCGCGGTGTTCGGCTTTGAGATCTGGCTCTTCTGCAGACCGCGGATAAGTGGGGCGCTGGTTCAAAGCAACATCAATCCATCACGCGGGCCGTGGTGGCCAAACTATCGGACGGGGACATATCAGGGGCAGCTCGCCTTCTCTTATCTGACGATGTTATGGTCGATAAACCAGCCTACAGCTACGGGAAGTTCTTAGCCCACTTGGAGGAAATTAACTTGAAGCTGGGCTTCGCGTTGGATTCTATACTTAACCTGCGGTTTCGAGACGACCCTCTAGTTAAGTCTCCATACCGTTAGCCACAGTTGGACTGGGCCTCCCTGAAGCCATTTCTCTTTCAGACGGAGCACAGATTGCCTCGTTGCATTTGGCGACCAGTGGCGTAGAGTCTATCCTAGACCTCCCGGGCGGTCGCACTCCCGAGACGCGCTTGAACGGTCTCAGGATGACGCCATTGCATTCGGTAGGTCTCTCTCGGAGATCCCTTATCTTCAGCCCGCGTGGTCAGAGCTGGCAAGCGATATTCAATGGAGCGGTTTATAAGACGAAGAACTTTAGCCGCCAACAAAGCGAGGTTATAGGCAGTTTCTTCGCCGAGTGCAGGTGCATGGCTGCGCGCCCTCCCGAGCTGGGTACCCTCCTGGACGACGAGTCTACACGAATGTAAGTGAGGTTGAGAGCAGAAGTAGTCTCCCCTCGGCACATGCGGTGACAAGATTCCTGGTAAAGCCCTGGGTCAGCTGCTACCCAGGTGTTTGGGACCCTTCACGGTTAATCAGGGACGGTGGGAAGAGGGTTTTTCATATATATACTGAGTCTTTTATAACCGTATGTACTTACTTCCAGGTTTGGTTGAACTCAGCAAGAAAATCTTTTTCCAATGGAATGACGGACAGAAACGTCTCGTTTAGGACTAAGGATGAAATTTATCAAAAAAGGTGGCAATTAGCAAATGTAATGCCCATCATTTTCGTATGAAAGTGGTGGTGCTGCGTTACGTAGTTACCGAGCCGAATGCCCAAAAATGATGGGCATTAAATTTATTATTATTTATATATATAATATTTATTATTATTAGCGATTCTTCGGGAATAGTCTTTTAGGCTAATTTTTTATCGTAATAGCAAGTTTTTACGGTTCTGCACGTGAAAGCTTCAACGTTAGACATATCATATCGACTTTTTTATGACTTTCCTTAGTCTGAATATTCGCCTTTTGCTAGCTTGGTGTCAATCAGAGTGTGCAGAATTTTCCGCCGAACACGTCAGTATGATCGGCCCCTTCTTGCGTTAATTGGCAACGTAGATTCTCCCGCAAACGTAGATTCTGCACAATTATGTAGGATACAAAAAAGCAGATTAACTACTTTTATAAATTTCATCCTTACTCCTAAACAAGACGTTTCCGCCCCTCCTACCATTGCAAACTATTATTTTCTTGCCGAGTTCTGCTAAACCTTACAGTAAGTGCATACGGTTATGCAAGACCTTGTATATATATATATATATATATAATAATTGCTGGTTTTGGCGTCAATGAGTTAGGACATGTGCCCACGGAGTTCCGAGGGATTACGCTTGCCCGTGTGAGTACGGGAAGGTAAACCTAGATAGTGAGATACCATAGTGGTGAAGCACAGTGACCACTTTAGTGTATTGTGCGTGGCCGTGCGACGGAGGGGTAAGGAGCCAGGCTGCTGTGAAGTCCTTTTCGGCAGAATGAAGCATAAAGAAAACACCCGCGCAACGGCCAGAAGGCTCCGAACGGTCCGCCGCGCATTCAAATTTGAATTCTAACGGCTGCTCAACTAAGGGAACCACACACTCTATATATGTGTATATAGCAAGCAGCGTATAAATATAGTGTATTATATGTAGCGCATATATACCATATTTATGGCGCAATATTTATAGCAATATTGTCTCACAAAGTGCATATACGTAATATTTTATATATGGTAGTATTGGACTATACTGTGAAATTGTATATATATATATATATATATATATATATATATATATATATATATATATATATATATATATATATATATATGTATATATATTTTTTTATTTTTTATTTATATATATGTATATATAGTAACGATATAAGTAAATGTGAGACACAGGTGGAGAACATTCATTGCTTCTGCCTACCAGGCAAGCTACACCCGGATAAGGGAGTAGGGAGTGAAAAAGCGCAATCTGACTATGGGCGAAAACTCCATTATTTGGTCTGCATGAACGGAGAAGCCTCGGATGATCGCCGAGTGGAAGCTCGAATGGAAGAAGGTGTCGGCGGATTAGAGACTGGATCGGTGGCCGCGAGTAGAACCCCCAGCGATCAAGAAACGGCAGAAGCTGGGGTTGAGCGAATGTTACAGGACGCTCCAGAAGAGCCCGAGGAGGCGAGACACAGGAAAGTGAAGAAGGCGGCGGAAACTGCTTGTATATTGAACTCCATGATACAAGCACTACTAGAAAGTGCCTCCAATTGGGAGCTCTGACCGTGAGACACACCAATACCCAAACTGACATGAAAAGGTATCAGAGAAGCTTCACAGGACGGCCAGGAGACTTCATGAAAAAGGCCGTCTCAAATAGATAGAGCTGCGAGGTAAGCTAGAAGAGACTCTACAGTTGGAGACGGTGTTCCAGCCAGCAAATGTTTCAGAGACGACATTAGTCACAAGAGGATCTGAAATTCCGCAATTCTGCAGCAGATGTAAGACGGAGATTAGCGCCGAGGATATTACGAAGGAAAGAGAGGATCACCGCAGCAAAGCTGCACAGGCGCATAAAGCAGGCAACGACTGAGGAGGAGCTGTTTACGCTAATTGAAAGCAATTGGCCAATACGGCTCTCGGCAGCAAAACCAATGTTCTATGATAGTATTTTGAAAGAAAGGGAAGCAAGGGCGGAGGTGATACGCAAAGGGTCGGTCAAAGACTCAGAGCTCGTTGCCCGTTTGACGCCGCAATTCCAGGCGGTAAGCCGAAGAAGAACCGTCAAACCTGAAAACGTGGCAGTATTTCGAATCCGGGCGGAAATGGTGCCGGAAGACGGAGATCTCGCCGCAGAAGAATTATCAGAGATCACTAGGACTCTCATGGTCTAGCCTCGACATATAGCGAGAAACTGCATAGCTGAAATAAGAAAGTGCTACGTATGTTCTGTGGCAGGGCACTCAGCGAACTCAATAGCATGCCTGCCTACAGAAAAGGGGGTGGACGATCTACAAACGAAGCAGCTAGGTCCACCGCTTCGCAATGAGGGACAGAAGAACAGTGCCAGTTGTCCGGTAAGCCGAGCCCGGTGGCATGGTGCATTCGTCGGCGCCTCACGACCGGAGGAGGGAGACTAGGGTAAACCATAAAACGGAGAAAAATTGTTGAAAGAGACCGAGTAAGAAACACACAACGAAGCCTCCCACTTCGGCCAGAGATGCAATTGATGCAGCTACGGTGGCAAGATCTATGCCTGTTGTCAGAGGGAAACTAGGCCTTGGCAAAGGCAGCTTACAAAGGCAGATAGACGAAACAACAGCCACCGCGATTTGGTGGATGAGCCGTCGAAGAGACATCGCAATCCGGGGTAGGGGCCTGGGAAAGGGGTTCACCTGGACGGGGACGCAGTATTCTATAGCTGCAACTTCTCCCCCAAAAAAGGCCAAAATAAATTTGCCGAATACCTTGAATCGTCGTCAGAAGGCGGGATGATCAGACCCAGATTCTCACGTGGGACTTTAATGCGGCACCTGTGCTTTGGGAATAGTAGGCGCACCAACTTTCAGGAACTATCCCTGATGGAATGGTTGGCCGAACGGAACCTTCTAGTTATGAACAACCAGAAAGCGGCAGCAACGTTCGTCCGCAGAGACCAGGAAGCCTTTATCGACCTGACGATTAGCGCCGCGGACACAACCTACAGACAGCGGATTGGGAGGTCCTCGAATACCAAGAGTACACCCGGAGAAACGCTACACCAAAGTACTGGTGGGCCCGAGGTGGCCGCTGTGCGAAGAGAGTTCATTGGAGCCTGGCGCCGATACACTTGAGCCTGTGGGAAGGCCAAAAGCGTAAGGGCGAGAACGGAATCGGCCGAAAAGAAGTCGCGGGAAAAAACAGGTGACCTCTGGTCTGAATACACGGCACCACGCTCGAACCTGAAAGCTATCATCAGAAAAAGAAAGCCTAGGTGCGGGAATCAACTGATCGAGGAGATCGAGCAGAACGTGCGGGGGAACCTCTACAAAATTGTAATGATTGAAAAATAGGCACGAGAGCACCGAACAGAATCATGCTCGGCAACGCATGGAGCGCCGCCAACAAACTGAAGAATGAAGACCAGACTAGCGGCTCTCTACATGCACTGAAATAATACCACAAATATCACGGTCATGTTCGTTAATGCCTCTTGCTCCTGGCCCCGGAAAAAAAATATTTTCCGTATAAATACATCATGCATATTTTTATTTTATTATTACTTAATTGTATTATTTTTATTGGTCGTCGTGGTCGTGTTGCGGGTGACGATTCTTGGCAAATGGGTCAGGGTATGCGAATTTGCCTGTATCTATGCCTATGTATTTATCTATGCGTATATATATATATATATATATTTTTTTTTTATAACAACAAACACACAGTTATATATACGTATATTCATCACGGTTCCAAAAGTCGAGTCAACGGAACTGCTCTATCGCATTTTTGGAGGTGATATAAGTCACACTGTCTCCCGCAGAGTTTGCACAGCAGAGGCCATCGCTCTGTATGCCGCGCCCATATGGGCTGGTATGGCGCTGCGGACCGCAAAGGCACGGCGCATGATACGAAGCTCCCAAAGAGCGATGGCCATCAGGGTCACGCGGGCCTACCGGACTGTCTCGACGGACGTCCTGTTGGCGCTCGCCTGCCAGATCCCTTGGGACATACTTGCTGAAGAAAGAAGCAAGCGCAAGAAGGACGGCGACACTTCATGGACCCAAGCACGGGAGCACTCCCTGGTCACATGGGCGGGCACGTGGTCCAACCCACCAGCTGGGGATACCAGAGGGGCCTGGACAAGAAGCCTAATCACAGACCTCATAACCTGGTATAAGCTTAAGGGAGCACTTACATATCACTCCGTGCAAGTGCTCACAGGGCATGGACAATTCCAGTCGTACCTTTTCCGGATAGGCAAGGCGAATACAGATATCTGCGTTCTCTGCACCACAGGTGCACCCGACGACGTGGCGCACACCGTAGAAGACTG
The DNA here is from genome assembly GCA_003439945.1 of Dermanyssus gallinae. Classification (NCBI taxonomy): domain Eukaryota; kingdom Metazoa; phylum Arthropoda; class Arachnida; order Mesostigmata; family Dermanyssidae; genus Dermanyssus; species Dermanyssus gallinae. The sequence continues at coordinate 482,206 of QVRM01002502.1, read as the reverse complement.
CGAGGCCCTTACGGCCTACCGCACGGGCTCCTCCTATGTCCACAAAGGTAGCCCGACCACGACCATCGTGGCCAACATGCTCAAGTCGACAACGGACTGGCACGCCGGGACCCAATACTTAGACGGGCTTATGCGCGAAAAATGTCGCCAGGAAGATCGCCGCAGATCGCGATTCAACACTAGGCCTCTAGTGTTCACTCCCGAGCAGGACCAACTCTCTGCTCGGGACATAGTCGTAGACTAAGGAGAGGGTCGCAGCACGGGACTCCCCTCTTCTGGTCTCGATGTAATGGTTCACAATTCCGAACCAGAAGAGGGTGGGAGAGGTGGTTTTTAGTGAGTAGAACGAGCGGATTGGATCGAGTATTATACTCTTCCCCGGCGTTTAGTCCCACACTACCCTTCATTAATATCGGAGGGTGTGCGTAAAGCATTTTCCACCTCTACAAAAAAAAAAAAAAAAGAGTTTGCACAAGCATAACGAGAAAATTTCATGGAACTTCTCTCGAATTCCGATCTTCATGTGGAAGCCATGTACAGCAGATCGGGCGATTAGGTGTCTATTCTCGTAATTGCAGCGCTTCCACGAACTACACGTCATTGCCTGGATTTCATAAAAGAGCGGGTCAATGTCTGCCAGCTTATTCTCCCATTCTGACATGTACTCGTTGAAAGCTGCCGTTTTCGGTAAGATGTGTATTTTATGTAAATCCTCAACAGACGGCGGCGACGACGCCAGTAAATAGACTAATCTATTGAAATGAGTGCAGTGGAGCGCCTCTTTCAGAAAATTGGCCTTGATTTGATCAAGCGCCTAAAGTTTAACTTCGACAGATAAGGCCATATCACCTGTACGAAACAGTGGGCGCAATCTTCAGGTTGAAGAGATTAACGGCAACGTCCATTGATACTTTATGAGGGTCTCGGATACTATGTAAGGATTGTAATTCTTTCCTAATTCGTTCATCAATGCGAGTGCCGACTCTGTATCTCTTCAGGAAAGTCGCTTACCAGCACCAGGAAAACAGCAGGGGACTAAGATTATCACCATCACTGGGTAACACCAGTGGTCTATAAGATCGCTATATATATATATATATATATATATATACGTGTGTACGAATATCCATGTATGAGCCAGTGTCTACGGTTGTAACATACGCCACGAAGAAACAATGATCGATAAAAAGTACGTATAGTTGTAGCACATCAGACATGCTTTCAACTCAGTGAAGTGGCAAACCCCGCTGAGGGAAAATGAGGTACTTTTCTATGTTCGGTATAGTTTTTAAGAGCTGTATTTCCGAGACAGCAAGGCCTTTTTCGGGCATAAACGACAACACAGTGAACTTAAAGGCGGAGTCGTTAGTAGGGCCGATTCCCTGGAACGTTTTTGGAATGAATCGTTTGCTCCACTAACTGTGTCCACAAGAAGCGATCCATATGTTAGACACATTTTTGCATCAAAAGGAAAATCTATTTTGTTGTTTCTACTGCGAATAATAATTTTAGAGGTTTTATAAGAGGCGAGAAATGCGTTACGCACGAACAGCCGCAACATTTAAATGTAGGTAGTGTTGAGCTCACCGCAAGATGTTTTTAACGGCAAGAAGGTCTACTGGCGTTACCTACTAAAACTACTCAGCAAAGCAGCTTCTTCTTAACTTCAATATGGCCCTCCGAGGACATTAGTTAATAGTACTCCGCTATGTCCTACATCTTTGCATTCTCGTTCGACGGCGTCTTTCATGATGGGGAACCTTTGCAGGCGTATTCAGGCGAGCCGAGCTCCGTCGAGTTGCAGTTTCGCTGCCAACGTTACGCCACTTTGTCCAAAGTCAGGGCTCTTGCTTGCCCCGGGGCAGGACAAACGAGCAGTGTGTGGAGAGCAGCCTCGTCCCATGCGCTTTGTGTGCACTTGGTCAACTAGTTTGGAATTGTCCAGGTAGGCATGGAAATTCCCATGTCCAATTATAACTTGGGTCATGAAGGAGTCCATGTCGTCTCCTGGACGATACATCTACTTTTTCATGTCTGGGAATAGAGCCCGAACAGTGACTTTAAGCTTTTCCCTTCGTAATCCCGTCCATTCCAGCTGCCACCCGGAAAGCATTGCTTCTCGCCCTGCCTATTTCGAGCGTTCTGGTCCCCTTTGCCACAGTTTGCAACTTCCAATGCGACTGCTTTTAGAACCAAAGAGCCATTCTGACGAAAGTCTTTGGTGCACTAGAGGTCACACCAGAGATGATAGTCAACGATGAAGAGCTGAAGGCCTGTACACTAGGTTTAATTAAGGCCAAAGCGAAAATGAGACAAAGACGAGCGAATGCAAGTCGCTAATGACCCCCGGAATAATAAGAGTGTCAGCCCCCTACATGAGTAACGAAGACTTTTCGTAGAGATAGTTCTGTGAGTTTACCGGATGGAAGGCTATGGGAGTTAAAGGGGATTCTACATATGGTAGAACCATCGCCCGTGTTGAATCTTGCAGTATCTGCAGACCGTCGAGGCTGATGCGCCTAAATGCATATCCCATCAGGAAAAACGTGGTGGGGCGGGTAATAAGTCATTACATTATCTGTTTATTATACATCTAAACATACATTATTAAGACATCTCTAAGAGATTGTCCCAGTGTGTTGGGGCAAAGTGTCATCCTCAAAGTATATACGTGTTAACTCTAACCTTCCTTTAACTTCCAGTAGTAAAGAATACGCATTTTTTAATATCAATGTAGCTTCGAGTAATGGAATCTAAAGCATTATATAATTATATACTGTATCTACGCAAATATACGGATTTAGAAAAGAAACAACGCAAAAACAACAGCGAGTCAAATTTAGCAAATATCTCTACACATGAAAGCAAGCCCATTTTCAAACAAAGTCTCTATTTAACACGTCTATAATATATCTCCGCCAGATATATATATATATATATATAACTGAATTACATTCCCACCTTCCCTGTTTCACATCACGAAGGTGTATACCCTTTACAAGTGCGGACAAATTCTTGTAGCACGCGCACCCGTCGGAACAGGCAGAATTTCGAAATAATCTATGTTCTAAATTTACGAATCGCGATACGATCCATTCGCGACAGATTTTATCGAAACAATAGACATTGCCGAACAAAATAGCTTTGCTAACATTTGTATTAACAAGCTCTAGTTCATTTTCTTTTGTTGACTTCAATACTATTTTACGGTGACAAGATATGTTTCTATATATATATATATATATATATATATATATATATATATATATATATATATATATATATATATGTATATACCTACATACACTTTGTTGAAATACATTTCTCTTATATATATATATATGTATATATATATGTATATATTGTATTACTTGCGGAGTATTATTTATATATATACGCATAGACACGTACACTTTACATGCTCCGATCGCATGCCGGAGAGCTAAGCGCGCCAAAACAGGATTTCGAAATACTGCCGCGCACGCTGAACAGAGCGGACAGGCGGCAAAACTGCGCGGCGAGTTTTGTTGCCGTCGCACATTCTAGCAGCAGCAACAGCAGAAAGCAAATGTTGATTGTTTGTTGTTCGCGCATGCGTCGCCGAGGGGGGGGGGCGCCCTCACCGCGCGTTCCTTCGCCCTAGAGCGGCCTTTTTTTTTTTTTGAGAGAGAGAGGTTTATGAAAAATGCGTTACGCACATCCAGTTGATGGTAGTACTGGATGCAATAAGCAGCACCCGATGGTCTGGGTAGTGTGGGACTCCCCGTTAGGCAGGGTTTACCCACTAAAAAACCTTACTTCCTCTCGTGAATTCCCCTCAAAGTTCGGAACTGACTGGGCAGTACTTCGAGGCCATGAGGGGAGAGTCGTCTTCTAGAGTCGTCTGCTCTATATTCCCGTCATGGCAGAGCGGCCTAGAGTGGAGTGGAGGGACAGCGAACGAACCAACGACCGAACGAGCGAGAAGCGAGCAGACGACGACGACGACGACGACGACGACGACGACAACAACAACAACAACAACAACAACAACACGGTGGTCTGCTACCGCCGGCTGGAACGCGCCCACCGCCTGTGACCGGAGCAGTCGTCTATAGGGAGCAGTCGGGTCTTGCAGCGAGAACTTGTTCTCTGCTCTGTGCTCGGTCTGTCTGTCTCTTCCTGCCGCCACAGTGGGAGCCGAAGCAGCAGGAGCGAGCGGTGAAATTCAGTCGGCGAAATCCGGACAAGATGGCGGCGCCTATGCTATCGCTGAAACATGTGAGTCGTTGTCGTCGTTGTTGTTCTTTTTTTTTCCGAACGGGGTGGCGGCGAATTTTCGCGAATCCTTGTGCCCCCCCCCCACCTTCGCGAGGTCACCGTGGCATTTCAGTAATTGCGAGAATTCGAGTAGTTGTGAGCTATAGTAATTTGGATAACTATTATGACTAGTACTGAATTGTAGCGGGTCGGTAAGCACGTAACGAACGGCAGGCGCTACTTCGAATATTGCGTTTCGATTTTGAGTTTGATTGCGGCTTTGCTGCTCTGTGTCGTAACGCAGCCATCACATCTAGGTAGGTAAGTTTGCTTGTTGTTGTAAGACAAATATGAACTATTTGTTCTTACTGGCACACTCAATCAAGACCGACGAGAGGCGTCGCCGGCAGTATAGTGTTGTTGTTCATTGTCGTTGTTTCGAATGTCGTTTCGGTAGTTCGCCCCCGGCTATCCGGCTGGAGGGCTGGCTGTCTGTCTGCTTGTGTCTATGAACAATGTCATCATGATATCTATTTCACTCATATTGAGTATGCATATAACATACACGAATATACAGTTCAGTCAGCTGGTCGCGGCATGGCATGCTATTCGGGAGAGTCAGTGCAGTGATCTCTTCGCAAGGTCAGGCAGGAAGACGCATGAAAGTTCGTACTTGTAGAGAGAAGAATGTATGATGCCTTGGGGTCAGGCTGACCGGCTCGATAAATAGCAGCACGAGTTTGCTCTCGCGCCCTTGAGACGAGTCTGTGGTGTTGGCGCCGGCGACACCGGGTGATGTTGATGATTGCCATTTTACTTCATTGATTCATATGAACATTTCCTATTAGTTGTCATGTTTCCCGTGACCATCGTTGAAATATCTGCTATGATTGTTGCGGCATTCTTGTTTTCTGTATAGCAGCGGAGAGGACGTGTGACGCGCGCTCTCTACCCATCTTTCTCTCTCTCTCTCTAGTTATTAGACATATTGTTTATTTCGCAATAATTTTGCATTTCAAGATGGTACATAAATACAATACAATCATCATTATATACAATTTTAACACTTTAGCGACCGTCCCACCGGTCCCTCTCTCTAGTTATTGAACTTGACCTGTTTGCTCTCGAGAAGCAGCAGCAACAACAACGACGGCAACAACAACAACAACAGCTGGCCGAAGAAACACCATGTTGATTGTTAGTTATTATGTATCGTTCTGTGTTTTTTTTGTCCTCATTCTTCCTCTCTCTCTCTCTCTCTCTGTCTCTCTCTCGCTGGCGTTGGTCATTATTTGACCGGCAACATTTTGCCTGTGTTTCGTTTCCGTATTCCGGTGAACATAGTGATCGAACCTTGGCGAGACAGACGAACCATCCATATGATGAGTCTACGATGGTCTTGTGTCTTCCATACGCATATGATCTCGCAGTTTGAGGGATTGTGTGTGTGTGTGTGTGACACTTTCACGGCGAAACGAGGCCTTTGTCGAAAAAAAGGTTGAAAACCATTCGCCGACAATAACGATGCATATCGGGTCTAATCACGATACTGCTCGAAATTAGTCCAAAGATGCAGCCGCCGGCTAGCAAAAGATTAGTTCTGCTATCATAGATGTGATCAGTCGATACGCCGTATTGATACAAACATCGTCATTACAACCCGGAAGACTACATATCGTAGTCTGAGAAAACAAAATAGAACCCAAGCGCAAATGTTTCAATTATGGAGATGGATGAAAAAAGTGAAAGCTACGACAAGTATAGGAATAGAACGGCGGAAAAGAGTGGTAGGCTAGCTACACTGCGTTTGCTATTTGATCACTATTTGATCTCGGTGCAAAAGTTTTGACCGTTTCTTTTTGTTTGTTTGCAAAAGGAATATATTCTTCGAATTTGTTTTTGTTTTATTTCCAATTTTTCTTGTTACTTTTGCTGTTACCGAACAGCCAGGTATTATATGCTAAAAGTAGGGAACTAATGCGCTAGTCATGGTTGTCATCTACCGGGGTGTGGCCGGTTCGACATATCAACATGTGCGGCCCTCGGTGCATTGAAGATATGCCTTAGGTTCAAGCCCGCAGGGGACGGAGCGTGGTCTAGAATTAAAAACAACCTCCTTAGAATTTGTTTTTAATTCTAGGTGCTAAGAGTGAACAAAGAACGTGCCAGAATATACGGTCGCGACCTTTTCTATTAGATAATACGTATTTCATTTGAGTTAAAATTTAATCCCGAGCGGAATGTACATTTTTTTGTAGGCTGGGACGTTTGAGCTGGTATGGTAACAATTGAGCTTTGCTGTATCGGCCTCAATCGTAGAACGAGCTGCTGGAACGCCGAAGGAGAGTCCATCCTTTAGGCCTTGTCGCATTAGACAAGTCACGTTTAATTATTATTGCGGCCTAACCACAAGCTTATTCTATAAATTGTACTACCATCCGTTGGGCGGTATGGGCGGGTGTCATGTCGCCGGCTACGGAAACGGCGCTTCTGCTGCGATAGACAATGAAACGCAACAGCTGTTTCGACTATCTTTGCGCTCTTATTCAGCTGCAATCTCATTTATTCGGCCTGCTAGTTGCCAGATATATTATTATACTTTAATATCTTTATGTACAAATTATGTCATAATTATAACAAAACCCGAGAATAATTGGCCCAAGGATCGGTTGCGTTGGCTATTTATTATGCAAAAGAGTATTCATGGCCGCGATATTAGCGACACAATCGTGAGAGTATTACGCGTGCTGCCTGTTACTTCGATTGTTTAAAAAAAAAATATATATATATATATATATATATTGTTACAGAGGCAATCGAAGCATTGTCGTGTATAACTAGCTCTGACTTTCAACGGATTACTTGTAGTTACTAGAGGTTTATTTTTTAGTTAAACGTGGGCAGGCATGTATATACATATATGTATATATATATATAAATATATATACTTGTAGGTAATATAGACATACGTATGTATACATGTGTGCAGTGCCGTTAGTTGGTGCTCTTCGATGCGTCCCGTTATGTGTGGCCATGAGTGTTGGTGTGGTTGTGTGGTGTGCCGATGTTGTGTCTGTTCCCCGTGTCGTTTTGCTGTCTGTTTATCTGGCTGCCACTGAGCCTGGAGAACGGTGTCCTGTCACCGTCTTTTTTTGCTGTCTCATCTGACCGCCGTTGAGCCTGGAGAACGGTGTCCTGTCATCGTCGTGCGCAGGAACAAAGCCGCCCAACAACAGGCGGACGCTCCAGTCTGGCGGGCGTTGATCTCCACCGTTATGCCAGTCACAGTTGATGATTATTATGCTGCTGCTGCTGTTGCTACTGCTGCTCCTGTTTGTGCTGTGGTCACTAATAATGATGATTAAGATGATGACGGCGGCGATCCTCTCGCGGAGCATCTATTTCTTAGTGGAAAATGCGGACGATCTATCTTCGCAGCGAGCCATCCCAGCCCACCATTACCCCATACCCCCCCCCCTCCAACCTCTATCGTCTCACACTAGCAATAATCTGCCAGCAGCTGATATGCAAATGTGTATGCACACTGCGCGGTGACCTCTTAAGTGGTCACCGCACAGCAACAAAAGCAACAACAGCAAAAACAACAAGAGCAACAAACGACACAACAAGGACGGGCATGGGAACCGGTTAAACAGTTACTGCTGTTACTTTACCACTGGTAAAGTAAAGTTTTACGTTACTAAGTAAAGTAAAGTAAAAATTAGTACTTTACCACTAGAACTAAAGTTTTCGGGCTGACCCTCAGCCAAGATTTAACGTCCACGGAACTGTTTTTCACATTGCTTCATAGACGGAACCACTAGAACTATTACTACTACTACTACTACGTCAACTATCTGTACTACGATTACTGATTGGTCTAAGAGTATACCGCTCCTCCTTGTTGCTGGTACTTGTTGAGGGGGTACATTTGCTTGATCTCGTAAATACGGCCAGCCAGTTTGAACCTGTGTGTGAGTGGCTTCGCTGCTCCGTTCGAAATATAGCCGTGGCAGTTTGCATGGCGAGTGTTTGTTGCACAGAGTGCGATGCAAAGAAGCGCGCATGTCATGTACAACAAGCAGGAGACGCACACCAAAGACGACCACAGCAGAAACACAGGTAGATGGAGGAAATGGTTAAAGTCGAGAAAGGTTCACTTTCGTTCACTCACAATCGTTGGCCTTCATCATGCCGGCGCTGGCATCGTGCCCCGCATTATGGCGGCTTTGAACGCGCGATACCAGCCGTCGGCGATGCGGCGGCCACGGCGACGCGCGACTCATAGGCGCCGGTCGCCTTCTTGACCACTACTACTACGCTGCAGTCCGTGTCAACAGCGCTTAGGCGGGCCAACGACGATGGTCACTAACAGGCGGCGTTTCTGTTGCGATTGTTGTTTGTCTGGTGACTATTGTTGCTCTTGTGTTGTTGTTGTTGCTACTGCTGTTGTTGTTGTTGCTGCTTTTTTTTGTTTTTGATTTTCTGTAAAGCCCGTGTACGGTTTTTTATGTCATGGCTAATTTTAATCCACTCCGGCATTTACCTTGTCTAAATTTGAAACTATGCAAATCAATTTAAAGAGTGGCCGGTCTGGGTCTCGAACCCAGTCCTGCCGAATGCAAGGCAAAGGCTTTGCCACTAAGCCATCTTGCTGCTGCTATTATTGTTGTAGCGGTTGTTGTTCTGTTGTTGTTGTTTCTGCTATTATTGTTGTAGCGGTTGTTGTTCTGTTGTTGTTGTTTCTGCTATTATTGCTGTTGCTGTTGTTTGTGCTGCTGCTATGATTGCTGTTGTTTTTGTTGCTGCTAATATTGCTGTTGTTGTTGCTGCTATTATTGTTGTTGTTGCTGCTGCTGCTATTATTGCTGTTGTTGTTGCTGCTATTATTGTTGTTGTTGTTGCTGCTGCTGCTATTATTGCTGTTGTTGCTGTTGTTGTCACAGCCATCTATCTCTTTGTGGCTGTCGATATACATCTTGCTAACTCACTGCGTACTTAACAGCGGCTATCAACGCCGTCCGTTCTCCTGTTCTAACAAGAGTTTGTTGGCGCAATTTGGTTGGCTGCCCTCTCCTCATTGTTGAGGTTCTCCCAGTCACGGGCACTCTATCTATCTATCTCTCAATTATCGTCGGGTTATCGTCGTCTATCGCCAATAACGCTGATGATTGTTGTTTACGTTAGTTGTGCATATTGGCGGCGTACTGACTGTTGTTGACCTTTTGTGTTTACCTACCTGCCTAGCCATCGGCATCTATCTAGCTCCCAGATGGTACGTGTATATACACATACATACATGCATGCATTCAGGTGTCGTGCATCGTAGATCAGAAAACCCTATTCCCAACCTTTTGCCTACCTGTCTTTCTTTGTCCTTCCCTCCCTCTTCCTGTGTGAAATAAGCTAGTGCGTCCCAATTGTACGTAATTGCGTTCAATTTGATGCGGCCAGACTGGATCTCGAATTGCTGCTATTCTCTCGCAGCACCACCAATCGAGTGTCACTGTTGACCGATTAGAACTTGGTCTACTGTCTGAAGGTCATCTGCAAACAGATTGTGCCGGCTGAGTGACAGCGTCCAGTGTCGACCTAAACAACAACAATAATAATAATTGAGTGAGACACCAGTAAGCCGCAACGTAAGATGTTAATATGAATGAATGAATGTATTGTTTATTAACCAATATTTGTTTTATGCAAGATGTTAATATGTAGACGCAAAGTCGTCAAGCATTTCAATCCGAATATGTAACCGATTACGTTGGGTCGCCCGGAATGGCCTCCGATATTGTTTATCTTAAGTTCTATTTTTGTTTCTACTAGTTAGTTCGGCGAACGGTAGAGACCAACGTTTAGTGAAGTTTAGACGCTCTCATGTACGCTATGATATATATATATATATATATATATATATAACAAATCTTATGAAGTACGCTGTGCCGGGCCACACGCGATGACACCTCGGTGTGGATAATTTGATGTCATTGCATGTTTGCTGCGTGCAATGCAAACATTGTTGAGGTAATGAGGCGCAAGTTGGCACCGCTCGATTTTGAAGAAGTCGTGATATCTGTACATTGCCGATTGAGCTGCTCTGTCCAGTGAGAGAACGACGGTGCGCATTGAGGCTATAAGGTATCGCCGCTTGAAGATGCACCATGGTCAGCCTTCAAGCGTTTGACGTCATTGTGGCAAAACTCACTTGCTGTGCCCGTCTTAATCTAACTACCGGTGTTCCGACTGTACGCGCCTTGCTTGTTTGAGCCATTGTCGCGTTCAGAAATGGTCAGATGGGATTTATCCGCAAAAGCATGGCCTGGTATGCTGATATATATATATATAAATATATATAATTATATATATATATATATATATATATATATATATATATATATATATATAAATATATATGAATATATTTATATATATATATATATATATATATAGGACACACTTAGCCGCCTTGCTGCGGTACAATAGGTGGTTTGGGAATTTCGACAGTTGACACTTGAACGTTTTTGATTTGGCTGAAGCGTGGATGCGTCCAAGGGTGTCTTCTTTCCTCTGCCCGGATGGTCGAGAGAGGTGCTCTTTATGATTGGCGATTTTTTGTGTGTGATATCTTGTTTCACGATGCCGTGTCGAGTTCGCGCCCGCGATGCGTGACTGTCTTCGTCGTAAAATCGCTTAGCAATAACCTGTTGAGTCGTCGAGTCGAGGATACATACCGAGGAATGTACGAGATTGGCCTAAATGGCTGGCTCGTCTGCGTAAAATGTTACGGACGCTCGACATTCAGCGCTGTCGTCATGACGCTCATTGAATAGGCCTACTGGTGATATTGCTCGTTCTAGCCTCGCGACACTGTCTTTTCTGATTCCTGGGGCCAGACGGATGAGTCGCTGTATTTAGGGTCGGATGCTACAAGGCACTCTACTTGTAAATTTTACAACTTTGTAGCAACTTCGAGCAATATATAATCAATCAAATGTCAATCATGTTCCGACCGATGTGAATGATTGATCACATTAAATAAATGCATTATAAGAAAAACTTCGAGCAATATATAATATATAAATTAAGGAAAAATTTGAAACGATGGAAGCATCGCCAACTAATTTGATGACTGAGCTATCCTAGTGTAGCATGTATGAAGGCATAGATATAGTCAACTTTTTGGAAAGGCTTCAAGCGATGTCAATAAAATACGCATGCTACGATCATTGTGTTCAGAGAAAGAGGTCTAGGCAGTTAACATCTCGAAGATGTAGATAGAAAGACGGCGCAAAAAAACATTTTCTCGGCTATATCAAAACAAAGAGAAATTTACTCAATATTCCTAAGATACGGTTCTGTACGCAAAGCCTTATATTTATATGTATATAGCGGGCCTTCGCTGTGTTGCTTATGATGCGTATGCATATGTATGTTATTCATGCCTCATCTCATAGGCCACTTTCACGCAGTTCGTTCTACGTCAACAATCGCTGAAGCTCTATCGGGACATCCTTCGGTCGTTGCGTCAGCTCGAAAACAAGGAGCAGGCCAAGGAGATCAGACAGTGGGCACGCCAAGATTTCGAGTGCTACAGGCATATACAAGAGCCCGTAAGTATGCCTACTATATATGTGTTCAGACTAAGAACGTAGGTTATTTGCGAACCTGCATTACTAATGCTTCAGTTTTCGAAAAATCATTATATTTTATTAAAATAGAGTGGTCTACTCAGTCACATGGTCCTATATACGTAATAGAGAATGGGACCAGAGTTTTGCTCTGGTCCACGGTACCACAAATACTGTCACTTTTTGTAGCCACCGTCCCCGGCACCAAGTAACACCATATCTGCCGGTGGTAAGTTTTGTACCCACTACCCTACAGCAGGGTAACATAACGCAGAAAAGGTAAAAACAGAGTCTCGTGCATAGTCAAGTGTCCTTCAATCGGAACCCCTATCTGTCTTAACACCAAACCAAGACACCCTACCGCCTGAAAACGATCTACCGTACTAGGGCCCATTTGAAAACTATCGGGCAGTTAAATCAGTCGTCTAGCGGGTCGAAACGCCAATATATTGATTTCACTCGTATTCACAACCAGTCCGTATTCGCTAAAAGTCTTAACAACTTTTTAACTAACTTAATTCGAAATCGGGTGGAGTCGAAATAAGATTGTTGATTCGAACAAGGTTAAACATAGTATGCACATATTGGGATGCAATTATGTTACTTAGAATTATTATTACAACGGCCAAGGTGTTCTGAGATAATGTAGTTTATGTGAAAATACGTAGACAGTTCTCGTCTTAACGTGTCGGCATATGTATTTACTTCATTGTCTTCACCGTAGCTTCCTTGGAGCTCTGGAAAAGTAGGAAATCGTGAGGCGTTTAAAATACGATGGCCACTGTGGATAAATTAATCTGGCGAGAACGTGTTTATTCTGAGCTAGGTCCGGATAATATGATGAGTGAGGTAACAATTGGAAACCAAATCGTGCAATAATGCTACTGCGACACTTGATATGTAAAGCGGGGCGTTGTCATGGTGAAAGATGACTTTTTTGCGATATTGTCGATACGATAGATGCTTAACGTCAGTTCTGGCCTAGTCACTTGTATATTAAATTATTTTATAGTGTGCTAATTCAAAAATAAATAATCGCCAACGTTAGTGCAGGGTCTCCACAATGTCTGTGCTTCTCGACTTAGATTTTTGCAGCCGTCCACTCCTTGAAATAAAAATACTTAATCACTGTAAGGAATGCGTGTTTCTTCGTGACTATGAAAAGTGCTGATATTCTCAATTTAAATGTGCCAAACGTGAGCTAGAATTTTATTTTCCTGTCATATACTTCAGCGACCTGAATATATATATATATATATATATATATATATATATATATGTATGCTGCTACGTATGTTCGAAACGATACTCCGGTTAAGGACTCTTTGAAAATTCAAGGATTTATTGGAAAAACAGCTTCTGGATGGTGCCACATGTACGGACGTTGCTGAGTGTGCGGGAAATTTAAACACGGCGCTTCTACTACAAATGCTTAGCGAGTTACGAGTCACGAATAAGATTATGAACGAACTATCTACGAAAAAGGCATATCTTAAAAAATCGGTGCATATATTATCGAACGCAACGGCAAATTGCATGTTTGCTGTCATGTTTGGCTGTGTAACTTTTGCGTTTAACAACTCAGGATATCAAGCTGTGTCCAGTTAACGGAGTCTCGTTTTCTCCACGTCTCACAACATATCGACCCTGAAGAGCACCAGTGGGTCAATTTCTCAGACGTGTGTCCTAGTGTTACTGTAGATAACTTATATAATCATCTCAAAGTAAATGATCGCATTCACTCTGTGTGCGTAGCGCCTTCAAGCTCGACAGGTCCTGCGCCGATATTATTGACAAAGACTATGACAACTTGATTCGAGGCGACCTGTGGGAGGATGAGGCTGTCCACTTTTCCATGGTCCCTTACGACCGAATCAAATTCTGGAGAACTATACTTATGCACGACTCGTCAGCGGCTCATCTGCTTAACTTTTTTCTTTGTATGCAAGTACCCACTGACACGCCCCCACACTCGACTCTATGCAACGAGGAGTCGGTAGATGAGCTTCCGGTCTTATGGCGCATCTTCGTATTTGATCATCGAATAATGACGTTGAATATATCAAACTGCAAAATATGTGCTGGAGCTATGGTGCTTGCCACTCTCGATTATAGACTAGGTCTTTCGACGTTCCCATGAGGAGTCTACAGTTCCGGATACATTCCGAGCTGCAATTGTGTGCCCAGTTCACAAACGGGTAACAAACTAACCTCAAAGACAAGCGGCCCATATTGTTGACCGGCACAGTCGTATTGCGTGTCCAATGCTCCACTCATTGGATACGCAATACAATTTAACAATACAACAACAAGCCGAGTACACACATAAATACAAATATTTTCATGTATACTTTGATTTCATATTTAATTTTTTTCACTGTTGGAATTTTTGTAGGCATCACACTGATTGCGTGTATAAGGGACTTCCTACGTAAATGAATCACTTCTCTGATAAGGCTAGAGCAACCTTAGGGTGGAGTCGGGGCTCCAATGAACTATGTATGAATCAATGAACCGGGACACTCATGTTTATTCTTTAAACTAAACTATTCAAATATATTAGTCCCAGTACAAACAATTGCGCTGGAAAACAGTACATATATATATACATACGTATAAATGCATGTTCATATCGTTGTTGTCGCTTCAGGAGGTGATCAAGATGCACTTGGCGCGAGGAAAGCTAGCACTCAAAGAACTCCAGGCGTCGCTCCAACTAGCAAAGTAGGCGGTGATGAGAACTCTGTGGACGCGAGGTGCCTTCAAGTGCCGTCTACGCCGCCAGAGGTCCGCCGTAGTGCGCATACACCACCCACCAGATGCGGTACAGAGCTTACGGGCAAGGCGCATCGCGACACGATCCGTTTCATCGTTGGCCCGGTCAACTTAGAGCAGCAACACCTCGACCATCACCGATCTGCCAGTATCAAAAAGACTCCCAATCTACAACGACTACAGCAGCAGCAACAACAACAACAACCTGAACAGCAAGGCCGTTGCAAATCATTGCATCAGCATAGGCTTATTGTGGTTTACCCATAGCGACTTCAGTGAATTCAAACAGTTGCGTACGTTTTCATCAACAGCCTAACCTACGCGACTTGTCATCGAAATCGCAGCCACAATCGAAGGCCATTAACAATAACACCATCATCACCATCATCAACAAAAAACAACGCCCATAGCGTCCACAGACCTGTCTATTCACAACGACCACGTAGCGCTGACTATTCAACTAACTAACCCTGCTTGAAACAGGAGGCGTAACGCCATCATCGAAACTGAGGTCGACAGCAGTCTTCCGTGTACAGCAGCTTAGAGTGGCGCTGGTTTTGTTGGAATAAATTCGTTTGGAGATAACGATCTACGAATAATATTAATAGTAATAGTAATAATAACCACCTGGCAGTAAGCCGTAGTCCTTTTACTGTACTTCGTTATGACAAGTGATCGTGACACGTGCGGCTGTAACGGGGTACGCGCGTGTACGCTTTGCGAGGCCAGACATGGCCGTCGGGCCGGACAACGCCTGAACGTATCAAGGATCAGAAGGGTGTTTGTTTTCTGCCCAAAATGCCGACTGTGTGTCGAGGTGGATCCGGTTAGCGGGCAGCAACGCAGTTCACTCATTAAGCTCCCAGGAATCGAAGTTGTCGAAGAGGCCATTTCGGAGCAGGATGAATCATTCCTCGTCGAATGCGTTGAAAAGGCTCCATGGAACGAATCTCAGTCCGGCCGACGGAAACAAGACTTTGGGCCGAAGGTGAACTTTAAGAAGCAACGTGTGAAATGTGACGCGTTTCGAGGATTTCCTCCGTACATGGACACCGTGATGAGGAGCTTCTCTACGCTCGATGTCGACAGCATGCGTAACTTCGAGCCAGTGGAACTCTGCAACCTCAAGTACAGTCCCGAGAGAGGATCGTGTATCGACCCCCACTTCGACGACTGGTGGCTTTGGGGTGAACGTTTAGTTACGCTTAATCTGCGAGGTGCGACGGTATTGACGTTTTCACGAGCTCAAGATTTCAACGATCTCACTCAACCCTACGCTGAATCGGAGGGTACCGACGAGAACGGTTCCGAACCTCGCTACGCGCTGACTAGCGATCTAATACAAGAGGCTAGCCGATCACACTGTTGCACGAGACAAATGAGTGCAGAGCACTTGCAGGAAGCTAGAAAGAACTACGGGGAAGACTTCCCCGACTTGCCTAACCGAGGCCCGAGTGCTAAGCAAACGCAGGACGCTTTTAGCAATTGCCAAATAGTCCCCGACGACAACGAAATGATGAACAGCTGCCTCGAAGAAAGTGGTCTCGATAATCTGCGCGGTCAAGCCGGTGACGTTGTTCACGTCGCGTTACCACGTCGAAGCGTTGTACTCGTGGCGAAAGAGGCTCGCTTCAAATGGCATCACTCGGTGCTACGCGAGCACGTCAGGGAGATTCGCCTAGCTATGACGGTTCGGGAGCTCAGTCACACTTTCCTTGATCCTCAAAATGAGCTAGAGTTTGCTTTGGGTCGGCAGCTCCTTGAAAGGTCGAAAATCAATCCAGATCTTTGACGTCTGGATTGATATTCGTAACGTAATCAATCAAATGTACACATCAGGGGCCGGTGTTAAAACCCGGCGACTGACTGATTGCGGCGGTGGTACAGCCGCACCTAGACGGTTAATTAAAACGTGCAAATAGCGAGGAATTCGCGGGTTTGTTGGTAATTTTATGCTCTTTGTTGTTGTTTAAACTGCGGGAGTTATTGTGAAATTCGCTAAATTCGCTCTTCACACTGCGAAATGGTGCGACAACTTGACCCGCCTTTTGATTTATAGCGAGCCAGAGGAGCCAGAATGATGACTAGTTGTCAGGATGATTTCAAGTGAACAACAAATGTTGCAACAAGCGCAAATTATATTAGAAAAGACCGTCTTCTGTTGGGTCTGCGATCTTGCTCGTTGTTGAGGACGAGGAAAGATAAGACACGTTTCATAGCTGTGACAGAGGTTAACCCACCGAACCTTTAACGGCTCGATGTATAATTTACGAGACGGTCGTGAATCGCCGCTTGTTGAAAACCGCTGTCAAAAGAACTTGAAAGTCTAGACAATTCGTTTTTCCTAGCGATTGCTGCTGCTTCTTAGGCAATGTATATTTGAAGTACAGAACCAGATGTGTTATGACGATGACGTAGATGGTGACAGAGATAATATAGTAAATAAAGAAGGCGAGTCTCTTTTTGCTCGTAGCACGTTGTCCTGTGTCATCCGATGCTTCTTCGTCCAGGTAAGCTTATTTTGAGACAAGACACTCTATAGGTCATACATGCCACTGGTTGTTTATGAATTCATGCCGCAGATATGCCTAAGTATTTCTCGATTGTCAAATCAAGTTCTCATCAACAAATCGGAAACGTTTCGTGAAAACAAATTTTAAAGCTCTGGAAGGAGTCGCGACATAACAGCCAATATTTTGTTTACTACGTTCTTTTAAACGTTCCGAATTTATTCGATTTTATTTCGATATACCGCCCTCAATGCTCAATACACTCAGTACCCAGAATACTCAATACACTCATTACCCAGAATGCTCAATACACTGAATACGCTTAAATGGAATTCCGCTTCCTTACACTGAAACAAGACTTTTCACAGCAGCTTTAACCTTTTCATTGCTGAAAAACGCTTTCCGCTGAGTCTATTCTTCGAAGAATAGGAGCTTGTTTAATAAATTCGAACCATAACTCGGCCAGTTTTACGAATGCTACTTGAGACTTGTGTCCGCGGCATTTGTAATCTTCATCTGCAAAGCTGGCCGTTTCCCAGTAAGTTTTGCTCCAGGCGGTTCGAGAGTTCTGCATAAAATTTTCCCTATCGTGTTACCGCTCTTAAGATAGGCCACCAGACTTATTCTGAGATGCTTCTTGGATTTCGGGAGTGCAGTGGTGAACCCAACTTCCATCAGCAATCACGAATCTGCGCAATGAAACGGAGGGATTTTTCGACATTCCTAACGCAGAGTTGCTGTGAACGTCATCTAGCTCAGTTGATACTTCAGTCGCATTTCAACCATTGATAGAAGAGTGCTTCATATACAGTTTTAAACTTTTCATTTTCCAAAATCACTTCGCTACGTTGCTCGGGAAAAGCGGTCAAACGAAATTATAACGAACGATCAGCATAATATGTAGACTGCTAGCAGACAAAGAGTGGCCCTTTCCAATAACGGTAAGACCGGCAAATTCAAATTCGAAGTAGGTTATTCTAAAGCCTTTTTGAACTACCTAGTATATCAACACCCATTGTAGATTAGACATAATCCTTAAAAGCTAAATCCTGCCGATGTAGTACCGTTTTATCCTCATATTCCGAAATGCTTTTGAAGGAGCAGAAGGTCGGTCACAATAAGGTCTCTCATTAAACGCGGTATCCCTATGAATGCATCCGAGCAATAAAGTCACTTGTAATGAAGGCTAGGTCTCAATTATTTTCAAGAAACAACTGTTTGATTCCTTAAGAAAATGTCGCGATGTGTAGAAGTGCATTAGAAGACATCTGGTAAAAATGGCATTCAGTTTATTAGAAAACTGATTTTATGTTCCAATAATATTTACTTATCACTCAGAGTTACCTTATTGAGTATGTTGAACGTATGTAAGTCATATATATATATAATATAATACAAACCGATAAGTTTCTCTTGGTGACTAATATATAAAGGAAAGTCATTCATCATGTTTAATCCCACCGTTCTCAACGTGTACGTACATATATATACACAGGGTCATTTGTATCAAAATGTACTTCTGTCGAGGTTTGATAGAACTCGACAAGAAAATAATTTTTCTCTACGGAGAGAGGACGCGGAAACGTCTTGTTTAGGAGAGAGAGAGTGAAGTTTATAAAGGAAAATGAGCTGGCAGCTCCAAATATGGCCAGCGCATCTCATGCTGTACAGGTTTCTGAGTCAGTTACCGAAGCGAGTGAAGTTGAAGACACTAGTGCTGACAAAAACGACGAAAATGAAGCGTCCGAGGAGGGCTGGAATTTAGTTGTAAATAAAAACACTGCAAAGAGACTGGAGTGTTTGAAGCAGCAAATCGGCGACATTAGACGTATATCATACAGACAACCCAAAGGCCTCTTTAAGGTTGTAATAGGACGAAAGTCTGATAAAATTATAGATGAGGTTGCGGTTTCGGTAGCCGAACCATTCGGCGAGAATCTTCTATCTCTTTGTGGTGAACTATTCAGACGTTTTCCATTTGCAAAGCCTGAATCCAGGCGTGGCTTTATCCACGTATGGTTTAATTCAGTTGAGGAAGCAACAAAGGCCACGGCGACTTCCTCTCTTCTGAACGTCCCTGTGATTGCCAAATGTCACCACTTAGCAGGGTATGGGGCTATAATCACCGAAGTTGATAAAGGTTTTTCTGAGCAAGATATCCTGAAAGCACTGAGAGATATTGGTGTAGTTTCAGCCAAGAGGGTAACTTATACGAAGAGGACCGGTTCGACCTCGACGTCAGTTCCTACCGATCGTGTACTTCTCCACTTCAATAAGATACCGCCATCAGAGGTGTTTTTGGCTTTCAGATCGCATAAGGTCACCATGCACGCAGGGGCAGCTACTACATGTTTCAAGTGCTTAAGACTAGGCCACATTGCTGCTAATTGCCGCAATGATCTCGCGTGCAAACAGTGTGGGCAAATTGGCCATCTTATGGCAAGTTGTCGCAATGCACCTAAATGCGTCAGATGTAAAGGCCCACATTCTTCGTCATCCGCGGCATGCTCTCTTCGGGCTTGTGAAATCGAGAAACGTAAGGCCCTGATGGAATGCCGACTCATGCAACAAATTAGTCAGGAAATTCCAAACGCCAAAACGCTAAAGGTTATTGACTAGGCTGATGCAAATCCTTCCGTGGACACTCACGAGGCCTCTCAATCAGGACTTGCCACAGCTCCTTCGGAAAAGCCTACTTATGCTGCGGTAGTTCACTCGTTAGTCGTCGAGACTGCAGTTGGTCCTGAACTAGAGCCATTCCTAACAAAGCAACTGTATCTACGACGAAGAGTTCAATGGAGTCCCGAAAACCGAAGACGTTCCCAAAGCGTAAACTAGCAAGTTCCTCGTCAAGGACCGCTTCGATTCGGAACTCAGCTCTCTCTGCACTGAAACCCGTTTTGCAAGTTCTCAAAGCTGTATGTCCGAAGGCTGCATCCGGTTTAAAGAAGCTGCTCGACGCAATTCTTCCACTTTTATCAGTTTTTAAACAGTTTTAATTGGTATAGTTCACCTACATAACTTTGGAGTTTTATATTTTACCTTCACTATTATCATGTTCAAGCACAGTTACAGTGACTCTCCAAGAAGCACAAATATTCGTGGCTGCGAAGAGTGGCACGATCTCCATCTAAACAATAGTAAATTTGTGGTTATGCACCTAAATGCGGGCACTATGGGTTTAAAAAATCGGGTCAATTAGATCATTTGAGTAGTTTTTTCAGTGACGAGGGGTCCCATATCGACGCTGCGGTCGTTAGCGAAACATGGCTAAAGGATTTTGATATCCCGGCCTATTCAATTAATGGCTTTGACTTATTCGCGTCAAATCGAAATGTGACCAAGCTCGGAGGCGGAGTTGGAATTTTCGTTCGTTCTACCTGCAAGGTTCTTTCTTATTTTGCACTGAGTAGCGCCGATGGCAACGTGCAAGCGGTACGTATTCATATAAAAAAACATATGAACTTCGAAGGCTATATAGTCGGCTTCTACTCGAGCAGTGTTATCCACAAGAAAACTCTGCTCAATATATTGGACGACATTTTGCCCAGAAGCTCCGCACTTCCGTGCTTAGTTCTTGGTGATGCTAATGTAAATCTTCTGGCTGACCCGCCGCCCTCAGATTATATCTCTTTCTTTTCTAGCAGGGATATGGTTTATCTTATCGATCGTGTTACACGTCCAATATCCGGCACTTGTATCGACCATATCGCAGTTCGTAACTGCTCCAGTTTTTCTATTGTCCAACCAGCGGTTTTCGATATCTTGCTTTTTTCAGATCATCTTCCTGTCTTTGTTTCCATTTGTCAGGACGGTGAGGAGAGCAAATCGTCTCATGTTGAATCTCCTGTGAATTTTCGGGCGCACGACAAGGCTAGCATTGACATTTTTCTAAGCCGCGTTCGTGAAGCATCCTGGCTCACCGTGTTTGATGCAAGGGACGTCGATTCGGCCCTCGAGGCTTTTCGGGACATTTTGCTCAACCTCTATGAATACTCCTTTCCGTTGCGTACCAAAACTCGCGGAGACTGCGCGCCAAACAGATCATTTTCA
This sequence comes from Dermanyssus gallinae, assembly GCA_003439945.1. NCBI lineage: Eukaryota > Metazoa > Arthropoda > Arachnida > Mesostigmata > Dermanyssidae > Dermanyssus > Dermanyssus gallinae. The sequence continues at coordinate 461,001 of QVRM01002502.1, read as the reverse complement.
TTTTCTCCTGGACTGCGGCGGCTCCGCCGGCACGTTAATAAAATGTATCGGAGGCATAAAAAGGTTAATTCTCCCGAGAGTAAACTGTTATATCTTGATAGCCGTAGGCGGAATCAACATGGCTTACGTGCCGCTAGAACTGCCTTTTATAGGACACAATTCGAGACGTTGCGTGGTGACGCAAAAAATCTCTGGAATTTTATCAATAAAACATGTGGTAGGCATAACCGCTCAGTAGAACTGCCTTCCACTTTGACAGTGTTTCCTGATCGGCCTGTTACTGATCCACAAGAAATTGCAGATGAGCTCAATCGACATTTTGCAACCATAGGCTCGGCTACAGTTGCGCCTCTCTGCCTTGAAGGTGACTTATCACCCATTCTTACAGATCTATGGACCAGCAAGGGCAACTCATTCAAATTCTGTTCAGTGACAGATTCGGAGGTCTATTCATTCCTAATCAAACAAAAGGCGAGCTGGAGCTGTGGAGCTATGGGGGTACCCGGAAAACTTTTAAAATTAGCGGCGCTCTCTATTGCCTGTCCCCTAACAAAAATTGCGAATCTCTCCTTCTCCTCAGGGAACTTCCCCACACGTCTAAAGGCCTCGTTTGTAACTCCGCTTTACAAAAGAAAGGGCGACAAAACACTACCCGCCAGCTACCGTCCCATAAGTCTGTAGATGTTGTGTCTAAAATATTAGAAAAACTGGCTCTGAGAAGGTTTGAGCATCATTTAGAGTCTATGAAATTTCTGTCGTCATCTCAGTTTGGTTTCCGACGTGGTCGATCTACGGAGTTGGCCCTCGCCCACTTATGGCAGTCTATTGTGGATGCCGTAGAATCGACTAAATTATGTCTCGGAGTCTTTCTAGACGTTGCCGCGGCCTTCAATTGCCTCAATCACTCATATCTCCTATAAATGCTTCAGGTGTTGGGGTGTTCAGTGAGTGCAGTTGGTTGGTTACGCTCGTACCTAACCTCAAGAATGCAGGCGGTGAGAGTTGGGTCGGTCGAATCCTCCTGGAGATCCGTAGACACCGGTACCCCCCAGGGTTCTGTTCTCGGACCTTTATTGTTCTTAATTCTTATTAATTTCATCCTATTAACCATTCAGAGGGAACACTTAGGCAAGCCGATCGCTTTTGCTGATGATACGACGTTCCTTTTTCGGCTAAATGCCTCCGAAATGTGTTCGGAGTTGCCTCATCTCTTATCTCAAGTGGAAACAGTAATTTCGATCTTCAATAAATTTGGCCTTGTCGTTAATGCCAGCAAGACGAACATTATTGCATTCCGAGCTCCTCAGCAAAAAATGCACCTCGACAAGAAATTCTTTCTATCAGGGAGACAATTGGTCTTCTCGAAGACCACAAAATGTCTCGGCCTAATGCTGCACGAGTGCATGAGCTGGCGGGCGCATTTAGAATACATCAAGCCTAAATGCTACGCCATCATTTCAGCCCTCTTTCGCATGCGGCTTATCGGAGTTCCAGTGGATGGCCTTCTCTTGGTCTACAAAACTTTGTTCCTGCCAGTTCTCCTTTACGGCATTCTTATCTGGGGGAGTGGGTTTGAACTTGTTCTCCGTCGGGCTCGAATAATGCAAAACGATGCTCTAAGAGCCATATTTGGCAGGCGACGCAGAGACTCCGTCAGTGATCTTTATGTGGTCCACAACCTTCTACCGGTCGACCTGTTCTACTTGCTGAAGGTTGCCACGCTGGGCTTTAAAATCACTCGGAATATTATTCCCTGTGATGTTTCCTTTCCCCTTGCTCCCTTGTTCCGTAGGACCTCGAGACGTGCCACAATATATGTAGGGCCATTAGTCACGAAAAAGTCTAGTCAGCAAGCCCTTGTGTCTCGTTTGCCCGTTATATGGACTAGTATACCACAGAATATTCGTCGTATCACTTCCCTGCATTGTTTTACACAGATGGTCCAGAAATGGCTACTCACCAACACATTTCGACATAGTTGAGGCACACATGTTATTTTGTGTTGTGTTTATGATATATGATACTCCATGATTGACTTATTTTGTGGCTGTTTATGACTGAGAGTTAACCATTTATCTTCTATTTTTTTTTAATTATTACTTATATATTTTTTAATGAGAACTAAAGCTTTGTATTATGCAGTTCCTATAATAAACCACGTTTTGAATCTTGAATCTTGGTAGTTATTCTGCCTTTTTTTTTTTCAACATAGTTGTGCGAAATATACGTTTACGGGAGAACCAGGCAACGCATGAAGGAACCAATCATATCAGCATGTTCGGAGTTCGGAAAATTTTGCACAACGGAGGATACTTCATTAGCTTGCGTAGTAAAAGCGAATAGCCGGATTAAGGAAAGTCATAAAAAGTCGATATGTTACGTTAACGCGTTTTCATGAAAAATCGTAATTTTTTTATTGCGACGAAAAATGCACGTCCAAAAGATCACTCTCACGCAATAGCAAATTTAATGCCTACCATTTTCGTACCAAAGTGATGGTTCTGCGTTACGTAGTTGACAAGTTACTAAGCTTTTTCGACAGTTATAGTTAATATGTTTTACGCGCATGTTTTCACGTTCAGAACCGTAACATTTTGCCAAGACGTTTCCGCCCCTTCTTCCACTATAAAAAATTATTCTTTTGCCGAGTTCTACCAAACTTCGAAATTTGTACCAAACTTTCTCATACACCCTATGTAAGCTATATTTATTAAAATGACATTTAAGTGTTACAGCGAGATGTAATTAACTATCAACACTAGGGCTTGTGGGGAGCGCTACCAGTCGAGCTTATCCTCGAGGCAGCCCCTCATTGTGCCCATTATTGCTGCCGCATTGCCGCATTGAACTGCCAGCGATAGTCGCTGACGTAGAAACTCAAGTGCTCTTTTCCCCTGTCGCCAGTTCTATTTGTTTGCCAATCTTCTGTAAAAGCGACCATGCCTCAGGGCCGGGCCCCCCGAGTGTCTCGAATACTAGCGGCACGAAAATGAACTCGTTGGCGAGCTGGGCATATTTGTTGGTCTTTAGACGCTCAGCCTTGCGTGCTGCGGAGCCAGCGGAAGATGCACTGGCCTCCAGGTTCGACGGGGCGAGCGTGTCGGTGATAGTCGCATCCCAAACAAGCGCCTTTTCCCTTTCAAAGGGGATAAGGGTGAGACCGTCTGGTCTCTTTCCATCGCTTCTCAGCAGGCCCGCGGGCTCTCGGATGCACGGTATTAGAGCGGATCTGAAAGCCCTGGCTGTAATCTCATTAACCTCGCTATGACGGCTTTGGCGTTCCTTCGCTTCTACTGCAGGACAACCCGTGAGTCCCCCAGATGTCTACCTGTGTTTCACACAGACATTGGTGTTCCTCGGTTAGCCTTGTCCCCAACCTCAAACCAATGCACAGACGAAAGCTTTCGTGATCTAGTAAAGTGCCTAGGTTTGAGGAGGGGATGGCTTGGAGCCATTTGCTAGCTCCTTTCTGGACGACCGCACGTAGTCGGGCTTTGTCTGCCGTGGTTAGTGCGTCAGAGAGCAAGCGCTGGTACTTCATGGAGACGATGAGGTCGTAATAGGACCTCTGCAGGTGTTTGTTTGTCTCCGGGAGTAGGCCTGCGAGGTTCTTGAACCTCGTATCCGCAACTTATTTGGTGTCTTTTTTTATTTATTTTTTAAGAGGACTAACTGGAAAATGCGGTTGCACACACGGACACCACTGCAGGGAGTTCCTGCAAGTGTGGGCCCGTAGTGTGGGGCTCCAACCCACTAAAAACCAGTCATGTCCCCGTCCCCCAACTGACCGGGAACTGCTTGCGCATGCATCAAACAGTCAGAGGGGGCGAGTCTTCTTACTCCTGGCGAAAGTTGTCCCTGGGAGCTGCAGGGAATCGCAAAAGTCGCAGCTTGTTGGCCGATGTCTTAGCTTGTAAAATCTTGTTAAAAACCGCTGTTGTCAAGTTCCAGTGTTCCAGGGATTCTGTCATCTTCAGAACGACGTCGCGTAGATTAAAAATGTGCGTATTCATTAAAGTCCTCAAGGGGTGACGCTGTTCCGCCTATGCGGGACACGCCAGAGCTGTGTGCTCTGGAGTGTCCTCAAGTCCATTGCCGCAGTGGACGCACATGGGGCTGGGGGCCTTCCCGATCCTGAATAGGTACGACCGAAAGTCGCCGTGCCCCGTCAACATCTGGGTGGTGTGGAAGGTGAGCTCCCCACCGGGCCGGTACAGCCAGTCCTTGATGTTAGGGACCAGCTTGCGGAGACTGGTCCCCCTCCGCCAGGCCATCCCACTCCTCCTGCCATAGCTGCAGTATGTGTTGCCGTGCCTCTTCCTTCTTAAGGCTCTGGTCGCCCCACAGGCGGCGGCGCTCTTCTGCCTTCAGGTCCCATGGGATAGTGCCCGCGAGCACAAGCGCCGCCGCTGTGCTAACCGTGCGGTACGCCATGGTGACCCTAAGGGCTCTGACCCGTTGAGCCCGCCGTAAGCGGGTTCTATTTGCCTTAGTCTTCAGAGCGTTGGTAGGCCAGGCCGGAGCCCCGTATAAGGCGACTGACTCGGCGACGGACATAATAATCCTTCTTCTTGTTTGTTTAGGGCCGTATGTGTTTGGCATGAGGCGCGCAAAACAATTGGCGATCTTCAATGCCCTTTCTGACGCCCGCCGTAGGTGTTCAGTACCCCGAAGGCCCCGGTCCAGGAAGACCCCGAGGTACTTTGTAGTATTGACTACAGCAATCTCCTGGTCCTCCAGGACAAGGCGCGGCGGGGGCAAGCCCCTCCGACCCACCAGGAGAATAGCTTCGCTTTTAGCGGGGGCCAGGGTAAGCCCCGTTATTTGCATCCAGTGCGCTATGTCGAAGAGGGCTTCATTCGCACGCGCCTCAAGCTGGCCCATCGTCCGGGCCTGGACGGTGAGGACCAGGTCGTCAGCGTAGGCGAGGAGTTCGACTCCGGGTGGGAGATCCCCCAGCCGCAGCACGTCATCGTGCGTGATGTTCCCTAGCAGGGGGCCTAGTATTGAGCCCTGCGGCACCCCTGCGGTCATGTTAAAAGTTTGGTCGTGTGAGTGGATAATCCTGTCGTATAGGTAGCTCGATAAAATCCGTCTTAAGTAAAAGGGCACCCTTTTCCTGTGGAGAGTATCGAGGATGACTCTCCACGGGAGGCTATTAAAAGCGTTCTTCACGTCCAGTAGTATTGCTAAAAATAGATCTCGGCGTCCGGGCGGGGAGTCGTGAATGCTTTCGGCCTTTAGTTGGATTTTCTTTATCGCTGCAATGGTGGAGCGACCTTTACGAAACCCATATTGGGCCTCGGAAAGGAGGCCGTTCTCCTCCGCGAACTCTCGGAGTCGTGCCTCTACGATGGACTCGAAGGCCTTGGCCAGGGAGCCGAGAAGGCAAATGGGCCGGTACGAGCCGGGGCCCTTAGGTATTAGCACGAGGTCCGCGGCCTTCCATGCGGTAGGGAACAAGCCCGTTCGAAGCATCCCCGTCGCCGCGGCGGCCACCGCCTCTGGGTATTCCTTCAGCAGGAGCTTAACCGCGAGGACGGGGATCCCGTCTGGGCCCGGTGCCTTTCCTGGCTTGAGGCGTTCCCCCGCTGCGAGAACTTCGTACGGGGTTACCTCTGGTATGCTGTCCTCAGACCCCCCTGTGTCTTCTAAGTACGGGGTTCGGTCAAAGAGCGGGTGCCGCGGGAAGAGTGCCATAACTGCTTCCCGGGTTTCCTCCGACGTAAGCTCCACCCTTCGTTTGAAGGGGGGAAAACCCCGCACCATCTTATACGGGCGGCCCCATGGGTCGTCCTCCAGCTCTTCGAGAAACGCTCTCCAGGAGCGTTCCTTGCTCCTGGAGATTTTCCTACGCAGGCAGGCTCGCAGCCTTTTACATTCCGCGCCGTATTGCAGGGCAGCTTGCCCCTCAGGCGCGGCTCGCCGAGCGCGGGTGAGTAGACGCCGTGCCCGGATGCACCTTTTCCTGAGGCCACCTATTTCGCTTGTCCACCAGTTCTTCGGGGTCCTTCGATGCAACCGGTGTGCTCCGCGGCCCGTGACGACTCTACAGACGGCCTTGAGGAGGTTTTGGGGGCCCGCGGGTGTTGTTGGCATCCCGTCCTGGTTTATAAGGGTCGTAAGGGACTCCCGGATCTCGTTGACCCCCTGGCGCCTGGTTGTAGGACGAAGCGTTGTGGGCGGTCCCTCGCGGGAGATGGTCACGTGAAACTCAAGTATATGATGGTTACTTAGAGATTCCTCGTCTAGTAAAACCTTCCAGTTTAAAATCCTATGTGCTTCCGTTCTTCTTGTTATTGTAAGATCGATGCACGAGGTGTGCCCAGCTCTGTGGAAGGTGGGCGTACCCGTGTTAAGAACAACTAGGTCCTCCGCCGCCAGCCACTCGAGGACGGCGTGTCCTCTTCGGTTGGTGGCCGTAGAGCCCCATGTAGTGGAAGCTGCGTTAAAATCTCCGGTTAAGACTAGAAGTGGCACGTCGTTTCGGTTAAAAGACTCTGTCAAGTTGTCTAAAAATCTATGAAAGTCTTCGAGAGGGGCGTTGGGACTGCAGTAGCAGGAATAAAACCGCCCAACGCCCGTTAGATCCACCCAAGTAAAACCGTACCCGCTGCCGTGTCCGGAAACCCGGAGGCGACAGCGGTTGTCTAGTAAAATGCTTGTCAAATTGTTTGCTTCTGTAAGAAGGTCCGGGGTGCCGTTTTTCGTCCACCGGACGTTGGGCTCACTGAGAAGTAGCAGATCTGCCCCAGACCTGCTACTAATTTCCTGGAGCATGTTGTGGGCACCCATGCTCCGGTTGCAGTTCAGCTGTAATGCTTTAAGAGTAGTTGTCATATACGTTGTTTAAGATTCGCCCGTGTTTGACTGCTTTGTGGATCGGGAGTCTATGGGAGGAGATGGTTGCCCCCTCTTTCGACTCCTTTGCGTTACCAGGGTGAACCCGTCCTGGTCCTGAGCGCCTCTGGGGTGGTCTCCCGCTGTGGGGAGCACCGTGCTTTGGTCGGGCGCAGACCCTGTCGAGGGGGGCGGCAGCCTGCCTCGGTTGCCAGACTGGTTGCCGCCGCGGCGAAGCTCTGCAAGTTGGGCTCTGTACGTAGGGCAAGCAGCGGCGTTGGCCGCGTGCCCCTCCTCGCCGCAGTTGTAGCATTTGGCGTTTTGAGTGCATTCCCTCGACAGGTGCCCCAGTACCCCGCATTTGTGGCAGCGCCTGGAGGTCGCCGCTTCAAATGTGCACGAAGTGGTTGTGTGCCCTACTCGCTGGCACTTCTGGCACGTGGGGACGGTGATCCATTCCACAATGGGGCAGGATAGCCATCCCAGTTGGACCCGCTTCAGGTCCAGCGCTCGACGGGCATCGGGCGGCGCCACACGGACGAGCGCCGACCATCTTCCGGTAGCCCCCTTTCGAGGGGGGTCCACCATTAGTGGCCCGTCAAATCGAGTTCCTCTGCGGAGCGCCTCCTCGACTTCCTTTGCCGTTGTCCCCTCCATGATGTCTCTGACAATCAGACGCTTGAGGGAGGACCGATCGAGGCTCGCCTCCCCTCCCCGGCCGCCTGAAGGGCACCGAGGAATGCGCTGGCCCCTCCTGGCGCCGCCTCAGTCACTACAAGTCTCACGTCCCCGCTGGGAAGGTGTTGTGCCCGTTTGACCGAGCCCTTGTAGGAGCCGGGGTCCACCTTGGCCCTAAGATCCCTAATGGTCTCTGCGTAGGTCTTCCCTTCCTTCTTTTTAAGTAGAACGGTAGTCGTTGGCGTGGACGTGGGGCTTTTTGAAGCCTCGGCAACCCGTTTTCCCGCTACGGGGGTAACTGCTAGGCGCAGCTCGTGAGTGCGGGCTAGGCACTCGAGGAGCTTGTCGACTCCCGTCCGCTCTCCCTCGCTGGTCATGTAGCAAGGGATCGCCGGTAAGTCTTCTGGTCCCATGAGGGCCTTCGCCTTTATTAGTACTTGCTCCAGGAGAATTTTGTGCTGGAGCAGCGTCGCGTCTTTGGGAAGCCGAAGTGCCACCAGCGCCCTGGTAGTCAGCTCCCCGTCGTCCCCCGACTCCGTTATTCGGCGGGACAGTACCACGCCTGCCTTGCTTCCGGCTTCCCCGGCAATGCCCTGGAACTGGCAGGCCATGTTCCTCCAAGTGGCACTGTCGGATGCGTCCCCTCCCTGGCCACAAGCACCCGGAGGGGACTATCCCTTGTTATGCTGGCTCCGAGGGTTGTCACCCTCGTGTAGACAGCTGAAGGCCAGTCTACTGAGAGGAGGCTTTTGAGATCCTCTTCGGTGTCGCAGTCCTCGATCATTTTATTGATCTTTTCGGCCTGCCTTTCCAGGGCAAAGCCTTCTGGGGTGCATTGGCATCCTGAGTCCGTTGTATTGTTTTCCGTTTGTGTGCCTGCGTCCGTTCCTTCTGGCCTGTTAAGTGCCACTTGAGCCCTCTTTACAGCCGCCCGGAGTTGCTCCGCCAGAATCTTCACGGCCGTATCTAGAGTTTTTCGTCCGCTGACATAGGCGCAGAGCTCTCTTGTCAGTTTCGCGACGTCGGAAAGGCCACCAGGGAGTGCCGTTGAGGGCCCGCCATCCTCCTCTTCGGCGATAGTTTGGGGGGCCACGCGCCCGGGCTTATCATGGTCCTTTGGGGGCGAACAGAACATCGCCGAAGTAAATAAATAAATAAAATAAATAAATTGAATTAATAAAAGAGGGATAAAATAAATAAATATAAAAAAAAAATCTCCCGCTGGGATTTGAACTTTGTTCTACTTGATCGAAGTCCGAGGCGTTGCCCCTGCACCGCCGGCTATTTACACTCGCACAGTGTCTATTACCACCTCTAACCACAGCTTGTGGTGCTATGTACACTTGCAGGGTGTATATATAGAAGTATGTACACTGGCCTAACTGCGCTAGTCAGCTAATGCCACTACTTGTAAACAAGCGAGCCGGTAGCGCCGGTCGTTCTCAAACGTTCGAAATCGAACGTTCGAAATCGAACGCTCGATCTCGCTGCGTAAACTTTGCGTCAAAAAACAGTTTCACGGTGTCTTTTGCAGTTTTTCGAATGTTACGCCGGATTCTTCACCGGGTTAACCTCCAGGTGCGATTGGTCAGCCCACTAAGGGCCTCAGGTTCCCGCACCTTTCAGCTAATGAACACGGAGCAAAACACGACGTGGCCGCACGAATCGAATGCCAGAAGCAGACTCCTTTCTGTGGTGTCCTGGAAAGTCTGCAGGGCCATGGGTGGGCTGATGTGCCGAACAGTGCTCTCTGAGGCGTGTAATGATGAAGCGTGGCAGCTCGCTGCTAGGTCTGCTGTAGAACGAATCCCCAGGCCTTCGAATCTAAGGGGGAGAGTAGCTTGAGCCCAGTTGTTGTCGGCCAGAGTAAGATTAAGAAGGTCACTAAGGCTGATCCTTAGGCTTTCGTCCAGGTCCCGAAGAAGATCTTGGTTTGGTCCGACGTCCGTGCTGCGGAGGATATGGACGATTCTTGCTGAGCCCAGGGACGATTTCAATAGGTGATACGCGCTGTGGGGACTGAGCAGGTTTAGCCGGGTTAGACGGGAGCGGAGGCTCTCTATCCTACCTGCGAGTTCCGGACGAATGGCGGCAGACCCCACTGGGGACCCCAGGAGCGTCATGTCTGCTGCCTCGACGAGTTTGCACCCGGGAAGAAGAGCCTCCAAGGCGGATAGGTTAGGGTGACCTTTGTAGATAAGCTCGCACTTCTCGGAGTTGAGCTCAAGCCCGCTCTTCAGTCCGAAGCCAGCAACTCTCTTGATGTCTGCTAGTACTACAGGTGCTTCTCCTCCAATAGTGCCGTCGTCTAGGTACCAGAGGTTTAAGGGAGACTGGATAGAGTCGATCAGTCCCTTAATGGCTAAGCAAAACAGTGGCGGACCAAAGGGGTCTCCCTGCTGTACGCCGCTGCATGAGAAAATCGTCTTATCATCAAGTGAAAGCTCCGACCTGGATCTGTAGGCTTGGTCAACCAGGGGGGCCGCCTTTGGCCAATCGACTAGAACTGTCTTCCCTATGTATGCATGCCTTCGGTTTCGATATGGCTATCGAAAAAGCTTAGTTACTTGACAACTACGTAACGCAGCACCATCACTTTGGTACGAAAATGGTGGGCATTAAATTTGCTATTGCGTGAGAGTAGTCTTTTAGACGTACATTTTTGGTCGTAATGGAAAATTTTACGATTTTTTACAAAATGCGTTTACGTAACATATTGACTTTTAATGGCTTTCATTTACCTGGCTATTAGCTTTTTGCTACGCAAGCTAATGAAGTATCTTCCGATGCGCATTTTTTCCGCCAAACACGCCAGTATAATTGGTTCCTTCGTGCGTTGACTGGTTCTCCCGCAAACGTAGATCTCGCACAACTATGTAGGTGAAAAAAGGCAGAATAACTACCTTTATAAACTTTACTCTCTCTCCTAAACAAGACGTTTCCGCGTCCTCCCTCCATAGGGAAACATTATTTTCTTGCCGAGTTCTATTAAACCTCGAAAGAAGTACATTTTGATACGAATGACCCTGTATATACGTAAATATATGACTAAACTACACGTTGGTGGGCAGAGTTTAACTTGATGCCATGCAAGGGCGAATTTTACTAAAAACGGGTCAGTATATACGATTCTGTGCGCCTATTTTCGTACCAGGGACTGCTGCTCACACACAACCTTTCGATTGCTAATTTTGGTTTTAACGAGGGAGGCTTGAATAGAGCAGTTTAAGCTGTTTTTATATAAAATCGAACGCTTGGTGCGAAGTATTTTTAGGTCTTTGAAAGCAACAAGGCAAACTTCGTTAGTTGCAGCTCGTTGTCTCGGGATGTGGACGATGTCTTAGGAATAGCATTATATACACTTATATAATCTACAAATGAAAGTATATCATAAGATGTGGGTTGCCGTTTGTTTTTTAGCGGCGGTGAAGCCGGGCGATAATAGGCTTAAAGACCTGAGTCATCTGAGCGCCCGAGTCACCTGAGAAGCCACGTGGTATAGGAGCGTACAAATAGCTGTGCTATTTGTTGTTTTGTTGAAGGTATTAATGTCGAGCTCAGGTAAATCTAATCCGCTAAATCATGAAGCTCCTGGTGGGAGGGGGTATCTTGAGTTCACGTGAATGGTATTTATCGGCGTCTGTGGAACAGAGCAGCATTGCCGGGCCAGCCATATTGTCCTTCCGAATCTCTGTGTTGAGCATCTGAAGTATGAACGCTGGGGTACGTTGGTGCCCATACTTGACTAGTAAAATAAGGGAAAGATTACACGAGCTCCTATGGATCTGGCTAGAGCAGACAGTCAGGTGTAACTTAAATGAATACAACAACATAACTAGGTTACATAGTGCTTGAATGAAAAGAAGACTAAGTCAATCATTGATACAACGCTAATCTGCACATATATTCAATACTCAATAATCGATTGTGCGGTACTAGGTATGAAATATACATTAAACGAAAATAGCCTCGCAAGGTGATTTGTGTTTTTGCCTCTTTTTATTAAAATAATCCATATATATATATTTATTTGCCGAATGTGCTGGTGTACAGGATAGTGGCGACGTTAAGTTGTACGATATGCGTACAATATAACAACTGATAGGAAGGTCAATGCATTCGGGTGACTTCGCGGGTCACGTTTACTGCCTGTAAAGGTACACAAACATAACCGACTAGTTAACTACGTCGTTCACTATTTAGCCTCGATAATAAAAATAAACAGGAACTTGGAAGCGCACCCATTCCAGTGCAAAAAGAAAAGCTATTTATATGGAAGTCAAGGGCAGAGATTATGTTCTATCATTATAACTCCTAATATACAAGTATTGTATTTGCACAATTAATTATTTATTAATAAAATAAGTCACTTGTCCTACTGCCAATAACATCTTATCATAATCGTTATTGCTGTTAACGCTACGGCGCGTGTGTTAAATGTATAAACATATACAATGAAGTGAACGTTTAAGAACCCAGCAATGCAGACTGGGTCAGTTGAAGTGCCGTGTAATGCTCCCCTGTTAATGCCCTACCCTAACTTTTCTAAGACAAAAATGCAAGTGTTTATACGTGCGTTTTGACAGCGCTTGTACAATACTTTTATTTGACGCGGCGCCATGTACAGATAGGTATTCGGGTAGAGAAGAATATTTCGCAATGAACAATCATTACATCGTAACCATACTGGCTATATTTTTAGATTGAAAGAAATTCGTTTATTGCTACATATGCAAGGCTTGATAATCTACGGCAACTCCTCGCCCGGCGGCTTTCTGGCCTCTTAAAGTATGTCTGTTCACAGCATGCATCTAGTGTTCGGGACTGCCCTCCGCCTGACGGATTGCGTCCCGCAAGCATATTCACACAACAACAAGAAATAATACGAAACGAGAAGCTTTCCAGCTCTGCGTTAGTAAGGCGCGACCCACTTGATTGCAAATGTTCAAACACCAAACGAATAAAGGCCTTGTTTAGTTCAATCTTACCTGCAAGGTGGTAGATTTTCGCAATATGCTCGCTCGTAGGTTGGTGCACACTGGGCTCCCCCGTGACTCGGTTGTCTGTAAGTTACAGTAAGTGACGCCGTCATGCTGTAATTTTTACCACGATAATCAAGCTACAATCGGTATAATGTATTGAATAATCCTCATAACAGAGCATTGACAGATCACCTGCTGTAAGCGATTTACCTGCTGTAAAACCACTGCGTACGAAACCATATGTAACGGAAGAAACAGATATAGGGAACAAATACCGATAAAAGCACGTTATTTAATGAGGTGTAGTGAGCTGTCCGCAAAAGTCCTTCATCAAAAATGTTGGTAATGGTTAGCGCGGAAAAGCTCACCATCCTCGCTTGTTATAATTTTACACCAAATAAATTCGATTAATTATCGTATAGCAATTGGCTTCTACATGTAAATTGATATATCATTTTACATGACACGAAGAATGTGAGCGTACAAACCTTCTAATGTCTCTATGTCGTTCACGGAAGCCGGTTCCACAGGTTTTCGAACAGGGCCCCCAACGCGACCATTGACTTAGCTGGCAATCAACAGCTATCCGACATTCATGACAATAGTTAGAAGAACGTATATATATATATATATATATATATATACATTTCACAATACTACTTGGCACCGATATCTATTATTAGTAATGGCAAAACTCACGGATAGTCCCGACACGGCGAAAGCGTCAAAATTGTTAGGCGGATTAAGCTCAGTCTCGGAGTATATGTCTCAGTGTACTACAATTTACATTACGTTACCGACGAATGGCACACTGAGTAAGGTTCCATAAAGCCAGTTAAAAATACAATTCAAAACTTGACCAGAAGACTGGAGAGAATAACCTTCATGGCAGAGTAGAACGGCTCAAGATGTTTTGGGGACTGTACAAAGCAACTTTGAATGAACTGTAAGCCGTATCCGAAAGATAACACAGGAGGATAACTAACTACCTCACGCGGGTTTTGACGCGCCACAGATGCGTCTTGAAGAGCCGGCATACAAATGCCAAGGCGCCAAGTGCTACTTGGTGTTGAAAAAATTGACAACAATCGCTGCGATGCTAAAATAAGTAAACGCATCCTACGTTATGATTGGGCTGGACATTAAAAAGTTTGCAAGGATCAAAGCTCCCAGATGTGTTGGGCCGAGACCGCATTTCCTTGGCTTTTCCGACTATAACACGAAAGCCCGGGGAGGGTTAGGCTGTCCGAAAGTGAAAACGCAACCCTCTCACCTTCTTTTTCTTCTAAAATATCTCGAAGTGCGCTAAACGCATTTCAGCCTTTTTGCAACAGGATTTCCGTACATAAGAGCGCTAATCTCGACATAGAGAAGGGCTGATTGTCAACGCCAATGAAGTTTGGGTCTAGTATGGAACCGCGTACCCGCCCTAAAGCCTTCCCGCTCAGCTAGTTACAGCGCGGTAGCCAGGCCACAGCTAAGCGGACTCAAATTTCACACGCGTGAATGCCTGAAACGATTATTTAATTTCCAACAATACGTGGAAATACAATTTTTTCCAGAGAGAGTTGGACCGCCTTCATAGACCTAACAATGGTGGTAATCAACCTAACAATCGTTGACCTAACAATGGTGGCAATCAATTTAACAATCGTTGACCTAACAATGGTGGCAATCAATTTAACAATCGTTGACCTAACAATGGTGTCAATGTACCTAACAATCGTTAAACGTAGCAACCGTTGTTGTGGAGGCGATGAAGAGGAAGTGCATTTCCCTTTATGTCCGTCGAATGATTTTGTCCCACCTCAGGTGTCAAAGTTCTGTTGCAAGGAGCAAGATTACGAGATTACCACGCGAGATTCGAGGCCTCCTGCCTGGTGTAAAAACGTTAGCGTATGCTGACAAAATTGCTCTCATGGTTACGGCCAATGGGGTGTTGCCAATGGTGTGGACGATCGGCGTTGACCTCGCGACGACAGGCCACTCGATTGAAAATAAAAAGAAATCGAAGTACCTTGGAGTCATGCTTCATACGGGACTGACCGAATTGGCACACGTAGAGTACATGGCCGAGAAAGCCCAACGGTTCTCTCTAAACCAGGCACGAATCACACTCAGGGTTTAGAAGCGGCTGAGGGAACAAAGAACGGCTATGGTGGCCAAATTGACAGCGCCAATTTGAGGGGATATTGCAACGCGGACGGCGAAAACTAGGGAAGCACTAAGGTCGATCCAACGAACGTTGGCAACCCGGATAAGCCGAGCGCATCGGACGGCCTTGACTGAAGCCCTCCTGTTACTAGCCAAGATGCTGTCATCGGATCTTCTAGCGGGTCAAAGACGTGAGATCTATCTGGATGAAGATCTAGATCTCATTAGGGCCAGGGGTACCGCAATATCGGCCTGGGACGAGCCAGGGGCGCTGGTTAGACTCAATCTAACTGCAGGGAACTGGATCAAGGGTCTCATACTCGTCCTCAGGTTGTGAATCATACGAAGAACTTTCCTACTGGATAACTTATTTTTTGACTGGAATTCTAGAGCTATCAGCGACAGCTGCGTACTATGCAACTCCGTAGAGGCGGACACCGCGAATAGTGTTCGGCAGTGTGGTCCTCTCAGGGAAGCGAGAGACACAAAATCAACCGCCGTAATGCGCCGTCTCATCAAGGAGGCAATCGACCATACGATGACTTCGGTGGAGGCATAGACAAAGACGGCAAACTTTGACGCCATTTTAGAACAAGGCAGCCAAGGAAACGGTCACGCGAGAGTGGCTTGAGCGGGTTTCTCAGGGGAGTGGCCGAGACGAGGAGCCAAGGAAGGGGGAAGGGTGGGGAGAGCACGGGTCCTTATGGTCTCAAAGCACCCTTACATGACGGTTTACAGAATGGCACAATCCCCCCTATTCAAACGCAGATAAACATGCAGGATAATGGGCAGGGTAGAATTAAAGTGAAGAAGAATACCACAGACGCCTCTCCCACGGCTACAAAGTAATGCCAACGTAATACCGAGCCTGATGGTGGGAAGGACTCTGGGCTTAGTAGGTTTGTAAGCCCTAATACTGGTCACGCAGGCCGTTAGTGCCGCATGTGCATCAAGCATTCCCGAAACCTTCCAGCAAAAAAGTAGGGACACAGCGTGACCTTTGGTACTAAAATTATCTAACGCCTCCCTGTTGCATTTTTGGTTGGCCGGTGTCTGCTGATAGACATTTTTACAGTGTGTAAGGTCAAATATCAAAGTCCGATGACTAGTTTAATCCTGCTAATTTTGTAGTATGCGTCAGGCTCTCTCAAAAGGCACTAAAAATAGGTGTTGCTTCCTGTATATAGAATATCTGGAAGATCCAAGGCTGGGCTTTAATATATTTAGTAGGGTGTCAAGTCAAGTACGATATAGGCACAACTGCTAATACTCACGACACGGAAGAGTATCTTTGCAGCGTCGCAGCTGGCGTAGTTTTTCTGGGCAGGGCTTACCACCGTTCTGTGGCGACACGATTATCGTTCGATATCTGTAACGGAAATAATTTGCATTTAGCTCCTTAAAGTCGTTTTCTATCCGATCAAGTCAAGTTGATAATCCGTTTTTCTTTCTATATGACCTATATGACCTTTGATGTCGGTAGAATATAAACCTAATTGAGGGCCTAAAAGGAGATTTCGCTTGCTTACCGTTCTCGACGACTCGTGCCACAGGTATGCGAGCACTGGCTCCAAGTTGTCCACTAGGGTTTAAGCCGAAGGCAAAGACCACTTTAGTATATATTCAGATGCTCTCTCTCTATATATATATATATATATTGGGGCAGTCAGAAAGTTATGTCTGTTAGTTACAGTTCCTTCGCACTTCGACCCAAGGCCATGGGTACGTCAAAGTGCCAATGTATATACATATATATATATATTGGGGCAGTCAGAAAGTTATGTCTGTTAGTTACAGTTCCTTCGCACTCCGACCCAAGGTCATAAGTATGTCAAAGTGCCAATGTATGTGCGCCGCGAAGGCTTCAAAGAATAGCTCTCATTCAATGGAAGACTATGCTGTATGTCTAATGGGATTGTTCAGTGTACTGCCTGTTGCTTGACCGTTTGAAACAAGGCGTTCTCGACAGGCGTCCCAAATGTGTGCAAGCGTATTCCATCATAGAAACTCCCGCTCACAGACCCCTTTGGCAAGTTGCTGAATTTTGCATGGGATGTTTTGCCTTACCGCTTCACAGTTCTGACCTTGCCTCTTTAGGTCATCAACAATTTCGCCCACTTCATACATCTCCGAGCGGAAACAACTTTAAAAGTTTTGAGAATATCAAAGAGTGATACAGTAGTATAAAACAAATTCTGTATATTCCGACTAACCCAATACATAATTGTATCTACGGGGACATATTTAGTTTTGATTGCACGCGATCTAGAAGTCTGCTCGTGTGTGGCGTAAAAGTTTAGTGATTGATGATGGTAATAAGATAATAGGCTACCACTTTATGGTGAATAAATGTTGACTTTAGGTTCGTTAACTGGCAGAAATCGACAAGCGTTTTCGTAGCACCGCGTTCAAAGCTTACATGAACTTGCAAAAGCAGGAGGACCTTATCAATTGTCCCGTGTTCCTAATGGGTACATACGTTTGATTAACGTTCTTCTATTAGACGTATGCCAATAGTTAAACTATGCAGCGGATTTACTGCGTACCTTTGTGACGAGGCAATCGACAACTCCACCTCGCGGCCGATGAGGTCCTCCAGAATGATGCGATGAGGAATCACCCTGCGAATCGGCATCTCCATCTTCGGAAAACATCGAGCCACCTGAAACCACGGACGTCTCTTCACCGACAGCCGTTTGCCATCACTACTCATTGATCGACTGTTGTTCGCGAGTGTCTCTGTGCGCAACTCAATACTATCTCTTTCCCCTTATATATATATATATATATATATATATATATATATATATATATATATATATATATATATAAACGTATCTTTATTTCGAATCCCAGGCATTTACCCGTTACGCGTCTTGTCTGGATCCGACCCACGACTTAATGAGGTGTTATCATTACCCACAAGGTAACATCAGTCCAGGCCGTCTCCACCAGACCGTTTCACCGACAATATGTATAGATGCTCATCTTCGTAATTTTAGAACTATCGTAAATAACTATATATATATATATATATATATTGACAACAGCAAGTTCTCCTACACGTACCGTAATCACCCGTGTCCCCAGACAGCGGCATTTCGCACTCCTGCCGGCACTCCTCGTAGGTTTTGAAGTTGTTGGCATTCCCGTGGCAGCCGGTATAGACGAAATGTATACATCTTCGCTGTAATGGGGCGGTAAGCACTAATTAATCATTGCTTGCAGGCGACGACTGGAAGCCGAACTAAGCTCAGACACAACTTCAAAAGAAATAGTAATGCTTGGATTTTATTTATGTACATCAACAGCGGACGATGATACAAATACGTTAGAGCTTTTCGCACATCGCTGAGGCAGTGCGCACGGCTCTAGTCTCTCTTTATGGACGACTGTCCGGCGACTGTCCGCTCCGACGGAAGCAGCACGCCTCTACCTCAAAGTCGTTTTACGGCTGATGTACGATCTTGGCAGGCGTTTGGGAACGCCGTCCTAAAGCAAATTTTTTTTATTTGCATGAAAGGTGTTTCACAATGTACATGAGGGGAGTTCTTTGCTTATCAATGCCGGTAGGAAGCCGCTTTGTGTGCACAATGTCATTCTGTGTTCCGGTTGTTGAGGTAATTTGATTGAGGTAGAAGACGCCGCGTACAGTATCATTCGAAAACTTCATCTCAGAATGGGAAAATAAAGTTGAAAAAATCGCTCTCTGTGAACTTGCATGTGACAATCGCTACATCTATACTATACACATAGCTATTGGCTATCATCACCTGGTCTGTTCGAATACGAACGAGGAAATGCAGAGTGCATCTCTTGGTACTGTGTGTGACTCTCAAGTGTGTACGAAGTATCATGCGTCAGCCTGCCTGACCCTAATGAAAAGATCACTGCACTGCGTGAAATAAACGTTACGACGATTAATTATAACGAATATGTATTTCAATTGCTATATCTATTGTTTGCAGGTACAAGGGTGTACTTGCATA
The DNA here is from genome assembly GCA_003439945.1 of Dermanyssus gallinae. Lineage (NCBI taxonomy): Eukaryota > Metazoa > Arthropoda > Arachnida > Mesostigmata > Dermanyssidae > Dermanyssus > Dermanyssus gallinae. The sequence goes on along the minus strand of QVRM01002502.1, from coordinate 442,358 downwards.
TATTTAGTATATTGAAATATTTCATATTTGAATTAATTAGCCTACAAGCATCTCATTTTTTTTCGAGGAACGCAATACAGACCTGATCAGCGTTGTAATAGTATCTCTGAAACTGCCCTCGGCATGCCCGACCTTCGTCCTTTGGTAGCCGGCATCTCTCTGAAATATATATTTATATATATATACATCACGGATTTTAATGTACATATACACTTTATTCAAGGAAGTTTTCGCTAACAGTTAATGTTTCGGTTTACCTTCATGTTTAATCTGCTCCACCAATGCATAGAAAGTATACTTAGATATTCAGAGTGACGTTGAATTTCTATATGTATTTCTATATGGGTCGTCGTTTCGCATGACTGCACAAGGTAATTTTTTTACATGTATACTGTTCGTAACAGTTAACAACTGCTCATTTTCTACAATTACCACCGCTGCATGGACAGTGGTGTGAATACAAACCCATCGGATCGAGACTTCCGCACTCGTCACCATGACATATTTTCTCCTGTGTCAGTTCGACACGGCACTGGTGCACGTTGGCCAGCCGTTCATTACGATACAACCTGTAGAACGCAGTGGACGGCCGCGGCACCAATTCGTTTCAATTAATTACACCCAGTATACTTAAGCAAGTTTCGTTTTTAAGAAAACTGTGACACTTAAAAAAACTACATATTTGTAACTATGAACGCCACATTCGCTATTTGTTTAGAGGCATTTATTATGGGTCAATGTTGCAGCCCGTTTAGTAATGCTTTAAAATGCAACTGCACTCCCAGTTACGGATAATCTGAGACTTGATTTACTAGCGATGACGTATGGAAACGTATGGTGCGGTACCATAGATACAGGATTGTCGAAGTCTTTCTGACAGTAATAAAATTTACATATTAGAAAACTTCTTAGCGAATACATATTAATTTACATTGTGTAATATAAGCACCTTTATTTGAAAAAAAGTCCAGCGTGAAACCTAACTTTCATTCATTCCATCATTTTAGTTTCTGCCTAATTGCTAAAATTTATATTGGCATGACTTTCATAGTACTTCGTATAGGAATCATAATTAAATATCCACCGAACCAAGGACATTTAGCGTACCTTTCCTTACCGTATTATTTCTAGGAGTCTCAGGCCGCACAACTCCTATAGGATTCCCTTATATAACTCTATTAGATTAGGGGTGCGGCTTGCGAAGAGCGGCGGCAGAAATAGCTATGCCCGATAATGTCTGTCTGGCTTTCAACGCCATATGAAGGAAAGTGGCGATATATTGGGTAAATAATAAAGGTTCAAGTGTTTTAGCTCATGGTTCATAGAGATTTCGCTTTTGATCCTGCCAATACGAAAGTCACGCTAAATTCTGAAATTCGGCTATAATATGGCGACTTCTAGAGTTCGACAAACAAGATCGGCCTTGTTTTATTTACTACGTTAGCTTCACATCTGAAAAGCCTAATTAGCGTTTGTGTCTCCATTATGCTACGACTGGCGTCCCAACTAACGCTATCCTGCAACGGACATCGACTTGGTCCTACATTTTAATGGAGATAGAGAGCTCTCGACTAATGCTGTAAATGTGAGGCTTCTGCAATTAGAAATACGCCTCAATATATTTAAGAAGGACACCTAGAGGAGAAAAGCCTAGAGCAACAGATCAATAATGCAGAAAATCCGCTCAGACATGCCATCGGGGTTAGTCATGGTCCTGATCCAGTCGGAAAATGCCTTAACCAGCGTACATACATACACACCAGCGTACAATAAGTAGAACACGCACGAGGGATCTATTGAAGTTTATAAAAGAGCGATAACTGCAGACAGAGACACGGACTACTAAACATCACGTAAGGAAACTCGAAATGAGAAAACACAAAAAACCAAAACAGATAAAGCGTGACCAGCACCTGGTTCGAGCCGTGGTTCCTTTGCCGCAGGATTCTGTGCAGGGCGACCATTCAGACCACTCCGTCACGCCGCACTCCGGGGGCATCTGAAATAACATTCCACCAAGGTTTCAATTAGCCGACAGCAAATCCGTTTCACGCACTAATCTGCTTGATGTTTGATTTGCTATATGTATATATATAAATGTATATATATATATATATATATATATATACATCTATACATATATATATATATATATATATATATATATCTATACATATATTATTAATGCATCGTCCTGCAGCGGTTAAGTGGTAAGTGTGGACTGCCCCAGTAGTTGACATCTAATTAAGAGCTCTCAGAACGTTTTGAAATGCGCAAGCTGTGGAGTTTGGCCTCCGCCTTGTACCCGATTTACGCCATTACGTGGGAAAAGAGCACGACCGGTGTGCGGGTAGTTCACCAGGTTGTCCGTGGCTGTATGGCCCCTCCGGCCAGGGACTATCGCAGACACAAATGGCCCGTGGCTGCGTCATTCCGATACCTATTCGCCGCGAGCCTGGTGCAAACATTGCCAGTCGTCTCCTGCGCGAGCTGGCAAGAGGGTGATTGACAACATCAGTACCTGAGACAACGTCCTTTTCTGCGGTCGCCTCATCGCAATCAAAAAGAAGGATGAGTCGTCATCATCGTCATATTCTCAGTCTTCTGTAGAATTACTGCCAAAATTACTGTTAAACTGAGAGCAGGTTCCGTGAACGAGGAGGTTGGGGTTTATCAGCTTAGCTTCAATACACCTAACGGCAGTTGAAACTGCGAGGAACTTGTGCACACGAGAACTTTATCGTCACCAAACTCGATATCAAAAGCGCGATCAAGCAGGTTCGTGAAAACCACATACCGAAGACTGTACTAATCGAGTAGCCAGGCTCCCCCCCCCCCCCCGCCGGTGCACACATTACTGAACGACGAACTAGGCTAACAAATATGTCCAGCTCTCCAGCGAGTTTATTGTCGTGCCGCTACTATTCGAGAAACTCGGGAGACCTGGCCCCTCCAGAGGATTGACAAACGAAGCGAACCGGCGACACGAAAGAAAAGCGCTCCCGATTATCCATCTACGTCAGCTGCAACAGCGGTCCAGCGCGGCAATGCGGTAGAACTAATGGGCACACTGAGGAACTGCTTCGAACACAAGCTCGACTAATAGCGCTCCTCACAAGATCTTGTCTAGTGAGTTACTCATATATTTATATGGTCAAATTTGCGCATGCGCACATGCACGTTTATGTCAAGGACAATTATCTTCCTTATACCTCACGTTGTTTTTCAGTACATATTGAACGGTAAGCATGCATGATGTACACCAGGCGTCCGTGTACCCTACGAAACAGTGTGTTTATAAATAAATTGACACTGCATGTTGCCATATTATAAATGTTGCGTCTGTGTGGTCAAAGCAAAGTCGTTTCACTCTGACACGCGCGTGAACTTAACTGTGGTATATATTACCACTACGAACGTCTACGAGCTAGCCGCCTTAAAATATTAAATTGTGAACTAATCCCCCTAGATATTCATTCTCCTTCATTTAGCTTGTTTACTTTTATTGTTATGTGTTGTTGAAGTGAAATCCCTTCTGCTGCTCCTGGCAAAAATAAATCATAATTACAACACTCAACTCTAAATAAGAAATATCGCGAGTAACGCGCAGTTGCCCAGCCTCGACCCCACTAAACGCACGTTCCCCTTAATCTTTACTCTCTCATAACCCAGATTTTCATAGAATATCGAATCGAAATTACGTTTAATTATTTAACCGAAGTTATATTGATATATGCTTATATAGATGCTTACGACGTCTTCCGTGCAATCAGGTAGAGCGGCATGGCACGGCATTTTTTGCATCAGATCTGGCGAGCAAACCTGCAAAAACAGTCCGATATGACAAATGTATATGTACAACGCATCTGTGCATGTGTTTTACTTATTTTTTCGGTAACCTAGTCAGCATTTTTTACTTACATATATAAATTTATATATATATATATATATATATATATATATATATATATATATATATATATAGAAACTAAGCATCTTTCACCTGTCGAATTAAACTTGACGTTAAACGCACTGATTGGTCGTTACGCTAATTTGGCGCTACAGGTTATTTTTTGGTTTCTGGATTGACTGTACTTTAAAAAGAAATGGGTGCACACCAGCGTTCTATTGAAGAGAGATACGAGCAACATTCTAAACAACCAACACCGAAAGTTCTAAAGTATCTCTTGTTGGTGACCGAAATTGTCAACGGGCAAAAAATAATTAGACCAAATGAAGATGAAAAAATTCTCGGTTAAAAGGCACCGCAGAAAAGGATTTATTTTTCGTTTGCATCCTCTTCCAACGTGTACGGTTGAGGCAGCTGAGCTTCTACGTACCTTATTTGCCATTTTGTTCTTGAAACGTCGGTGACGAGTTTGCCAGCCGCGACCGCACGTGACGCTGCACTCTCCCCATGAAGACCATGGTGTCGTCTCGCAATTTAACGTTCTAAAAACAAAAACTTTGTTTAGCAAATTTAGAACTAAGTCATGCTGTTGATGACTTTTGTCAGTCAAAATACCACGCAAATAACCGCAAACCGTTGAAACGAAAGAGAGAGAAAGAGAAAAGAAAGTAGGTTATTTTTTGTGAAGAAATTGGTTATACGTGGCTGAGTGAGCCAGCGAATTGTAACAAGACGATTGTGCATTTGCAGAGCTTGCCTACCTATAAGAAGATTTGTTTAGCTGACGCCATATGGCTTTTTTTGTTACGTTTCTTAGTTGCGAGCTTCTGTAGGGCACAAAAAAGCTGCTGAGAAAAATCGGGACTGGATTTAGTACACGAACATATTTATTTAATCCTTAAAATGATCTTATATATATATATATATATGTGTCGCTTGTTAAGCTCACACATAATGTATGCAAGTTCATATTACAATACATAAAACATTCGTTACATTTAATTTAAAACAATATATATATATATATATATATATTTTTTTTTAAATTTATATATATATATATATATATATGTATATATATATACATATATATATATATATATATATATATATATATATATATATAAATAAGTATATATATATACATATGGTGTTCAAAACGTATCGCGACGTTTGTGTTTTTTCAAAAATTATTTATTTATTCATGAATATCTATTTTGTCCCCTTCAAAGTAATCCCCATGAGATATTATACACTTGTGCCAACGGTTTTTCCAATCTTTGAAGCACTTCAAAAAACCATTTTTTTTTATCTTGTTCAGCTCCTCCTTCGATGCCGTCTTTATCTCGTCAAGCGTAGCGTAACGTCGTCCTTTCATGGGCCTCTTCAGTTTAGGGAACAAGAAAAAGTCACAGGGGGCCAGATCTGGGGAATACGGTGGCTGCGGCATCATTAGTGTGTTGTTTTTGGCCAAAAACTCGCGCACAAGCAACGATGTGTGAGCAGGGGCGTTATCGTGGTGCAAAAGCCAATTTTTGTTCTTCCACAAATCCGGGCGTTTCTGGCGGATTGCTTCGCGCAAATTGCGCATAACTTGCAGGTAATATTCCTTATTGACCGTTCTACCCTGTGGCAAGAACTCATGATGCACCACGCCCCTGCAATCGAAGAAAACTGTCAGCAAAACTTTCACATTCGACCGAACTTGGCGCGCTTTTTTCGGTCTTGGTTCGTGCGGCAGCTTCCATTGAGATGATTGAGCTTTGGTTTCCACGTCATAACCATAAACCCACGATTCGTCACCAGTTATGACCCTCTGGAGCAAATTTGGGTCGTCGCGGACAGAGTCCAACATCTCATTAGCAATGTTCATGCGATGCTGTTTTTGGTCGCAATTGAGCAATTTTGGTACGAATTTCGCGGCGACCCGTCTCATGCCCAAATCATTGATAAAAATCGAATGGCACGAGCCAATCGATATGTTTAGGTCCTCAGCAACTTCTCTAACGGTGATTTGACGATTGGCCAATACCATTTTCTCCACTTCATTAATTTTTTCGTCTGTTGTTGAAGTGCTCGGGCGTCCGGCACGCTCTTCGTCGTTCACATCTTCTCGGCCTTCTGAGAATATTTTGTACCACCGATAAACGTTGCTTCGGTCCAAGGTAGCTTCTCCGTATGCCACAGTCAACATTCGGAATGCATCCGCGCACTTAATTTCGTTTTTCACACAAAATTTGATACAGGTTCTTTGATCCATTTTTTTGAATAGGTAAAAATCGAAGACGATCCAAAACACGTGCAAGCAAAGCAGCTGTCAACAATTAAGTGAACATTCAAAATGGCCGAGCTTGTCGGCATAAGTGAGAGACATGAGTACCAACATAACGCCACAAAAAATCGAAATTCGAATATACGTAACCCGCGAAAATTCAAAAGTCGCGATAACGATTGAACACACCTCGTATATATATAACTATTGGAATAATGACACCGATTATGATAATCGATAGGATAAATTACATATGTAGACGGCAATCTTTGTGCATAAAGTTATACATATCAATATGTGTAATTCAATTATATCAAGGAGTATAATCAGTACCGACAATTAAGAAAAGATTGTTACAAATATGACCGCGTGCACATCGTCTGCACTCAATTGCCACCACTTACCCACACTCCTCACAGGGTAGCTTGTGCACAAGCGTACTTCGACAGTGAGCCGCCTGGGCTTTCTCACGGAACTGTAATACATAAAAATAAATCACAATTTATATATACTTTTCAGGCTGACTCCCAGCCAAGACTTGACGTCTACGGAACTGCTTCTCACATTGCTTCATAGACGGACCCCCATAAATACAAATGTGCAACAATGGGGCTCGAATCCGCGCACCTATGTGCCCCCTTCGATCGCGAGGCGCAGGCGAATGCACCATGCCACCGGGCTTGACAATATATCACAACTTATTAGCATTATTTTTCATCTCCTTCATAATGGTAATACAAATACTGTTTCTACTAGTACTCTTCGATCTTACTAAGGTAAGCTGTCGTATCTAGCGAGTCCGGCCACCTTGAACCAGCAATGACAGTGCATTTCTGTGGCGTCTTACTTTTCACTCAGTCATTTGATATTTTCTTGCTTAATAAGCTCATACCTTTCAGTGTGACATCTTTGTCGATTGAAGGCGGTGTAGTGATATATATATATATATATATATATATATATATACATGTCCGGTGGTGTAGTGAAAATGGCATGGATCCTTACACTACCAAGTGTCTTGCATCTCAAGCACAACACAGGTAGAGGGTTTACAGAAAAAATCATCATGGCGCCCGCCTAAAGTATTTTCGTGACATAACGGGTGATTTGTTTCTACGGTCGACTCACACTTTTTGAATAAGCAAACTTCTTCGTTTAGCATTACTTCAACGCATCTTCAATACGAGGTGTGACTTGAGCGTGAAGGAGTCGAATATACTAATGGCTCGCTTACCGATTTTAGTATTAACGAAGTGCCCCTTGCGGCGGCAATGTACGTGTTTGCTCATGTACAATACATTTAGGCAACATGCCTATATATCATGTTAAAAATAATTTACTCTATACCGCTTCATGTGACTATAAAGATGCCTATTTCTTGTGTAAATATGTACCAGATGCGTTGTAAGAGCGAAGCACATCAATAATATGTTCGCCTGGCGCGTGGCCAGAGATTTTCACAACAGGATGACTGCACAGGCCCCGCCTGCGACCAGTCATTCCCTATCGTTTACTACATGAATAAAGAAGCTTTCTATTCTATTATATATACACCAATGATGAGGTATATGGAGCGTGTCTCAGAAGACATCTGAACGCATGTTTAGGTCGTCCGATATAACATAAACAATCTGTGGTATTTGTACTGTACAAATCTGTAAAATAAAAGTACAAATGTGTACAATACGAGTAAATGTGCGTATATGCAGAAACTCGCGGTGTCCTCTTGTAGTGCCTTGTTTTTAGTTGCGTGAGTAAAATTTGCCAGACTAGTTATCGACAAAGTGAATTGTGATTTGTTTGCCTGCATCTTTGCAATTATTTTGGCAACAAATGCGCCGGCTGATTTGTCGTGTGCAAATAATGTATATATATATATATATAAACTAGTTCATTCAATTGTTTTTACGTACCTGATAAGCTCGCGTCCGAAGCCGAACGCAGTTCGCGTTGCATGGTCCAAATGCGGTCCATTCTACTGTGGCACACTCATCTGCAAAAACACATAACAATACGTTTAGTCAATTTGAACTACTTGCCTCACTTTGCTGACGCATGCTCTAAGAAATGTGAGGCGATGGTTGGTTTCTAGCACACTAGCAAAACCCACCTCTCGGATCGTCGATGGGACGGTCCACTGTTCCTGCAAGGCGGTCGTCATCCGGTGAACACGCCTTTTCGTACAAGCGTTGTCTGTCGCAAGTAAAAATCGTCACGGTTAGTGTTGGTGGGCCTGCGCCTACTCGTCAAATGCAACGAATATTGCAAACGCATATCTGCAAATTTGATCTACACGTACGTCTATTTTACTAAAGTTAAGCATGTTTTATATCTGTATATACTTAGTTGGTCCAAGCCAATACTACCGTTATGCAACAAGCGGAAGCATGCAAAGATCACGACGGTGCATAGAGCAACCCTTACGAAAGAGCCGCTTATTGATGGCGGGCAAAGCCAACAAGGCATGCGGATCGATGCGACACGTAGAGGATCTAAGACAACTAAGAGTTGCTAAATGCTACAAGTGAATGAACGTTGAATGCGTGGGATAGGGAAGGTATAACGGAAGAGGCCGGGGGCCCGAGCAGTCCAAATAATACCGACCGTTATGTTACCGTGTTCTACTTATCGCATTAATGTTTCGAGACAGTGAACATGTTAGTGTTGCCCTTAGAGGATATCTTGGTCGAACTAAGAGGCAGGCGATAGCTTTCCAAGCTGGACACAAGGCCGGTGTACTACCAGATAGATGTAGCAGAGGAGTCAAGAGCCTTGACATGTCCCTAATATCATGGCGATTATTTTTAGATAGACGAATATTATATCAGAAAGATGCTCGCAGTTTTGACGAAGAGCACGACAAGAGACTCCGTCGAGTATGAGCCAGGATAGAGAATGCAGGAATGTCTCTTAATGAAAAGTGCTTATTGAAAGCGCGGTAAATAGATCGTGTGGCCTCCGCCATTGACAAGAGGAAAGTCTAGCCATGCAAGGACAACTTGAGAGACGCCAGGAATTGACAAGACGGGCCAATGCAGCACAGAATAGGTCGATATTGGGGATAACTAGCTTCTGTGTGACAGGCACATCAAACGTTTCAGACGGGGCAGCAGCACATGAGAACTTTGCTGAAGATAGGCGAGAAGTTCAATGGGAGACAGGACAGCAGAAAGCGTTCCAAGAACTAAAGCAGAACATAGCGAGGACGCGACTTCTAGCGCGCTCTTTTTTGTCCAGAGCAGGAGATCATAGTGGCGACGGACGCGTCAAGCTATGGCCCAGGGATGTTATTGGACGACCGCGGACGAGAAGGCAGACGGAGACCAAAAACTTGGGAATCAGTAGAAAGACGACGGATAAAAACGGTGCGGGATTGGCGATGCAAGTCCATCAAATGTAGGTGTTCCGCTTCGGTGTCTAACGAACGGGTCCGAGACCGGCGACAATGGAGCGATGCATTACTCTAGCATCAGTGATTGTTGGACACTTTGTCGAAATACGTTGTGTGTTTCGTGCTCATCATAATTAAGTTCTCCTAAGCTACACTACAGTATTTTGAAAAAAAGCCTAAAGGATAGTAACCACATTGCCTATACATATGACATTTTAAGGTACAGAAAGCATTACAGTCCAATCTATATCGATTTATAATTATTATTATTATTAGCTTAGCCTGCGTCACAAGTGATGCATCAAAATAGCGCTGCATCATTTTTCTACGTTGATGTTAGCTATTTTCCAGCCCATAACTGCTCGGCTCATTTTATTCACGCATTACCCAATGCAATATACTACTTTTTCTAAAAATTGACGTGCAAATCTGTTCTGTTCTATTCCACGATTGTACAGATAGAACTTACCTACCGTTAGGCGACAGTTTTAACAGAGATTCACTCATCGACTTATATAAATGTACGTATCTTGTAGAAGATATTTGCCACCTTTTATGTTGGCGATCATGCGCAATCAATAGGCTACAGTTTAGCCAATCTACAGTAATCGAAGCTGTGTCCTTGATACGATGAATGATGATGCTTGGTTGGGTATTTACCTGGAAATAGTTAACCGGGCGACCGGCTTCATCGGCGCACCGGTTTCATCATAGAACGGCGAGTCTGGATCCGGCGGGTACGTTGAGGTAATCTTTCGGATTCTCTGAGGTGGCTCCGACTGCTCGATGACGTCCTGCGTCCACGTGTCAAGCAAGGAACGACGTCATTCATTTTACCAACAAAATAAAGAAATTACTGAATAAATCAGTATTACTCAACAGCAGCGGCGGCAACAACAATACGACACCGTTTGCGAACTTGCGCGTTTAACTAAACTGAAGTACATAACTGCTAAACTCTATAGAAAGTTTTGCTTGGCATTTCGTGTAAGTTTGGCTCGCTGATACTTAACCATGATCGAGCTTCTTCACGAACAAGCTTTACTAGGCCTAAAATAGTAGTAATAGGGGAAAGGAACTAGTTTAACGGGGAGTAATTACTTCTTATTTGTCGTGCTAAAAAAAAAAAAAATATATATATCTCATCATCTAACATTTTGTATTTCACTCAATTCAATATACACACAGCACCGCATTACTTACCGCTCCAGCGAGAGAAAGCACTTTGAAAGTTCTGGACAGTTAACTACATGGTACGTTGTATCCAAATGTGACGTAACTAGAATGTCTCTAGATCTTTGCCTTGCAACTGATCATGAATTGTCTAATTGGCTTGACCGCTTCTTCAGTCAATGTCTAGCTACTTTTCCAACAGGTAGGCACTCTGACAGTACGTATATGTAGAGGCTATGCGCGCTAATTTAAAAGCATAAACCCGCTTCATGTAAAGTGTAAAACATTGCTCCAAAAACGAATATTCGCCGGAGGCAGGTCATTCCAGACTCTGTCAAGGCCATCAATAAGCTTTAGGAAAACTTTCACGATAAAGAGCTGGAGACAGCCCTGGAGCCAGAAGCAGTCGGTGGACGTGTTCCGCTTGCCTGTAGAGGGATGCTAGGTTTGGCCGAACAGTATCCTTGACGTTTGCAGTGAAGACGGCTCCAATATAATGGACTCATAGCCCAAGATACAGCAAGGAGTGGGTTTACAAATTGCCTAACGGATCACTTTAGTGGTGCCTTGCTTTGTCCCAACTTAAACAATTAATTACGTACAAGGCTGCGTACAGATGCCCTTCCGGCTTCGGCACAGCCCATTTAAATACTGGTTGGATGACATGGATTGCGTCACAGGAACCCATTACATGAGCGTCTTCTAAGATTCAATACCCTTATAGAAATGAGCGTAGTCTCTGTTGTTACCGAATGTACCCTTGAATATAGTAGAAAGCGCAAAGATATGCATAGCGCTCGCTACTTAGGCTCTCACTAAAGGGAGTCACTGAGTACGCCTCCCACCATACGCTTCGATTGACACCAGTGTTCACAATAGATAACCTACGTCCGGAGTTTTTTCCTTCAACGCCTTCCCTCAACGCTTTGTTGACTCTTGCGAAAAACAGAAGTATCTCGCCTTTTGTATAAGCCAGTTCGAGGCCGCTCAAGACACAGGTTTTGCGTTAAGAAGTGCGGACGTGTGTCTATAAAGCTCTATAGTGGTCATATATCAATGATCATTTTATTGTGAAGTTTAAACATGACCGTTTCAGCGAAGCGGAAACAAAAACACTTGCGTAAAATTTTAAAATGATCTTACTAGCCCCGCATTGCTAGATAGGCTAACAGAGCAGCTGCTTTCTTTGGTCATGGAGGCTCCGTTTAGTCCGGGCTATTGCAGCGGCATGTTTCCCAAGTCTGTTGGTATAACGAGTTTTTTCTCAGTGATTAATAGAATTGAAGTCAAATTTTTTTTGTGACGTCAGCTGACTGTTGACTGGTGCGGTCGTGTTCATTTGTGCTCCTGAGCTTAGTGCCTTTCTAGTGAGTAGTTCGGCGCCATGTGAGGCGTGTTTGGTGTCAAATGATTCGTCTTCGAGCCGTGCACCGCGCCATCCCCGATTCCTCAACTTTCTCTAGGAGTGGGTGAGCACACAACCCCCCGTCACGAAACGTCCTGACCCAACGGCCAACGTTCCTTACGCACGACTTCTCCGAATCGGTAGGGCCTGTTACGGTCGGTCAGCACTCCGACGATTAAGCGGGATCCTTTCATAGGATTAGTCTTCGAACCGTTCCAAGAAGGCCTTATTCGACGGAATGGACAGTGCCGGAATGATCCAACCGCAACATCAACAGGGGCCGGTCAGCAGTGCGGCGGGCACTACAAAAACAATAACAACAGATGACACGGTAGCAGCAGTGCCCACAGGGGCTAGAAAACGAACCCTGCCCTATCCGCCGTCCCCGCGTGCGAAGGAGCCTCGTCTGAATTACCTGAGTTACTGCGCGAGATGTGAAGAGGGTCTACAAGGTACACTATCCGTGTGTTGCTCGAAATGTGCTAGAGTTATTCACGTGGCCTGCAAAACTAATGACGAAGCTGCGCCGACAGCTGATCCTTCGTACAAATGGCGGTGTAGAGTTTGCTCAGTGCCAACAGCGGACCAATCAATAGACGAGTTAATGAAATGTTTAGATCAGTGTGCGCTAGAAAGCGAATCAATGCAACTGGTGACTTTTCTATTCCATCGCGTGAGAGAGCTTGAAAAGGAAATGCGAAGCTGGAAGTCCAAGCATAGGCAGTCTGCTCAGCTGACCGAGGAGAGCGAAATGATCGATGTTTCGGTGAAACCGCTCGAGTGCCCTGCGCCGACTCCGCCGCGGAAAACAGCTCTCGTGGTAGGCGACAACATCGTGAAACCGCTTGGCCCAGCGCTGAGGCGAATTCTACCGAAGAATACGCCGCTCGCAATCCGTTCTGCGGCCAAGATGGACATCGACAGTGTTCTCATCGAAGCGGAAAAATACATAAATGCCACAAATGGCCCGGTAGCGGTGTTCCTGCAAGCCGGCTACCATGAGTGTATGGAGTTTGAAAGTGACAGATACATCAGTAAAGTCGAAAACTTCTCGGAGAAGCTGATATCAGCACGCCCAGGATCCGAGGTGCACATCCTCTCCGTCCCCCTCTTCGGTCAGGAATGCAAGGTAGCTAACGACGTTCTGACGAGGAAAGCGGCCCAGGACGGTGCTAAGTTCTCGGTTCTCGCCCTCTCAATCTGTCAACGATCGGTCGTCGAGAGTCAGTGCTACAGCTATAAAGGCGAAGTCGCGGATAAAATCGCTTACAACATAGCGAGAAGAATTAAGCCTTTTTTAGGGGTGAGAATCCTGTCGCCCGAGAAGAGCAGGAGTCAAAAGTCTGTAAGTCCGATTGTCAAACCAACATCGACAGCTGCACGCGAGGCCTCGAACAACAGACCCTCCCAGATCAACCGAGCCCCCACGATCAGGCATCGTTCCCCCAGCCGGGTCAGTTTCTCGAGAACGACTCAACATGGCCAAGCGGATCCAAAGCGGAGCAATCGTCGATGGGATCGAAACAACGACAAAACGACAACGACACTCAGCGCCCCACGAGCTCCTCCCTTGCCCACGTTAGAAGAATTCGTGAAGCAAGTCTTGGCAACGGTGACGACAGGCCCATCGGCATTCAACGCTCACAGCTATTACAGTGGATCCCGGGGTCGATCAAGCAGCGCACAACGAGGCCGGGCTTCACACAAAAAGAAACAATAAGAATTGCACAATGGAACTGCGAGGGAGCTTCCTCGCTAGAGCTCCTCGCCCCCGACGCATTGGATGGACTGGACATCCTAGTGCTGACGGAAACCTGGGCGACCACCCCTTTCGACCTTCCGAGTTTCTATGCAGTGCATTGCCTCGCTGAAAAGCGCAGCGGGCCAGGGCGGCCAAGTGGGGGTACTTCCGTTTTCTATAATCACAAGCTAGGCGACTTCACGATGTGCCTAGCGGAGAATAACGTCATAGCTCTACAAGGCCCGACAATGTCCGTAGTTGCAGCATATGTCCGACCCGCAGATTCGGAGTCTACACTAACTATGGTAGAGAAGCTGGTCAGCGGTCTGGAAGCAGTATCTCCCCTAGCCGGTGCGCCCCTGGTAGTCGCTGGTGACTTCAACGCTCGCCTCGATCAGCCGAACTCGAGCCGCACCATAGCCCTCCGAGACACCCTAGCACATTACGGCTGCTGGATAGTCAATTCCAATGTATCGCCAACATTTTTGGGGTACTCCGGAAGCTCGGTCATCGACGTGTTTGCCACCAACGTGCCCAAAGAAGTGATCACGTATCAAGGAGGAAACAACAAGCTTCGTGAAGGAGCATGCATTCGAGCCCACGTTCCAGTGGCCGTGGACCTCGCGGTTCAGAAAGGGTCAACGAGAACGGCCAGGCGACTTGCCCTCCCACTCCGGCTCGATGTGAATCTGCTCCTAGAACGTGCTCATGAAGTTCTCCCTGTGCCGAACGTGATAGACACGGAGGTGTATGCGCAGCGCCTATTGGAAGTGCTGCACTCTAGTATACAGCCAGTTCCTTTTTCCAAAAAGCACAGGGCATGGTTCGACCACAGCTGTCGGCTTGCTCGCCGAGCCCAGATTACCTTCAGGTTCCTAGCGGAATCGCATCCGGGTTACCATCAGCTGGCCTCGATATTCAGAACAATTTGTAGAAAAACATACGCGACGCAGCGTAAGAGGTACCAGGAGATGCTGGAGGCTCGCCTTATAGACGACGCAGAGCGTCATCCCTACAGATGGCTGGCCCACCGGGGGAGCACCGCGGCCTGCCCTATCAGCTCGTCAGCCCTCATTAATCACTTCTCGGAAATGTTCGCTTCACGGGACACCATTCCTCGCGAGGTGCCAAACCTAATCGCCGTGTGGGGTGAATCGACGACATGGCTACGGGACTCCCTCCAGCAGGAGTTCACCGTCGAGGAGGTCCTACGAGGACTTCGAAGTCTCCGCAATAATAAAGCCTCCGGCCCCGACAGAGTACGCAATGAGCATCTAAAATGTGCACTCTTTCTTGCTCCTTGCTGGTCCGCGCTATTCAACGAATGCTTGCGGACGGGCAAGCTCCCAGCAAAGTGGAGGGATGCAAATCTGCTAGTTATACCCAAGGGTAAGGGGGATCCGGTCCTACCGTCATCTTGGCGGGGCATCGCGAAGAAGAGCGTATGCTATAAGCTACTCTCTTGTCTGCTGACATGGAGACTGTGTGACTACCTGGAGGGCGTAGGAGCCATCCCGACCGAGCAGCATGGATTCCGCAGAGATCGCTCGACAGAAACCGCCTGTACGATTCTGATGGAGGACGTTAAGAGGGCGTTAGCCACAGCGATGAACCCACTATATGCAGTTTTCGTCGATTTCAAGGCAGCATTTGATTCGGCGCCTAGAGACATGGTCTTACGCACGTTGGCAGAGGTCGGAGTGCCAGTTAAAGTGCTCAACCTTCTCGCGGCCATCCTACAGGAGAACAGAGTAACCATCGAGGATGGTATCGCCGAACTCGAACCTTTTGCCCAGACAACAGGCCTAGCTCAGGGTGACAACCTGAGCCCTCTCCTGTTCTCTGTCCTACTGAAGGACCTGCCCGCCCAAATAAGAGGCCCTAGAAATTTAGTCAAAGTTATCTTGTACGCGGACGACTTGGTCATATATGGTCCAAGCAGGTTTCAGGTACAGCAAGCCTTAGCCCGTCTTTACGTCGCTGTAAATGCTTTGGGTCTAACGGTAAACCAGAGAAAGACAGAAGCTATGAAATTCAGGAGGGGCGGCAGGATCACTAGCACTGACACCTTGCGATACGCCAGTGTACCGCTCGCGTACGTAAATAGGTTTTCATACCTAGGGCTACTGTTTTCTTATAACGGACGCAGCTTCACCGCACACATCGCCGAGAGGTGCAGGAAGGCAGTGACCGCCGTATGGGCAATAAAATCGCCGCAGTTATTGTCACTCGGAACCGCCTTGAGACTGTTCGATCTCAAAATAGCCCCGATCGCGTCGTATGGGATACGTGTCATTTGGGAGGACCTCACGGCGCAAAACCTCGAACAGCTTAACCGTGTTAAGGCCTCCTTTCTCAAGAGGGCTCTGGGATTACACATCTCGACCCGGAACCGCCTAGTATATCTCCTAGCAGACACACCGCTGTTCACCGAGGATCTGCGGCACCGCTTCGATCTGTCAACGACGACGGCTTTCAAGGACAACCTTGAATGCTGGGAGATAAAGTTCGCGGATATCGATGATAAATTCTTCGAAACTGGAGCTATGACACGTAACGAATGGAGAGGGGCGTATCGTTACAACCGTCACGTCGTAACCCGCTATGCCGTACACGGCTTTCATCATAAACTGTGTATCGTGCGGGACTTCCACGAACCAGATGAGCATTGCAGGTGCTCCAGATGCGAAGCACACTGTGGAAGATACCACGCCGCTTCCTGTGCTCTGGTCCCTTCCCTAGGTAGCCTGACAGACCCGATCTTAAAACATTCGCGATGAGCACTTTCTAGTCTATTTTCATATAGGAGAAAATTGGGTTGTAGCCATATAGTCCGTGTAGTATATACTTATATACCGGATGTCTTGTGGGCTCAACCCCCAATTGTGACACGACCATGCCTAATGGTGCAATTTTAGTCGCTATTGTATACAGTGAAGATATATATATATATATATATATATATTTGTGTTTTATACTACCTGGCAAAGGTGAATAAATGTTTGAATTGAGAATTGAAGTCAAATGGTTGTTGAAAATGCTGCTTTGCGTAAAGATCGGAAGGCTCCAAGCGTTCCGAGCTCCCGCTGCGCGTTGAAATTCGAATCCTAATGACTTTTAAACTAAAGGAAGTTAATGCAGTATAACATTGCACTATACAAAGCTGTACCACACAGTCTGTCTATTTAGATAGCATATATGCTTGTGTAGCAGTATATATAGTGTATTGTTTATAGCACATTTTATATAGGAATAATACACTACACAGTGTATATAGATAGTGCATTATATTAGTAGTATAGTACTGCGTATTGTGCTACAGTGTGTATATATAAATATATAAGTATATGTGTGCATATATGTACAGCAACATAATAGCGCGGAAGCGCAGATATAAATACGTAAGACACGGGTAAACACAGTAAAGCAATTAAGGCACACAAAATAGATTTAAAGTAATGGAGCG